>CM070788.1:28437500-28865000 GCA_036346955.1 Dipus sagitta | reverse complement strand
AAATAAATAAAATAAAATAAACCGGACATGGTGGCACACGCCTTTAATCCCAGCACTCAGGAGGCAGAGGTAGGAGGATCACCGTGAGTTCGAGGCCACCCTGAGACTACATAGTGAATTCCAGCTCAGCCTGGGCTAGAGTGTGACCCTACCTGGACAAACAAAACAAAACAAAACAACAACAACAACAAAAAACCAGTTTGTCAACGAAGGCGCCTTGGAGAAACAGCAAGCCAAGGAACTGACAGTAGTGGGGTGCACCTCCCCAGTCTGGGGCCCTCGCCACCTGGGCGGGCTGCCGCCTAGGGCTCGGAACTACAAACCCCAGGATCCCTTGCGGCACGGACCGGACGTGTCCTGTCCCGGTGAGGGGCGGCGGCCCAGCGGCGGGAGATTCAAACCTGGAAGGGAACATGGAGCGGAGAGCAACGGGCTTGGGCCGTGCGGCTTGTGAGTGGCGGACGGGTCCGGGGTCCGGGGTCCGAGGCGGGTGGAGCAGGGGTGCATCCGGCGGGCCTGGCCCGTGCGGGAGAGCCGGGCCGTAGGAATGCTCGCTGGGGAGCAGGCTGGAGAAGTGATCCCAGATTCTGGGATCCCTAAGAGGACCCGGGAACCCGTGGGCTTTGAGGCAAGGCCTCCCAAACTTCTCGTGCCAAAATTGCTCGTTGAAAATGTAGATCCTAGGCCAGGCGTGGTGGCTCACGCCTTTAATCCCAGCACTCGGGAGGCAGAGGTAGGAGGATCGCCGCGAGTTCGAGGCCACTCTGAGACTACATGGTGAATTCCAGGTCAGCCTGGACTAGAGCGAGACCCTACCTCCAGAAAATTAAAAATTAAAAAATTAAACAAAATAAAATTGTAGATCCTGCCGGGCGAGTGGGCATCAGGTAATTCCAGCACTGGGGACAGATGGAGGCACGAGGATCAGGAGGTCAAGGTCATCCTCAGCTGTTTATCCAGTTCTGGGCTAGCCGAGGGCTGCACGAGCCAGCCGCTCCTTTAGAGGGACTAAGTTGGGTAGAAAGGGCTGAAAAGCTTTCACTATGATCAGCCAAATGAAAAGCAAAACCCACTCCTTCATCCCATCCACCCTTTCTTCCCTACAGAGCCAAGTCTATGTGCACCTCCTGCAGGAAGGCCAGGTCCAACCCAAGGAGGGTAGGGAGACGGGCTTGTGGTTTTGTTTGTTTGTTTTTCGGATACTGTGTGTGTGTGCGCGCGCGCGCGTGCCCGCACACTCAAGCCTGTCCCATCTCTGTCAGTCCCTCCTTCATAACTCGGAGGTGATGTCACTCACTGGTTTATTTTCCGTGCTTAACAACCAACACTTGTTCCTGGTCCGCCCACTTGGAGGAGCTGATGGATTGCTTTTTGCGGTTGGCCAGCACTTTCAAATCTGTGCTTGGGAACGTGTGTCTGTTTAACTTTTCTAACGGCCGCTTCCAGTGAACCCTGCCCTCCCTCAAATCATACTGCAGAGCACACACTATGAAGTGCAGATTGACCCAGCTGTCTGTGGCAGCCTCTGAGCTTATTTTCAGAGTGTGTGTGCCCCACAGAGAAGACAGAGATGGGGAGGGAGAACCACAGAGGGAGGTTGAGGCAGAGGCAGAGGGGGAGTGCTATCCCCTTGAAAGTGATTCTCCATTTTTATGTTGGTAGCTCAGAGCATTATCTGCATTTTATTTAACTAGAAGATAATTTTCCTCCTCAGATAATCTTTTAAATGTTCTCTTTGTTCTTCCATTTAATCCCAAGTGTGTGGAATAGATTACTTTTCCCCATTTCCCCCCCCCCCCCAATCATCTTAAGACCCAGCTCATAGGGAGGATCTGCTTGTTGCTTTCTTTCTTTTAAAAATATTTATTTATTTTTGGTTTTTTGAGGTAGGGTCACACTGTAGCCCAGGTTGACCTGGCACTCACTCTGTAGTCCCAGGTTGGCCTCAAACTCACAGTGATCCTCCTACCTCTGCCTCCTGAGTGCTGGGATTAAAGGCATGCACCACCATGCCCGGCTTAAAACAAGCACCTTTAACCGCTGAGCTATCTCTCCAGCCCTATTTATTTATTGATTGATTCATTTTGAGGTAGGGTCTCACTCTAGCCAAGACTGACCTCGCATTCACTCTGTAGTGCCAGGCTGGCCTGGAGCTCATGGTGATCCTCCTACCTCTCACAAGTGCTGGGACTAAAGGTGTGTGTCACCACACCCAGCTCAGTTTCTGTTTTTTGGTTTTTCAAGGTAGGGTCTCGCTCTGGCCCAGGCTGACCTGGAATTTACTATATAGTCTCAGGGTGGCCTTGAACTCACAGCGATCCTCCTACCTCTGCCTCCCAAGTGCTGAGATTAAAGGCATGTGCCATCACTCCCGGCTTTCTATGTTTCTTTCTTTTTATTTATCTTTTTATTTTATTTATTTATTTGAGAAAGAAGCAAATCAGATGCACAAGGTGGCGTATGCATCTGGAGTTCGTTTTCAGTGGCTGGAAGCCCTGGCATGCCCAATGCCCATTCTTTTTCTCTCTCAAATAAATAAATAAAAACAATATATATATATATTTTAAAAGTGTCTAGAGCTGTGCGTGGTGGCATGCGCCTTTAATCCCAGTACTTCGGAGGCAGAGGCAGAAGGATCGCCATGAGTTCTAGGCCACCCTGAGACTACATAGTGAATTTCAGGTCAGCCTGGACTAGAGTGAGACCCTACCTTGAAAAACAACAACAACAACAAAAGTGTCTAAACTCTCAGTGAGCACTGAGGGTCCAGTGACCTATTAAAAAAAAAAAAAAAGGCAAATAAGGAGAAAGAGAGAGTGCACCAAGGCCACTAGCCACTGCAAATGAACTCCAGATGCATGCACCATCATGTGCATCTGGGGAATTCAACCTGGGTTCTTGGGCTTCGCAGGCAAGTGCCTTAACCGCTAAGCCATCTCTCCAGCCCGTTTCTGTTTCTTAAGAGACAAGGTGCATTAGCCCAGGACCTGGCAGAAAAATATTTAGAGTGAATGGCTGCTGTTAGGTGAATCTTGATTGGATGTATCACCATGCCTCTGAGGGAACCTTGACTGCTCCAGCACATCTCCTTTTTGGAGGATGGGGGAGAGGTCTCCAGGCTTACCTGGAACTCACTCTGCAGCCCAGGCTAGCTTCAAACTCATGGCAATCCTGCTACCTCAGCCTCCAGAGTGCTGGGATTAAAGGCATGCATCACCATGCCCTGATAATATTTTTTTTTTTTATTGACAGCTTCCATGATTGTAAACAATATCCCATGGTAATTCCCTCCCTCCCCCTGCTTTCCCCTTTGAAATTCCACTCTCCATCATATCCCCTCCTCCTCTCAATCAGTCTCTCTTTTGACATTCTTTTAAAATTTTTATTTACTTATTTTTTTGAGAGAGGGAGAGAATGGGCATGTCAGGACCTTCAGCCGCTGCAAACGAACTCCCAACGCATGTGCCACCTTGTGTATCTGGCTTACGTGGGTCCTGGGGAATCGAACCTGGGTCTTTTGGCTTTGCAGGCAAACACCTTAACTGTTAAGCCACCTCTCCAGCCCCCTGATAGCATTTCTTTATGAAGTCAGCCTCCAATGTGGTTAAGACAAGCAGCTCAGCTTCTAGCCAAGCAAGACTCTGGACAGCATTGAGGCAAACTCTTGAAGTAGACTTGGGAAAGAAGCACAGGAGGAGGCTCCCTGATAATGGGTGCCCCGGGAAGAAGAGTTGGGGTGTAGACAAGTGCTTCTGGTCTCTGAACAGGAATGCCAAGGGGAGTACGTCATTGCCAAGGTCTCCGCCTAACTCTCCCTCCCTTGACCTTCTCCCCTCATCCGTCCCCCAGATGAACGCCTCACAGCCGAGGAGATGGATGAGCAGAGGCGGCAGAACGTTGCCTATCAGTACCTGTGCCGGCTGGAAGAAGCCAAGCGGTGAGCAGCGCTGGGGTCGCCTTTCCTCCTCCTCCCTCAGGCACTTGCCCTAAAGCAGATGCAGTGGACTTGGGGTGCTGCATAGAACAGAGAACTGACATTGATTTTTTTTTTTTTTTTTTTTTTGAGGTAGGGTCTCACTGTAGTCCAAGCTGAGCTGGAATTCACTATGTAGTCTCAGGGTGGACTCGAACTCATGGCGATCCTCCTACCTCTGCCTCCCAAGGGCTAGGATTAAAGGCGTGCACCACCACACCCGGCTCTAAAATTGCATTTAAAAAAAAAAATTTACTTTTATTTATTTGAGAGTGACAGAGAGAGAGAGAATGGGTGCACCAGGGCCTCCAGCCACTGCAAATGAATTCCAGATGCATGCGCCACGTTGTACATCTGGCTTACATGGGTCCTGGGGAATCAAGCCTCAAACCGGGGTCCTTAGGCTTCACAGGCAAGCACGTAACCACTAAGCCATCTCTCAAGCCCCTTAAATTGCATTTTTACAAATTGATTTATTTGAGAGAGAGAGAGAGAGAGAGAGAGAGATTTGTGCCAGGACCTGTAGGCACTACAAACTCCAGACACATGTGCCACCTTGTGCATCTGGCTTTACACGGGTACTAGGGAATTGAACCTGGGTCCTTTGGCTTTGCCGACAAGTGCTGCAAAGCCATTACTCCAGCACGTTGTAACATTTTTAAAATTATTTTATTATTAATTATTTTTGTTTTTTTTTTGAGGTAGGGTCTCACTCTAGCCCAGGCTGACCTGGAATTCACTACGTAATCTCAGGGTGGCCCTGAACTCACAGTGATCCTCCTACCTCTGCCTCCCAAGTTCTGGGATTATTTTTGAGAGACAGAAAAAAAGAGGCAGAGAGAGAGAGAGAGATGATGGGCGTGCCAGGGCCTTTCAGCTGCTGTGAACAAACTCTAGGTGTGTGTGCCCCTTGTGCACATGTGCGACATTGCACGCTTGCATCACTTTGCGTCTGGCTACATGGGACCTGGAGATTTGAACATGCATTCTTAGATTTCGCAGGCAAGCACCTTTACCACTAAGCTCTCTTCCCAGCCCCAAAATGACTATTTTCTAATTCTGTCATTTCTTCATGAATTAACTGAAATTCTTTTCTGAGAAAAGGACTTACCTCATTACTTTAGGGATACATGGTTACCCTGCAATTTAGTTTGTCCAGGAAGGTCAGTTTGAATATGTAATTCTTTCTTTTTAACTAGCAGTCTGTTTTTAGTTCTTCTAAAATACAGGCAAGGTGGAGCAGACAGGATCTACGGCAAAAACAGCATGAAGCAGGCAAGGCACAGCTGTCTTTGGAAACAGGTGTCCTGTGCCCCTCAGTATGCAGGGAAACCTGGAGACTCCAACCGAGGCACCTTTATTCTCGCCCTCATGCAGCCACCAGCAGGCCAAAGGCTTTTATAGTCCAGGTGTTTCCACCATCACTAGGTCATTTGATCCCGGCAGCTGCCTGCTGCAGCAGGAAGTGCAGGTGGCGTTGGCCTCATTTTTGCAGATAAGCGATTGAGGCTTGGAGGTGAACTGGGGGAGACGGATTAGAAAGTGGGCCTTTGATTCCAGGAGCTGTGGCCTTTCTGTCCTTTTGTGCTATTTCTCTTCCACCAACCCGCGATGTCCCCGTTACTCTCATCATCTTCAAAGTGAGTTGCGGACTGACTGTGAAGGTCATTTCAGCAGACGTGAACTTTTTGTACACAAGTTCTCAGAACCATGCACAATGAGCAGAGTGGAAGATTCTCTTTGGTTTGGGTCATGTATGTAGCTAGATAGAGTGAGAGGTCATGTTAGTTAGTAGGTGAGAGTCTCCTTACGCCTCCCTGAAGACAAGCTGGTGTGGGATCCACCTCACCTGGAGAAGATCTCCCAGGGCGGGTCGGGGTGAGGGTTGACTAGTCTAGGCATCAGGTGCAGCCTGGGGAGAGGGAGGGGCAGCGGAGCAGTGGGATGAGAGGGGAGTTCGGGCTGGGCAGGAGCAGGAGCATCTCCTGCGTGGCGGCCCCGGTGGGTGAGAAGGTCCTGTTCTGCTTGAAGCTGGATGGAGGCGTGCTTGAAGGAGGAACTGCCTTCCCCGGTGGAGCTGGAGGAGAGCCTCCGGAATGGGGTGCTGCTGGCCAAGCTGGGCCACTGTTTTGCACCCTCTGTGGTCCCCCTGAAGAAGATCTATGATGTGGAGCAGCTGCGGTACCAGGTGGGTGTAGCGTCCTCTGTCACGTCTTCCGTTCTTCCAAGCGGCCCCTTGTCACAACTGTGAGGGTATGGTGACAGTGTCACATGGAGTCCAAATTTGAACACTCAAAAAAAATATATTTAATTTGTTTATTTATTAGAGAGAGAGAAAATGGGTGCACCAGGGTCTCCAGCCACTGCAAACAAACTCCAGATGTGTGCGCCACCTTGTGCATCTGGCTTACGTGGGTCCTGGGAAATCAAACCTGGGTTCTTAGGCTTCACAGACAAGCGCCTTAACCACTAAGCCACTCCTCCAGCCCCAAATTTGAACACTCTTGAGTATGAAAAGGAGAGCTCATAACCATCACATCGGGACAACAGTTATTCATTAGTGTCTTCCATTAAGTTCGGTGGGTGTGATCCTAGCAGCAAGGAACACTGCTGTATGGATCTTAATAGGCTCTGAGCCAGGCTGGGGAGATGACTTTATGGGGAAGATCATTTGCCACTTAAGCATGAGGACCTGAGACTGCCCGAGTTTGATTCCCTGGCACCTTATGTGAAAAGCTGGATGAAGCCACCCATGTCTGTTACCCCAGTCCTTGGAGGTAGGGAAGGAGTTGAGGTGGAGAATCGGTGGGGCTTGCAAAAATGGCAGGTCTGGGTTGAGGGAAAAACTCCATCTCAAGTAAATGTATACTATCTTTTTTCTTTTTTCTTTTCTTTTTTTTTTTTTTTTTTTTTTTTTTTTTTTTTTTTTTTTGAGGTAGGGTCTCGCTCTAGCCCAGGCTGACCTGGAATTTGCTATGTATTCTCAGGGTGGCCTCGAACTCATGGGGATCCTCCTACCTCTGCCTCCCAGAGTGCTGGGATTAAAGGTAGGGCTAGAGCGAGACCCTACCTTGAAAAACCAAAATAAAGAAATAGAATATGCCCTGAGCCAGGTGTGAGGCCTATGCCTGTAATCTGAACACTTGGAAGGTGGAGGCAGAGGATCAGGAGTTCAAGACTACCCTCTGCTACTACCCTGGGGTATGTGAAACCTGGTTCTAAAATAAGCAGAGTGGTGGTGGGCGTGGTGGCACACACCTTTAATCCCAGCCCTCAGGTGGCAGAGGGAGGAGGATCGCTGTGAGTTCAGGGCCAGCCTGAGACTCCATGGTGAATTCCCTGGCTAGTGCGTGCCCTACCTCAAAACAACGACGACAGTAGCAAAAAAGCAAAGGGAAAACAAAGATTCCTCGCGATGCACACATCTTGCAGATTTTCCCACTCCTGTCTGCACTCCGAGGCTCATGGACTGTGCCATGCTGGTTTTTGGGCGTGGGTTCTTTCTCTGTTCCAGCCAGCACGCGCCTCCTACCCCACACCAGCTTGGACTGCACCTTCCCAAATGTCCCCCCGGGTCACCCACTCCTGGTAGTTTCCGTCTCTGTCTCTCTGACCTATTTGGGAGTGGAGGTGCAGGGCAGATGCAGAGGGCACTCTCCTCCGGCTCCTCCAATGCCTCCTTCCGAGAATAAACAGGTGCCTGGGCTCTGCCCCTCGGGAGGCCTGAGAACTATAGAAATAGGTTTTTCTCTCTTTCCTCCCTTTCAGGCAACTGGCTTGCATTTCCGCCACACAGACAACATCAACTTTTGGCTGTCTGCAATTGCCCACATCGGTCTGCCTTCGGTAATAAAGGGCCCCGAGATGTTTGTTCATCTAATCCAAGAGAACAGTTCCGTGGGGCAGGAAGCTGGAGGCCTTTGAACCCGATTCCTTGCTCTCTGTTTTCACCTTCCTGTGGAGGAAGGAAAGGAATTGAAGGCTCCCTGGGCCCAAGGAGCATTATTGTGGTCATATGTCAGCCAGCCGTCTTCCCACCAGGATTTCAGAGTGAACCGAGAGCATATCACATCCCTAGATGGGAGGCTTCAAGCTGGAAGCTTAGGCCTTAAACCCCCAGTGACACTGATGTCACAAGTCCTTTCCCTCCATGAACTTGGACATTTGTTTCTCATCTAGAAAATAGGGCTGTCATTCACGCCCTGTCCACCTTATCATATTGGCAGGAGAGTCACATGTTCTGTGTGAACTCCCCTTGTGGAACACTATACGGATGAAGGCTTGCTTGGGTTCTGCCTGGAATGGCTCCTTTTTTGTGTGTTCCTTCCCTGTGAAAGGTGACTAAGATGAGGGAGCAGCGGCAGGAAAGATGCTCTGCCGGGTGTGGTCCTGCGTAGCTGTCTCAGAGAAGGAGAGCCAGGTGTGGTGGCGCACCCCTCTTAATCCCAGCACTTGGGAGGCAGAGGTAGGAGAATAGCTGTGAGTTCAAGCCAGCCTGAGACTACATAGTGAATTCCAGGTCAGCCTGGGCTAGAGAGAGACCCTCCCTTGAAAAACCAAACTGAATAACTAAATAAATAAAGGAGAGAGGATGCAAGGTTTGGCAGCTCATCCCTGTGAGCCAGTGTTCGGGAAGATGAGGCAGGAGCATTGTGAGTTCCAGGCCAGCCTGGGTACATGGGAAAGTTGAAAGCCACTTGGGTCATGTAATGAGACCTTGTCTCAAAGAGACAGAGGCAGGCAGACATTTTGGTAGGAGGCATGTAGTCTCAGTGTGACTGAGACACCAAATCTCTAGATTTTTTACTTTTTGTTTATTTTTATTTATTTGAGAGCGAGGCAGGTAGAGAGAGAGAGAATGGGCATGCCAGGGCCTGCAGCCACTGCAAATGAACTCCAGATGCATGTGCCACCTTGTGCATCTGGCTTACGTGGGTCCTGGGGAATCAAGCCTCGAACCGGGGTCCCTAGACTTCACAGGTAAGCACTTAACCGCTAAGCCATCTCTCCAGCCCAAGTCTCTAGATTTGGTCCTTTGTCAGGAACCTAAATGTAGCCAAGATGTATTGAAGTTCAACCTCAGTTCTTAGAGGGGCCCCTCTCTGTCTTGGAAACAGGGTGCATACCCTGGCACCTTTGCTGGCTTTGGCAATGCAGGCCTCATTGGGTCTTGTCAAGGAGCATGGCCAGCCTTGCACTTTTGTGGGAAGAATCTAAGGGCTGAGGCTCGCTGTGGGGACTGTTTCCCTGCAGGGCATGGCTTGTCTCCTGTAGTCTGCAGAGCCTGCTCCACTGTTCACTGAATCCAGAACATTGGCTGTGGCTGAGCTCTGCTTAGGATGTGTTCTTACTGCCTTTTTCTTTTTAAAACACTGGGCTGATTGGAAAAGGTTGTGGAGCTGGGTGTGGTAGCACACGCCTTTAATCCCAGCACTCAGGAGGTAGAGGCAGGAGGATCGCTGTGAGTTCAAGGCCAGCCTGAGACTATATATAGTGAGTTCCGGGTCAGCCTGGTCTAGAGTGAGACCCCACCTCAAAAAACCAAAAAACAAACAAATGGAAATGGTTGTGGAGACTGACCTGGTAGCCCCAAGATGAGACGCGGGCGCTCACAGCTGTGGCTGGAGAGGAAGCTGCATTGCTGAGCCCTCTCCATCCCTGGCTGCTCTCCCCTCCAGACATTCTTTCCAGAGACCACAGACATCTATGACAAGAAGAACATGCCCCGGGTGATCTACTGCATCCATGCTCTCAGGTGAGGGAGCCCCAGCGTCCTCTGGGGGGGGGACTATAACCAACAGTGGACAGCACTAATGCAGCGGGAGTGGGAGAGAGGGAGCCCCAGGGAGCACTAGTCGTGAGGGGGAGATCTTAGCCGTACGTGTGCGTGTTTGTGGACGCACATGCTTTTGACCACTGTGGGCGAAGGGAAGGCAAGATGAGACCTTCAGCTTGTGGCTGGGCGTGAAGGACTTGGGACAGGAGCATCTCCTGAAAGCCACTTAGTGTCAATGGGGAGGACTGCTTGGTCCCACTCACAGGCGGCCATCAGCAGGCAGTTGTGACTGAGTCACGGAAAGCGACCAGTCCCTGCGGTCACCGTGTCATCTCTATTTGCCTTCCTTTCCCATGTCCTTCTGTGCCTGCGTTGCTGGCCTCGCACCTCTGTGGCCAGCTGCTGCTCCATGCCCTTGCAGCCCCGCCCACCATCCTACCTGCCACGCCTTGTTTCCCTTTTGTACTTCCTGCCTCTGCTAATTTCTTCCTGTGGGCTGGGGGTGACTTGAGGGGAGATGCTGAGTGTCTTGGTCCCCATAATCTGTCCTACATATCTACTGTGGGTATAGCGTGGCAACGAATTGATCCCAGTGTCTCCCAATACCAGTCCATTCTTGGACTGGAGAGATGGCTTAGCTGTTAAGGCGCTTGCCTGCGAAGCCTGAGGACCCATGTTCCACTCTCCAGATTCCACATAAGCCAGATGCACAAAGGTGAGGCAAGCACATTGGTCACACATGCGCACTAGGTGGCTCAAGTGTCTGGAGTTCAATTGCGGTGGCTGAGACCCTAACACACCAATTCTCTCTCTCTCTAAAAAATATATATATAAAATACCTTCCAGGGCTGGAGGGATAGCTTAGCAGCTAAGGTGTTTGCCTGCAAAGCCAAAGGACCCTGGTTCGATTCCCCAGGACCCACATTAGCCATATGCACAAGGGGGCGCATGTGTCTGGAGTTTGTATGCAGTGGCTGGAGGCCCTGGCGCGCCCATTCTCATTCTCTCTCCCTCTTTCTCTGTCAAATAAATAAAATAGTTAGAAAAACAATACCTTCCATTCCTCCCAGTCTCTTCCTCTTCCGGCTGGGATTGGCCCCTCAGATCCATGACCTGTATGGGAAGGTGAAGTTCACAGGTAAGCCAGCTCCTTCCTTATCGCCACAGCGTGGACAGGGGCTTGGGGGTTCTGGGCCTGAGGAAGGGTGCCTCTGGTTCCATTGCAGCTGAGGAGCTCAGCAACATGGCCTCTGAACTCGCCAAGTATGGCCTCCAGCTGCCTGCCTTCAGCAAGATTGGGGGCATCCTGGCCAACGAGCTATCAGTGGACGAGGCTGCAGGTAGGGTCCGGGTTCTGCCCCGGAGGAGGACGTGGGGGTGTGGGGAGACTCAGCCTTACAGCGTTCGGATGGGCTCTGGCGTGTTGCGCCCACGGGGGTGGGGGTGGCAGTGGCAGGGGGCATCTGGCTCCCTGGGCCCTGAGGAAGCAGAGGGGGTTACAACTGGTTGCGCTCTGGCTTGGGGTGCTTCTGGCATCTTGGACTCATTCCCATGCCTGTCCTAGTCCACGCAGCTGTTCTTGCCATCAACGAGGCAGTGGAGCGAGGGGTGGTGGAGGACACAATGGCTGCCCTGCAAAATCCCAGCGCACTGCTGGGGAATCTTCGGGAGCCCCTAGCAGCCATCTACCAGGAGCTGCTGGCCCTGGCCAAAATGGAGAAGGCTGCCAACTTCAGGAACCACGTAAGATGACGTCAAGGGCGCAGGCAGGAGGAGTGGCTTAGAAAATCTCAAGTGGAACCAGGACGCCTGTCTGCTTTGTCCTGGGTTTCAAAGCTGCTTCCTAGCCTTAAGTGGCTGGTGATTTTAAGAGAAGCAGGAGCGCGGTGTGAATCCGGCTGCCAGGGCTGGGAACGAGGTTCTGTTGGTGAGCTTCAGGGCCGCCTGAGAGGGGCTCTGGGACATGGTGCAGGAGGAGAGGAGACTAGAGGAGTCACAGGCTAATTCAGCCCATGCCGGTGTTAAAAGGTTAGCGCCCACATTTTCCTCTGGGCCTAACCAGAGCGATGATTGGCTGTGGGAAGGTCTGCAGCAGAGGGAGGGGGTGTAGACAAGGATGGGGGAGGAAGCCTCTCACTCTAGCTTTTGCAGGATGACAGACAAGGGCAGGACATCTATGACTACTACCTCACCCAGGCCGAGATCCAGGGCCACATCAACCACATCAATGGTAAGAGACGGCTGGAGCTCTCACAAGCCCTGTGGCCTCAGCTGAGCCAGGCCCTGCCCCTGGGAAGATCCAGAGGTCAAGGAGTGTGTGCTCAGCCATGGTGGAGAAGCGGTCCCTGCCAGGGAGCCACAGGAAGGACAGAGACGAAGGGACAGGCCTTTCAGCTCTTGATGCTGGAGGACAGTTGGATTGGAGCCCTTCAGCAGGGGAGTATAGCTGGACATGGTGGCACACACCTGTAATCTCTGCAATGGGTAGGCTGAGGCAGGAGGATTGTGAGTTCAAGGCCCAACAAGGCTACTCACTTGATCTTGTCTCATAAGAAAAAAAGAGAGGGAGCTGGGCATGGTGGTGTACACCTTTAATCCCAGCACTCGGGAGGCAGAAGTAGGAGGATCGCAGTGAGTTCAAGGCCACCCTGAGACTACATAGTGAATTCCAGGTCAGCCTAGAGTGAAACCCTACCTCGAAAAAAACAAAACAAACAAACAAAAAAAAGAAAAGAAAAGAAAAGAAAAAAGAGAGGGTTGGAGAGATGGCTTAACGGTTAAGGTGCTTGCCTGCAAAACATAAGGACCTGGGTTTGTTTCCCCCAGACCCTCGTAAGACAGATGCATCTGGAGTTCATTTGCAGTGGCTAGAGACCCTGGCACACACACACTCTCTCTCCCTTTCTGTCTCTCTTTCCCTCCTTCTCTCTCTCTCAAATAAATAAATACTTTTTGTTTTTGTTTTTTTGAGGTACGGTCTCACTCTAGCTCAGGCTGACCTGGAATTCACTCTGTAGTCTCAGGGTGGCCTTTAACTCACAGTGATCCTTCTACCTCTGCCTCCCAGTGCTGGGATTAAAGGTGTGTGCCACCATACCCAGCCAAATAAAATATTTATTTATTTATTTATTTGAGAGAGAGAGAGAGAGAGAGGCAGGCAGACAGAGAGAATGGTGTGCCAGGGCCTCCAGCCACTGCAAAAGAACTGCAGACGCATGCACCACCTTGTGCATGTGGCTTACGTGGGTCCTGGGGAATTGAACCTGGGTCCTTTGGCTTTGCGGGCAAATGTATTAACCTCTAAGCCACCCCTCCAGCCCCAAATAAAATATGTTTAAAGAAAAAAAAAAGAAAAAGAAGGAAGTATGAGAATATATGGGGGGTAGAGAAGAACAGGAATAGAGGGAAACTTGAAGGCACAGAATGAGAGGGCATTTGCCTGTTAAGGTCAGGATATTCTCAGGGTCTGGAACAGTGAGAAGGAAGGGCTGTGAAGACCAAGATGAAGTTGTGGGCTGGGCCACATGAACCCAGGACCCCAGGGGTCAAGGGTGGAGGCGACTCTGGGCCTTGGCGACAAGGCAGATGGGCAGGGCCAGTTGGGGCTGGTGAGAGGCGGGCTTCCAAGCGCCTTCTTGAAGTCGGCCTCGTTTTCAGTCCGTGGGGCTCTGGAAGGAGTTGACGAGGCACTGGGAAGACAGAGCCCCGAGGCTTTGCTCGAGGCCCTTCAAGACCCCGCCCTGGCCCTGCGTGGAGTGAAGAGACACTTTGCTGACTGGTACCTGGAACAGCTGAGCTCGGACAGGGAGCAGAAGGCGCAGGTAGGGCTCTGACTGGTCCCCGTCTGCCCACCTGCAGGCTGGGCGCCGGCCTTTTACTCGTGTATCACCCGTCAGGATTGGCACTGGGAAAGTGCTGATCACTTGTTAAAATTGCCTTATCAGGCGCAAGACCCTACCTTGAAAAACCAAAACAAAAAGCTCACATCAGCCCAGAGCCAGCCGATGGCTGCTCAGGGTCGGCCTGAGTCCCTTAGACTGACCGTGGGGAAACCACAACAGCCCAGTGGGCAGTGATACGCTCCCCGTTGCTGAACTGGGGTCTTAGCTATCTTATTTTCAGTGTTTTGACTTTCTTTCTTTCTTTTTTTGAGGTAGGGTTTCACTCTAGTCCAGGCTGACCTGGAATTATTCACTATGTAATCTCAGGTTGGCTTCGAACTCATAGTGACCCCCCTTCCTTTGCCTCCTAGTGCTGGGATTAAAGGCATGTGCCATCACACCCGGCGATGACTTTTTTGTTTTTTAATATATTTTATTTATTTATTTGAGAGAGAGAAAGAAAGGATGGGCATGCAAGGGCCTCCAGCCACTGTAACTGAACTCCAGATGCATGCGCTTCCTTGTGCATCTGGCTTACCTGGGTCCTGGAGAGTTGAACTGGGATCCTTTGGCTTTACAGGCAAACGCCTTAACCGCTAAGCCATCTCTCCAGCCCTCTTTTTTTTTTTTTAATAAAATTATATTTTTATTAGTTCAATTTTTTTAATTTTTCAAATTTATTTATTTGAGAGAGAGAGAGAATAGTCGTGCCAGGGCCTCCAGCCACTGCAAATGAACTCTAGACGCATGAACCCCCTTGTGCATCTGCCTTATGTGGGTCCTGGGGAACTGAACTGAGGTCCTTTGGCTTTGCAGGTAAATGCCTTAACCGCTAAATGATCTCTCCAGCCCCGTTTTTTTGTTGTTGTTGTTTTGTTTTGTTTTTTAATTTATTTTTATTAGTCATGGGCATACTTAGTATGTAAACAGCACGTGTTGGTATCATCCTTCCCCTCCTCCCTGCCCCTTTTCCAAAGAGGCCCTGTTCCTTGGGGATGCAGGTCATCCCCATGGGGATTGTGGATCATGTATTGTGGGGGCAGCAGTCAGTTATGGGGGAGAGGCAATGTCTCTGAGGCCCAACTTGTGGCTCTAACAAAGTGTTTTGACTTTCTATCTGATGCTGTTCATGCTTGCGTGGTCTCTTGTGACTTTAGATGTGTGCTGGGTAAGAACTGAAAGATGGACTGACAGGGGTGGGTGGGCTAGGCCATTCTGCCTAAAGGGAGAGCGCGGTTGACGCATTCATGCCGGCAGCGCCTGGGGCGTGTTTGCGGCCCAGAAGACATCTGGTCTGTTGCGACTCTGTTCTCTTTCAGGAGCTGGGTCTGGTGGGGTTTCTGGAAAAGGAGGAGATCCAAGCTGGTGTGGCGGCAGCCAATGAGAAGGGAGATCAGGAGCAAGCCAGTGAGTGGGCTCGGGTGGGGGTGGGGCGTCCTTGTTGGCTGGGGAGAGCATGGTTGCTGTCTTCTGTTCTGGATAGGCCAAAATGCTGCCTGGCTTCCCAGCCCAGCCAGGGATTTTGCCCTTCATACACTCTGTCCTCTGCCCCCTGGAGGGACACTGCAGATAATGACATGTCAGCACTTCACGGGACTAAGACTCCTGGGCAGGCAGCTTCCTTTCAGGCAGTCTGCCTGAGATTTTGAGTTTCAACCTGCTTGAGTTTCTTTGGCTTCTAAAATGTAAATTTTTTTTTTTTCAAGGTAGGGTCTTGCTCTAGCCCAGGCTAACCTGGAATTCACTATGTGGTGTCAGACTGGCCTTGAACTCACAGCAATCCTTCTACCTCATACCTCAGTCTCCCTCAGCCTCCTGAGTGCTGGGATTGAAGGCATGTGCCCAGCTTGATGGTTTTTGTTTTTGTTTTTGTTTTTGTTTTTCAAGGTAGGGTCTACTCTAGCCCAGGCTGACCTGGAATTCACTATGAAGTCTCAGGGTGGCCTCGAATCCACTGTGATCCTCCTACCTCTGCCTCCCTCCTGAGTGCTGGGATTAAAGGTGTACACCACCACACCCAGCTAGTCCACACATTCTCTATACACACACATGCCCAAAAGCAAAAACAAAAAACACATACGCAGAGCCAGGCATGGTGGCACACACCTTTAATCCCAGCACTCAGGGGCAGAGGTAGGAGGAGCGTCATGAGTTTGAAGCCACCCTGAGACTACATAGTTACATAGTGAATTCCAGGTCAGCCTGGACTAGACTGAGACCCTACCTTGAAAAACCAAAATATATATATATATATTTTTTTCTAGTTCTGTATGTATGTATGTGTGTGAACTACAGTGGCTTAGACCTAAAATCCCATAGCACTCAGGGTTGGCAGAGGAGAGGGCCACTCCTACCATGGCATTGATAGCTGGGCATTATAGGGTACCTAGTTTGGTATCCTTATTCCTCCCTATCAGATCATGTGACCCTTGAAGCCAGAGTCCACTTCTGGCACTGTACTGGCTCCAGGGTATGTAAACTCGAACCCTGTACTGTCGCCCCTGTTAGCTTCACCCACCCACTGCAGCCCACCTTGGAGCTGGCTGCATTTCCTTCTGCACGGTCACCAAGGTTCTGTTGCTGGAACCCTTGATGCATTCCATGTTAGTTACGCTCCATGGCCACCTGTCAATCTTGTACTTCCTGTCTTAGGAACTCACCTCTGCTATAACAGCCCTCCCTGCTGCGTGCTGGGTTCCTCAACCTCTGGATCTGACAAACTGTTTCCCATGGAATCTCTCCTTAAAGTGACCCAGCTACTTTTCTTACAGAACATTTAGAAATGCATTCTTTAAAATTTTTTTATTAACAACTTCTATGATTGTAAACAATATCCCATAGTAATACCCTCCCTCCCCACATTCTTTTAATTTTTTTTTTTTTTTTTTTTTTTTTTTTTTGCTTTTTCGAGGTAGGGTCTCACTGTAGCTCAGGCTGACCTGGAAATCACTCTGTAGTCTCAGGGTGGCCTTGAACTCATGCAATCCTCCTACCTCTGCCTCCCAAGTGCTGGGATTAAAGGCGTGCGCCACCACGCCCGGCTCTTTTAAATTTTTTTAAAAAATATTTTATTTATTTGCAAGTAGAGAGAGGCATAGAGATAAACAGAGAGAAAGAAAAAATGGACACACCAAGGCCATCAGCTGCTGCAAACAAACTCTAGATATATGTGCCACTTTGTGCATCTGGCATTATGTGGGTACTTGGGAATTAAACTCGGGTCGACAGGCTTGGCGGGCAAGCGACTTAACTGATGAATCATCTCTCCAGCCCCTAGAAATGCATTTTTAGCTGGGCATGGTGGCGCACGCCTTTAATCCCAGCACTTGGGAGGCAGAGGTAGAAGGACCAGTGTGAGTTCAAGGCCAGCTTGAGACCCTACCTTGAAAAAACAAAAAAAAAAGAAAAAGAAATATGCATATTTATATTTATTTGAGAGGGAGAGAAAGAGGCAGAAAGAGAATGGCCACACCAGGGCCTCTAACCACTGCAAACAAACTCCAGATGCATGCGCCACCTTGTGTATCTGGCTTACGTGGATACTGGGGAATCAAACCTGGGTCCTTAGGCTTTGCAGGCAAGCGCCTTAACTGCTGAGCCATCTCTCCGGCCCCTAGAAATGCATTTGAAGCTAGTGGAATGGTTCTGTACAGGAGTTAGGAAGCCATTTCCCCTCATGGGTCCTGGTCAAGCCTGGTCCGCGAGGACAGTGAATCTAGCCAGCTGGCCACTCAGCCCCTCGCTGTCCTCCCTTGCAGTGCTCCAGGCTGTGCAGAGGATCAACAAGGCCATCCGGAGGGGCGTGGCCGCTGACACCGTGAAGGAGCTGATGTGCCCTACAGCCCAGCTGCCCCCAGTGTACCCCTCCGCCGCTGCGGTGTACCAGCGGGAGCTGGCCGCGCTCCGGCGGCGGCAGCAGGGGGTGAGTCCCCGGGTACAGGGACGACCTTTGAGGTTCCCCTGCAGCTGGAGGGATGGGGCCGGCTGGCCCTCTGCTGCCTTTGTCTTCCTGAGCATCGTGGCTGCCACTGCTGTGAGCAGACACTGCCGTCATACTCACCCAGGCCTGAAGACAGCGCTGCCCCACGCGCGTTACCGTTTCTGCTCTAGACGTGCGGAGGCTGGCGCCAGAGGTGGTGGGGCTTGTCTTTTCGGCTGAGTGGCAGCACACGTGGCTAACGCAAGGCTGTCCCACCTCACCCCGGCCCACAGAGCTCCTCTGATGGGGAGGTCACGGGGCCTTGCTCAGGAGTTAGGGCTTGGCAACAACCAGGGAAGCGGCAGACGCAGAGCTGAAGGTCTGGGAGGGCTTCCTGGAAGAGAAACCCAACAGAGAATCCCACCAGAGCAGGTGCGCGAGAGCATTTACACCGGCCGTGACCTGGGCACAGCCCTGCTTCAGCAATGACAGTCACAACGTCTGAGTAACTATAGCACAAGAAAGTGCCACTTAAGGCCTTGATATTCATGACTTCATATTAGCTGACACCACCTGCACAGAACCGCATAATAGGGGGAAATGATGGCATCAAAATAAAAGAGAGAAGCTGGGCATGCTGGTGCACACCTTTAATCCCAGCACTCGGGAGGCAGAGGTAGGAAGATCACCGGGAGTTCGAGGCCACCCTGAGACTCCATAGGGAATTCCAGGTCAGCCTGAGCTAGTGTGAGACCCTACCTCAGGGAAAAAAACAAAACAACAACAACAAAAAAAAAGTAGAGGCCTGCAGGGACGGAGAGGGACTTCTGATGAGAGAGTTGCTTAAGAACAAGGCTGAGAGGTGACACAAAACCCAGCTCCCAAAGCCTCCAACCAAGCCTCTTCTCAAAGCCACCATCCACACCTTGAATCCCAGCACTCAGGAGGCAGAGGCAGGAGGATTGCTGTGAATTCGAGGCCATCCTGAGACTACAGAGTAAGTTCCAGGTCAGCCTGGGCTAGAGTGAGACCCTACCTTATAAAACCAGGAGAAAAAAAAAAAAAAAAAGCACCATTTAAGTACCAGGAGGTGAAAGTGTAGTGTGGTGGCTAAAGCTGTGGGCTTTCAGAAGTCCAAGTTCAAAAGTGGCTCGGCTAGTTAGTTTCCTAGTCAGGTGACATTGGAGAGGTTATTTACTTTCTCTGTTACTCATAGAATTGTTGCAAGGATTTAATGAGTCGACATACTGGCTTAGAGCTGTCATTGTTGTTATCAGTTACAGTGTTGTATTTGTAGAATCCAGTAAGTGCGCTTCAGAGTGGGAAAAGCCTAAGCAGGTATTTGAAAAGGAGGAAAAAGAAAAGAGAAGTAGGTCAGGAAATGGGGCCAAGGCCTCATGGTATGCAGTACCGAGTGGAGGTGGCCACTTGGCCTGAGTCTCTGTTCCCAGCTCTCCTGCAGTTATTTTATTTTACATAATTATTTGTTTGGGCTTTTTGTTGTTTGGGTTTTTTGTTTTTTTTTTTCCCGAAGTAGAGTCTCACCGTAGCCCAGGCTGACCTGGAACTCATTCTGCAGTCCCAGGCTGGCCTTGAACTCACAATGATCCTCTTATCTCTGCCTCCAAGTACTGGGAATAAAAGCATAGGGGTGTTTTTTGTTTTGTTTTGTTTTGTTTTGTTTGTTTCTTTCTTTCCCTAAGGTGTAGGCTTTTTGAGACAAGGTCTTGCATAGACCCAGCTGGCCTTAAACTTGCTATGTGTCTGAGGATGGACTTGAAGTCTTTTTAGTTTTTTATTTTTCGAGTTAGGGTCTTGCCCTAGCGCCGCCATGCCCGGCAAGCCCAGGCTGACCTGGAATTCACTATGTAGTCTCAGGGTGTCCTTGAACTCATGGCAGTCCCCTACCTCTGCCTCCCAAGTGCTGGGATTAAAGGTGTGTGCCACCACGCCTGGCATGGACTTGAACTTTTTTTTTAAACATTTTTATTTATTTTTTTATTTGAGAGACAGTGAGAAAGAGGAAGATAGAAAGAATGGGCATGCTACAGCCTCCATCCACTGCAAATGAACTTCAGATACATGCACCACCTTGTGCATGTGATTTACATGGGTCCTGGGGATTCAAACCGGGGTCCCTTGGCTTTGCAGGCAAATTCCTTAACCACTAAGCCATCTCTCCAGCCCTGGACTTGAACTCTTCATCTTCCTGCCTCTGCCTCCTGGAGTGCTGGAATTACAGGCATGCACTCCACTCTTGGTCTTGTGCATTTCTTTCCTTTTTCTTTTTTTTAAGATTAAAAAAAATTATTTATTTGAGAGAGAGAGTGAGCGAGAGAGGCGGAGAGAGAATGGGTACACCAGGGGATCTAGCCACTACAAATGAACTCCAGATGCATGTGCCACCTTGTGCATCTGGCTTACGCGTATACTGAGGATTTGAACCTGGGTCATTAGGCTTCACAGGCAAGTGCCTTAACCCTCTAGTACACCTCTCCAGCCCAGTCCTGTGCATTTCTTGGTGTGAAGTGCGGACCAGAATATTGCTGACAAAGACCATGGGTTGAGTGTGAGCTCTGCAGTCAGGTGACTCCAGTTAACTTGCATCATTAGCTATGTGCTTGGCTGGGAAACAGGGCTACTGGTGGCACCTACGTCATTGAACTGTTATGAAGATTGTAATCCTGTGTGAAGTTCCATCCCTGCGCACGTGTGCACGGTGGGGTCCATGAACGCAGCTTGACAGTGAAGATGGGATGTCGGCAACCCTGGGGTGGGCCCAAGCAGCTCCCCGCCCCTGAGACCCGCCACCCTCTGATGCAGGAGCTAGGCCACGCCCCCGAGCCCCCTGAGACCCACCACCCTCTGATGCAGGAGCTGGGCCAGGAAGAGCTCTTTGTGGCTGTGGAGATGCTGTCAGCCGTGGTCCTGATCAACCGCGCCCTGGAGGCCGGCGATGCCCGCGGCTTCTGGAGCAGTTTGGTGAATCCTGCTACCGGCCTGGTCCAGGTGGAAAGAGAAAATGCTCATCAGTGAGTGAGGAGGGTTTAGCCACACGTTGGAAGTAGGGGACAGAGGAGATGTGGTTTAGACTAGAAACCAGAGACTCTGGGCCTTGCTGGTAGGCCAGCTCCAGGTCCAGTGGGAGACAACAGTTGAAGAGTGGTCGAGGAGGACACCTGGCATTCTCCTGGCATTCTCCTCTGGCATGTGCATCTGCACACACATGGGTATATACCCCCCACACACACACGATGCCATTCTAGGAGCCAAGAAACACAGTGAGGGGCTAGAGTGATAGCTGAGCTGTTAAAGGCATTTGCTTGCAAAGCCTGGTGGCTTGGATTTGAGTCCCCAGTGCCCATGTAAAGCCAGGTGCACAAAGTAGCACGTGCACCTGCACTTTGTTTGCGGTGGCAAGAGGACTTGGCAAGCCCATGCTGTTGCTCTCTCTTTGCTTGCAAATAAATAAGAATTTTTTTTTTTTTTTTTTTTTTTTTTTTTTTTTTTTAAGCAGGGTCTCACTATAACCCAGACTGACCTGGAACTCACTATGTAGCTCCAGGCTGACTTCAAACCCATGGTGAACTTTCTACCTCAGCCTCCCACATGGGATTCAAGGCATGCACCACCACAACTGGCTTAAGAATATTTTATTTATTTATGTGAGAGACAGAGAGAATGGGCATGCCAGGTTGGCAGATAGGGAGCTCAGACGTGAGCTGCAGGGTGTGAGGTACTGACCTGCATTCGAGTGGAGCCCGAGGGAGCGTCTGTGGGGGCTAGAGGTGCGCCTTTGGAGCCTAGCGCATGCAGTGAGAAGCCTGGAGGGAGTGTGGAGGGAGAGTGAGATGCTCCTGTTTCGAGGTCAGGGAAGAGCCACACAGGAGGCTTAAAAAGAACAGCCTGGGGCTGGAAAGATGGCTTAGAGGTTAAGGCACTTGCCTACAAAGCCAGAACCCACGTAAGGTCAGATGCACAACGTGGTGCATCTGGAGTGGCTGGAGGCCCTGGTACACCCATTCTCTCTCCCCCCCCCGCCTCTCAAATAAATAAAAATAAAAATAAATAAAGAAAAAACAGCTTGTGAGCTGGTATGGTGGTGCATACCTTTAATCCCAGCACTCAGGAGTCAGAGGTAGGAGGATCACTATGAGTTTGAGGGCGGCCTGGGACTACAGAATGAGATCCAGGTCAGCCTGGACTAGAGTGAGACCCTACCTTGCCGGGGGGGGGGGGGGATAAATAACAGCCGGTGAGGGGCGAAGAGACCATGGAACGGAAAGCACAGTGGTCCGGGGAGGAGCCAGCAGGGAGCACTCCAGACTTCTGGCTGACACGGGCCGGTGTCACTCACCTCATCTCCCTTGCCACTGCTAGTTACTTTGACGCCCTGCTGAGGCTGCAGCAGCTGCGGGGAGCAGAAGAGCCCTTCCTGAGCTGGAATGACCTGCAGACCACCGTGAGCCAGGTCAACACCCAAGTCCAGGAAGAGACGGACCGTGAGTTCTCCACTCGGGGGGCCCCTCCCCTCAGCCTTGAGTCTGGGGCCACTACCTCTGTGGGTCTTGTCCTCAGAGGTCCTCGCCATCAGCCTCATCAATGAGGCCCTGGAGCAGGGCTGCCCCGAGAAGACTCTGTCCGCCCTGCTGCTGCCCTCCACTGGCCTGGACGACGTCAGCCTTCCCGTCGCCCCTCGATACCATCACCTCCTCGTGGCGGCCAAAAGACAAAAGACCCAGGTGGGGTGAGGGCAGTTTTGGGCTCAGAGAGAGACTATCACGAGGAAGTACGATGGACAAGTGACACAGGAGGACACCTGATGTCCCACTGTGGCCTCTGCGTGCACACAACGCGTCTCACACACACACACACACACACACACAAATTAGTTTGCAAAGTCCATTACTGACGAAGGCACAGTCTTACTTGACAACTGTAGTCTTTTAATTTTCCTATTGCATTGTTGGGCCAAGAAATATGGAGCAAAGCCAGACGTGGTGGCGCATACCTTTTATCCCAGCACTGGGAGGCTAAGGTAGGAGGATCACCGTGAGTTTGACACCAGCCTGGGCTAGGGTGAGTCCCTACCTCGAGAAAACTCAAATATGGGGCTGGAGAGATGGCTTAGCAGGTATGGCATTTGTCTGCAAAGCCAAAGGACCCAGGTTCAGGTCCTCAGGACCCATGTAAGGCCAGATGCACTAAGTGTTGCATGCGTCTGGAGTGGGCAGCAGCTGGAGGCCCTGACACGCTTATTCTCTCTCTCTCAAATAAATAATAAATAAACGATTCAAATAAGCAAATAAAAACAAAATTTAAAAAAGAAAACTAAAATATGGAGCAAGAACAAGAAGGTGCAGTGAGCTGTTGAGAAGCAGCTGGGCACTGAGGTGTGAAAGGCAGGCAGAGGCCGGTGGTGGTGCTGAGTCGAGGCTGAGAGAGGGGCAGGAGAAGGCCCTGTGAGCCTGGCCTGGCAGCCACCCAAGGGGCCCCTGGGCATGCCTCCACCAGGCAGGAAGAAGGCGCTGAAGCCTCTGTCCTTGCAGCTGGCACTGTCTACCTGAGGTCTCATTCCCCCGGAGGGCCTTCCGAGAGCTTGGAAGGACTAGCCTGGGGTCTCGTCTCTTTCTGTCTCCCACAATTTGCCAGGTGACGGGAGATCGCGCGGCTGTGCTGTGGCTGGAGGAGATCCGCCAGGGAGTGCGCAGAGCCAATGAGGACACAGAGGGAGCGCAGAAAAGTAAACAGGCCTGCCTGGGGCCCTGGGAGGGGGAGGGGGAGGGGGAGGGGACAGGGTTCAGCAGCAGCCCAGACAGGCCCCTCCACTCCCTTCCTCCTCTCAGCTGTGCCCAAATCAGAGCTGGAGGGCTCTTCAGCCACAGGGAGGATTTCCTGGCATACAGGTGGGCAGGAAATGATCAGGAGTTCAGAACCCAGAGTCCACTTGTCCCTTCCTCCTGTTCCTTCCCATGGCTGCTGTCCCTGGAAGGCAAGCTGGTGAAGTCATGTGGGAGCCAAAAATCCATCCCCCCCCCCTTTTTTTTTCCTTGAGATAGGGTCTCTGTCTGGTCCAGGCTGACCTGGAATTCACTATGTAGTCTCAGGGTGGCCTTGAACTCATGGAGATCCTCCTACCTCTGCCTCCCGAGTGCTGGGATTAAAGGTGTGCGCCACCATGCCCGGCTTTTTAAAAATAAATTTTATTTAATTATTTATTTGAGCGAGCAAGAGATAAAGAGGGAGAGAATGGGCGCGCCAAGGCCTCCTGCCACTGCAAACAAACTCCAGACACATGCACCACCTTGTGCATCTGGCTTATGTGGGTCCTGGGAAGTTGAACTGAGGTCCTTTGGCTTTGCAGGCAAATGTCTTAACCTCTAAGCCATCTCTCCAGCCCTCCATCCTCATTTCTGAGTTTGGGTTCCAACCATTAGCGATGGCTAGACAATGTTTAGTCTTGGGCAGGAGAAGGTTGGCTGGAGTTCGGGGAGGCAGGTAGCCTCAGGGCATGCTGGCCTGGATGCAGGGGGTGTTTGTTCGGTCTTTGGGCCTGTGATGGATGGAAGGCCAGTGGTATATCTGCTATTACCAGTTCTTTTGTTGTTGTTGTTTTTCGAGGTAGGGTCTCACTCTAGCTCAGGCCAACATGGAATTCACTATGTAGTCTCAGGGTGGCCTTGAACTCATGGCGTTCCTGCTGCCTCTGCCTCCCGAGTGCTGGGATTAAAGGCGTGTGCCACCCTACCTGGCTCCCTTCCTTCCTTCCTTCCTTCCTTCCTTCCTTTCTTTCTTTCTTTCTTTTGTTTTTTTGAGGTAGGGTCTCCCCCTAGCCCAGGCTGACCCGGAATTTACTCTGTATTCTTAGGGTGGCCTCGAACTGATGGTGATCCTCCTACCTCTGCTTCCCGAGTGCTGGTATTAAAGGCATGTGCCACCATGCCCAGCTTCCATTTCTTTAAAAAAAAAAAAAAGAACATTTTATTTTTATTTATTTATTTGAGAGACAGAGAGAGGCAGATAGAGTGTGCCAGGGCCTCCAGCTCTGCAAACGAATTCCAGACACATGCACCACCTTGTGCATCTGGCGTACATGCATCCTGGGGAATCAAACGTGGGTCTTTAGACTTTGTAGACAAGCGCCATAACCGCTAAGCCATCTCTCCAGCTCTATCACCATTTCTTGCACTTTCTTCTGAGACTTCTGAGGTTCTCTGTCAACACCCTGCCCCGGAGCTTCTGAGAGCTGGTCTGTGTCTGCAAAGCCCCTGCCCAGCCCCAACCCCCACCCCCACAACGGCCTTAGCTGGAGCCCCCTCCCCCAGCGTAGCTGCTTTCCCTGTGTCCATCCTGGATGCCGCCCTCCCCATCAGACGGGGGGGGGCCTTTGTGTGCTGAATCCCACCCCAGTGGACAATGCCAGCAGGGTTGACTGCTCTCTCCTTTTGCCCACCAGTGGCACTTGGCGTGGCTGCCATCAATCAAGCCATCAAGGAGGGAAAGGCAGCCCAGACAGAGCGGGTGCTGAGGAACCCCAACGTGGCCCTGCGAGGGGTCGTTCCCGCTTGCGCCGACAGCTACCAGCGGGCCCTAGAAGATGCCGCGACGAGAAAGCGACGGCCAGGTAAGGGCCCAGCCCGCTCTCTGCTGCCTCGAGTTTCTTCCTCTTACTTCCTCTGAGCCGTCACGGCTTCCTTGGTTTCTTCTCAGGGGACACAGCCTTCTGGGTTAAACACGACATGAAGGATGGCACCGCCTACTACTTCCATCTGCAGACCTTCCAGGGGACCTGGGAGCAGCCCCCCAACTTCCGCCTCAACACCTCCCACCTGACCCGGGAGGAGATCCAGGTTGGCTGGTCCCCCTGCCAGGGCTGTGGTTGGTGCATGGGGCGACATCTCTCAGATCTCTCAGGAGAGGTTCCCAACCAACAAAGGGCCCTTCCTCCCACTTCTACAGTCGGTCCTCACCAAGGTCACTGCTGCCCATGACCGCCAGCTGCTCTGGGAGGCCAACGTTGGCTTTGTCATCCGGCTCCAGGCCCGCCTCCGGGGCTTCCTGGCTCGCCAGCAGTTCACTGAGCGTTCCCACTTGCTGAGGACCCGGCTCCCAGCCGCCATCAGGATCCAGGTGGCAACTCTAGCCTTCTGCACGCTCGGGGCCTGGGCAGATTGGAGCGGTCGGGTGTCCTCCCTCCCCTCTTCCCTCCCCACCCCCTCCCCCCGCATGGGGATGGGATGATGTTTGGGGCTCTGGACAGCAGTGGTGAAGGGCACGAGGTTTGGACTCCAGCTCCTGGACCTGTGAGCTGTGAGACCTTGCAAGCTATTCTCTCTGCTTCAATTCCTACTCTGAAAAATGACAGTAACACTGTGTATAGGGTGATTAAGAGGGTGAGGTCAGGGCTAGAGAGGTGGCTTAGTGGTTAAGGCGCTTGCCTGCAAAGCCAGGTTTGCCTGCAAAGACCCAGGTTTGATTCCCCAGGACCCATGTAAGCCAGATGCACAAGGTGGTGTGTGCATCTACAGTTTATTTGCAGTGGCTGGAGGCCCTGGCACACCCATTCTCTCTCTCTCTCTCTCTCTCTCTCTCTGCCTCTTTCTCTCTATCTCTCTCAAACAAATAGAAAATATTATTTTTTAAAAAAAGATGATAAGCCAGGCATGGTGGCGCACACCTTTAATCCCAGCACTCGGAAGGCAGAGGTAGGAGGATCACCATGAGTTCGAGGCCACCTGAGACTACATAGTGAATTCCAGGTCAGCCTGAGCTTGAGTGAGAGCCTACCTCGGGGGAAAAAAAAAGGGTGAGGTGAGATAGTGTCCAGAGTACCTGTGGACAGTACAGCGTGATACAAGCCTCCTGCTGTCCTCATCCCATTCCAAGGCGAGAGCAAAGACACTCCTGGTGTGTTCACTAACCCTGGCAGGTGTCGTGAGGAGATGCTACGGGCTAGACAGCCTCCCTCAGGGGCACTGAGCTCTACAGGTGACAGCAACCTGCCGGGTCCTCCCCAGCCTGTCCTTTCCATATCATTCCTCCAACCTGTGCGTAGCCCACAAGTGTCTGAGGTGTGGGGTCAACTGGGAAGGTAGCCAGCACACTGAGCTGGGAAGGAGACGATTCTCCCTGGGCAGGTGTGACCTGCAGGCCCTCGTGGGGATGTTGGCAGTGTAAAGATACTTTGTTCAGGAGAGATGGCTTGCTTGCCTGCAAAGCCTGAGGACCCATGTTTGACTCTTCCGAACCCACGTAAGCCAGACACACAAGTGAGGCAAGCACAAGGTCACACGTGCCCATTAGGTGGTGCAGGTGTCTGGAGTTTGATTACAGTGGCTGAGGCCCTGAAGTGCCAATTCTCTCTCGCACTTGCTCTTTCTGAAAAAATGATAATAATAAAAGTAGGGCTGGAGAAATGGCTTAGCAGTTAAGGCGCATGCCTTCAAATCCTAAGAACTCATGTTCGAATCTCCAGGTCCCATGTAGCCAGATGCACAGTGGTGCAAATGTGCACAAGGGGGCACACGTGTCTGGAGTTCATTCCCAGCAGCTGAAGACCAGGGTGTGCCCATTCTCTCTTAAATAATAATTTTTACAAAGATATTTTGTTCAGTAAGCATCCCTGGTGCCCAGTACCTGCAAAGCATGTCCGGGGCACCAGGCAGGGGTTTGAGAGCTGCAGGTGAGTGGCTACACCTCTCCCCTGGCATGAAATGGAGACATGACAGGACACGCAGACAGCACCAGAGCTCCCTAAAGGGGACACATGCTCCTGGTCATGACTGAGCCGGCAGGGAGACTGACAGCTCAGGCTCTAGAGTTGGAGGACAGAGTTTGCTTCCTGCTGCTAGCGGCTTCCCAGTTGTGGCCTTGCAGACCCACTGAAGCCTTTATCCCCAGGCTCTCTCTGTCACCATGGCGTTTAGGGTGTTCACCTCCTGCGGAGACTATGAGGGTCTAGGAGGAAGTTACATCTGGCATGGTTCCCTTGGTGTCGGCGAGCATTGGTTCCAGATCTCAGTCATCTGCGTGGGGTGGCCTAGACCTCAAGGACGCACCTTGCCGAGCCCAGGCTGGGACTTGTCACTAAGGAAATAAAAAGCCAAAGGATCGGGCTGGAGAGATGGCTTAGCGGTTAAGACGCTTGCTGGCAAAGCCAAAGGACCTACATTTGATTCCCCAGGACCCACATATGCCAGATGCACAAGGTGGCACATGAGTCTGGAGTTCCGTTTGCAGTGGTTGGAGGCCCTGGTGCGCCTATTCTCTATCTGCCTCTCTCTCTCTCTCTCTCTCTCTCTCTCTCTCTTTCCCTCCCTCCCTCAAATACATAAATAAAAACATTTTTTTAAAAAGCCACAGGAGGAATGGAGATGGGGTGGTGGGAGTGTTTGTATCTCACACTGTGGAACTATATGGGCTTGGCCTGAGACACGGTCACATGCACGCAGGCAGCCCAGAGCCTTGGGTCCTTTGCCTCAGCCATGAGGGACAGAGACTCAGACAGGAGGCAGCTGGGGTGACCTGAGACTGCACACCCTCTCAGAAGCTCTGACCCTGTCTGGAACTTGTGACAAGGTTCTGAACTCTGACTAATCCACTTTGTGAGGCTTTTTTTTTTTTTTTTCCCTCAAGGTAGGGTCTCCGTCCAGCTCAGATTGACCTGGAATTCACTATGTATTCTCAGGGTGGCCTCAAACTCATGGTGACCCTCCTACCTCTGCCTCCCAAGTGCTGGGATTAAAGACAAGGCGTGTGCCACCACGTCCATCTGGGAGGTGTGTTTCTGGGGGTGTTCATGGCAGAAGGCAACCCCTCTGCCTGTTCCTACAGCACTTACAGAGTTCTCCTCAGTGGCTCCTGGGATGCGAGAGGAAGCAGGGCTGAGGGTAGGCTTGGAAATGGGACGTCCTGACCTCTGGAAACTGTAAACGGCCCGGTTGCCTCTGACATCCTCTCCTGACAGAGGAGCAATCTATGTGAGCCTCAGGGAAAGCCTGGCTGGAAGAACTGGCTTTAGGAGGCCAGGAGGACAACTAGGTAATGGGATTGGTCATTTCTGTGTTTTGTTTACTTTTGGTAGGTTGGCCTGGAATACAGTCCTCCTGCCTCAGCTCCTGAGTGCTGGGACTATGAACATGCACTACCATGCCAAGTATTGAAAATGTACATTTGTGTGTGTGTGTGTGTGTGTGTGTGTGTGTGTGTGTGTGGCGGAGGGGGTAGTATTGAACCTAGGACCTTATACCTGTACGCCTGCTAGGCAAGTGCTCTACTGCTGAGCTAAATCCCCAGCCCTCTTTTTTATTTTATTTTATTTTGTTTTATTTTGTTTTGTTTTGTTTTGTTTTAAGAGAGAGAGAGAGAATGGGCATGCCAGGGCCTTCAGCCACTGAAAAGAACTCCAGAAACATGAACCATCTTGTGCATCTAGCTTACATAGGTCCTAGGGAATTGAACCTGGATCCTTTGTCTTTGCAGGCAAGTGCCTTAACCACTAAGCCATCTGTCCATCCCTGTTCTCATTAAAAAAAAAAAATGTTTTTATTTATTTATTTGAGAGAGAAATAGGCAGGAGAGGGGAAAGAGAGAGAGGATGGGTACACCAGGGCGAACTCCAGACACATGCACCATCTTGTGCGTCTGGCTTACATGGGTCCTGGGGAATCGAACCAGAGTCTTTTGGCTTTACAGGCAAGCACCTTAACCACTAAGCCAGCCTTCTTATTTTTAATATTTATTTTTATTTATTTGAGAGAGAGAGTGAATTCCAGGTCAGTCTGGGCTAGAGTGAGACCCTACCTCAGGGGGGAAAAAAAAGACAGGAAGGATTTCAGAGAGTAAGGTAGTGCTGGGATGAGAGGGTACATGAAGAGGTTCAGGGGCAAAATGTCACATGACATCTTTTAGAAGAAAGTGACATGTCATGAGAGAGCCCCTGTTCAAGTGCTACTTCAGGAAAGTTAATTTCACACAAGAGGAATGGGGACAGACTCCTAGGAGAGAGACCAGAATAACAGAGGTATGAGATTCGTGCTTTATTTTATCTTGTTAGAGAGAGGAGATTCAAGCTTTAGAACAGGGTGGGAGATGGTGGTCAGCTGGACCTTTTGCAGTGGACCCACTGGGGAGGAGGCTGTCAAAACAGGTGAACTATAGGAAACTTGGTGGGAAGATTTGCTGAGAGCTGGGCTCAGACGCTGGACTGTGTCACAAAAGCATTAGATGTGAGGATGTGGCTCCGCAGAGTACATACCAAGCGTGTACAAGGACGTGGGTTCCATCCCCAGGACCAAAAGATTATTTCCACATGACTCAGTGCCTATATATAGCCTATCCAGCAGCCCTAAGCTACTCCTGATGGCTCCCATCCAGCTTCTGTGAACGTGAGGGAGGCGAGTGGGTGACACAGTATGGGGAGCCCACAGATGGGTGATACACCAGAGGGCATGCAGTGCGCATCATAAATATCTCTTGCGCCAGGCGTGGTGCCGCACGCCTTTAATCCCAGCACTGTTTGGGAAGCAGAGGTAGGAGGATTGCCATGAGTTCAAGGCCACCCTGAGACTACATAGTGAATTCTAGGTCAGCCTGGACTAGAGCAAAACTCTACCTTGAAAAAAATCAAATAAATAAATAAATACCTCTCGGGTCTCTGGCTCATAGTTAGGCTGCCATGAGGCAGCATTGGTTAGGGGGCATGAGGGCCCAAGAGTCTGTCCAGTGAGACCACAGAGCATGGATAAGGGCTGACGGTTACGTGCAGCTGCTTGTCTTCTCCGTCAAGCTTTCCCCTCCCTGTCCCCTTCCTGGAGAGCCCAGCCCAAGGAGATCGACTAAGGGGTCCCTTCTTCTACTCCGTAGGCTCGCTGGCGGGGTTACAGACAGCGCAAGATTTACCAGGAGCGCCGGCTGTACTTCAAAGCAAACCTGGACTCTGTGATTAAGGTAGCTCTGGTCAAGAGACCCTTAGAGCACTTTCCCTCCTCCAGGCCCTGCAGTGGGCTGAATTCGCTTGGCTCTGTCTCACCCCCAGATCCAGGCCTGGGCCCGGATGTGGATGACTCGGAGGCGATACCTCAGGCGTCTGCGCTACTTCCAGGACAACGTGAGTGCTGCCTCTGTGCACGCCAGCCTTACCCGGACACCCGAGTGAGGGGGAGCAGGGGACATCCACTCTGTTCTCTGTGCCCGTGGCAGGCTGACTCCGTCGTGAAGATCCAGGCGTTTTTCCGAGCCAGGAAAGCGCGGGGTGACTACAGGATGTTAGGTGAGCTGCTCAGTCTTCCCATCCCGTCTGGTAAGGAGACAGGAGCCCCAGAACCAGGCAGGTCTCCATATCTCTCTTGGGGATGCATAGCAGGTACTAAGGACCAGACTGGTGCAAGCTGTCTGGGGGGATGTGGAGCCCCCCCCCCCCCCACCTTCCAACACCAGATAGCCTTGTCAAAGCAAGGTTCCTCCTAGCAGGTAGCATGTCCACCTGTCCCAGGGTCTTTCTCGTCTCCTTGGGTGTCCAGGTTTCGGCTTTCTTCTCTTCTCCATCTCAGGCTTCCTCTGTGGTCCAGACAGACACACAGGCCTGGCAAGGTACATAGCCTCGTGGTGTTCCTGCAGACTTGAGAAGCACCAGGGGGGTGGGGGGGCGGCTTCCCACCCAGCCTTGGGGAAGGTGAATCAGTAGTCCATTTCCATGTCAGCCTCAAGCCCCTTTCTGCAGGGCAGGTGCTACTCTGAGGCTTCAGGCCACACGACCCTTCATCTTCCTCTCCTGGCCCTCTGCCCAGTGGCCCCGGGTGGTCTGCTTGTAGCCCCAGCTGAGTTCCCTCTGCTCTGGCCTCCGCCTGGCGTTGCCGTCTTCTCTTTCTCTTGCAGTGAGGTGACTGCTGTGGCTGGCTTCTTTCTTCTTTTTTTGTATATTCCTCTTCAGTTCACGGGTTCTTTAGGAAAGGGTTTTCCTAGTACTTCCTTCAACTTCCTCAGTGGCCAGCATCTGCCCAGAGCTGGCCATCTCCTAGGTGTGTGACTCCAAAAGTAAGTTACTTGGCCAGGCGTGGTGGTGCACACCTTTAATCCCAGCAGGAGGCAGAGGTAGGAGGATCACCGTAAGTTCAAGGCCAGCCTGAGAATACAAAGTAAATTCCACATCAGCCTGGGCTAGAGTGAGACTCTGCCTTGAAAAAACAAAACAAAACAAAACAAAACAAAACAATGGGCTGGAGGGATGATTTAGTGGTTGATATGTTTGTCTGGAAAGCCAGAGGCTCCAGGTTCAATTCCCCAAGACCCACATAAGCCAGATGCACAAGGTGGTGCATGCATCTGGAGTTCATTTGCAGTAGCTGAAGGCCCTGGTGTGCCCATTCTCTCTCTCTCGTAAGTAAATAAAAGTTTAAAAAAGGGGGGGGGGTGCTGGAGAAATGGCTTAGCAGTTAAGGTGTTTGCCTGTGAAGCCAAAGGACTCAGGTTTGATTCCCCAGTATTCACGTAAGCCAGATGCACAAGGGGCACATGTATCTGGAGTTCGTTTGCAGTGAGTGGCTAGATGCCCTGACATGCCCATTCTCTCTCTCTCCCTCTCTCTCCTTGCAAATAAATAGAAATAAAATTTACTAAAAAATAAAAAATAAAAAAATAAAAGAGAGAGAGAGAAAAGAAATGAAAACACTTAGAGCCAGGCCTGGTGGCACTCATCTGTAATGCCAGTAGTGGGAGGCAGTTCAGGAGGGTCCTGAGTAGCCTAGGCTAAAAATAAGACTACATTTATTTAGAAAAAAACAAAACACTTGGAATGTACCTGTCCTATAATGAACACTGTATGTATTAGTTTTTGTTTTGTTATCATTTAAAGCTTGGCTCAGGCTTCCGGTTTGTTTGTTGTTTATTTATTTATTATTTATTTATTTGAGAGAGAGGAAAAAAGGCAGGTAGAGAGAGAGAAAATGGGCACTCTAGGGCATCTAGCTGCTGCAAACAAATTCAAGACACATGCACCATCTCGTGTATCTGGCTTACGTGGGTATTAGGGAATCGAACCTAGGTTCTTAGAATTTTCAGACAAGGGCCTTAACTGCTAAGCCATCTCTCCAGCCCTGTTTTGTTTTTAATTTATGTATTTAATTGCATGTGTGCTTGAGGGTGTGGGGGAGGGGCACCAGGCAAACTCCAAATGAATGCACTATGTTGCATCCAGTGAGTACTGGGAAATCAAGCCTCGGCTGACAGGCTTTGCAAGCAAGCATTTATTTATTTTTTTGGTTTTGTCTTGTTTTTCAAGGTAGGGTCTCACTCTAGTCCAGGCTGACCTGGAATTCTCTCTGAATCTCGGGGTGGCCTCAAACTCATGGCGATCCTCCTACCTGTGCCTGCCAAGTAGCTGGGATTAAAGGCGTGCGCCACCGCGCCCGGCTCCCCATATTTTTACAAAGCCCACTGACCACCTGTGCGCAGCCCAGCCACAGACAGTGCTTAAGCTCTGCATGAGGCCAGCGGGCCGTGGAGGCCGGGCAGGATGCCCGGTGGAGGATGAGCATGTTGGCCCAACAGGAAGGGAAGTGGGTGAGGGAGGCCTGTGAGAAACATCAGAGAGCTGGGACTCTGGCTCTGGAGTGAGAGGCCACTGGAGAGGCCTAGGTAGGGCACATCGGGGTCAGAGAACACCAGTGTGTCACCCTAGGGTGCAAAACAAGGAGCTCAGGGTCAGGCCTGGCGGTCAGAAGAGGCCTGGGGTTGGGAGCAGCGGGGAGGCCTGCCTAACCCAATGCCTCCCTCCCTCCCTCCCTCCCCGCCAGTACATGCGCGCCACCCTCCCCTCAGTGTGGTACGTAGATTCGTGCACCTCTTGAACCAGAGCCAGGAGGACTTCTTGGCCGAGGCAGAGCTGGTCAAGCTCCAGGAAGAGGTGGTCAGGAAGATCCGGTCCAATCAGCAGCTGGAGCGGGACCTCAGCCTCATGGACATCAAGATAGGCCTGCTGGTGAAGAACCGGATCACGCTGCAGGTAAGGGGTCCGCCTGGCCACCCCGTCCCCATACAGCTGGCTTTGAAGGCGCGCTGCCTTCAAATGCAATCATAGTCACGTGTGAGCAGTTTGCCACCTTCCTCTGTTCCTTGTGCCAGTGGCCCTCTGTCCTTGGTTGTGGATGAGTGGAATACAGGAGAAAAACCCTTTTTTTTGCTGGGCGTGGTGGTGCACGCCTTTAATCCCAGCACTCCGGAGGCAGAGGTAGGAGGATCTCCATGAGTTCAAGGCCACCCTGAGACTACATTGTGAATTCCAGGTCAGCCTGGGCTAGAGTGAGACCCTACCTCGAAAAGCCAAAAAGAAAAACCTTTTTAATAAATAATTTATTTTTATTTATTTGACAGAGAGAGAGAGAGAGAATGGGCACGCCAGGGCCTCCAGCCACTACAAACAAACTCCAGATGCATGTGCCCCCTTTTGCATCTGGCTAATGTGGGTCCTGGGGAATTGAACCTGGGTCCTTTGGCTTTGCAGGCAAATGCCTTAGCCGCTAAGCCATCACTCCAGCCCAAAGAGAAAAAAACCTTGCAGAAGGATCACTGTGAGTTCAAGGCCAGCCTGAGACCACATAGTAAATTCCAGATTAACCTGAACTAGAGTGAGACCCTACCTAAAAAAAAAAAACAAAAACGGGGCTGGAGATATTGCTTAGTGGGTAAGGTGCTTGCCTGTGAAGCCTAAGGACCCCGGTTCAAGGCTTGATTCCCCAGGGCCCACGTAAGCCAGATGCACAAAGTGGTGCATACATCTGGAGTTCGTTTGCAGTGGCTGGAGGCCCTGGTGTGCCCATTCTCTCTTTCTCTCTCTCTCTCTCTCTCTCTGCCTCTTTGTCTGTCTGTTGCTCTCAAATAAATAAAAATTAAATTAAAAAAGAAAAAACTGGGCTTAGTGGTTAAGGCGTTTGCCTGCAAAGCCAAAGGACCTTGGGTCGATTCTCCAGGACCCATGTTAGCCAGATGCACAAGAGGGCACATGTGTCTGGAGTTCATTTGCAGTGGCTGGAGGCCCTGGCCTCGCCCATTCTCTCTCTCCCTCTTTCTCTCTCTTAAATAAATAAATAAATAAATAAATAAATAAAAATAAAGTTTTAAAAAAAAAACTTTCCCCTTTTAGCCAGGCATGGTGGCGCACATCTCTAATCCCAGCACTCAGGGGGCAGAGGTAGCAGGATCTCTGTAAGTTCAAGGCCAGTCTGGGACTACAGAGTGAGACCCTATCTCGGAAAAAAAAAAAAAAAAAACCCTGCAGATTGGATGGTAATGCCTGGATCTGCTGACTCCTAGTGATGTGGCCGCAGGTGGTCAGCTAACCTTGAAGTCTGTCTCCTCGTTAGCAAGCTGGAGTAACGAGCGTCTGCCTCCCCGGGCTGGATGCGAGCCTAGATACGAGAGCTCTTTCAATGGCAAATTGCATTCAGATATGTAGAGTCAGGCTGATATCCACGTCTCCACTCCAAGCTTGTACATCCAGCAAATAAGAAATAATAGCAAAAACACGCCCAAGTGGGCACCATGTGTCTGCCTGGCAGCCCCGTCCTCTCTGGAGACACATCCCTGGGAGAGCAGAGGCGCCGGATGGAGTCTCGGGCAGTAGGAAGGGTCTTCTCTCGCCAAGTCCTTGAACGGCAGAGAGCTCTGGCTTTTCCAGCCGCTGACGCTGGACCATATGTTCCGTGCTCCGCGTGGTGCTGGCCTGGGCCTGCTGTATTGCCCCCCCTTCCCTTTCAGGAGGTGGTCTCCCACTGCAAGAAACTGACCAGGAAGAATAAGGAGCAGCTGTCGGACATGATGGTTCTGGACAAGCAGAAGGGCCTAAAGTCGCTGAGCAAAGAGAAACGGCAGAAGCTAGAGGCTTACCAACACCTCTTTTACTTGCTCCAGGTGAGCAGAGGACTTTCCAAGGAGAAGTCTCCAGCTGGGGGGTTGTAGCTCAGTGGTGGAGCACTTGGCCTTGGACGCACAAGGCCCTGGGTTCAATCCCTGGCACTGAAAATCAGAAAAACCAAATAAAAAACTAAGGAGAATTATCTTCCACCTCTTGAGGCCTGGGGCCTTGAGGCCTTCTCTATGCCTTTTCTCCCATGCAAGTCATCCTTTCCCATAATCCCAGTGCCCTGTCCTCAGGGAGAAAGTCTGCCTCTCCCAGTGTTTGTCTAGAATGTCCCTTGTCCTAGGAAAAGTGATACTTCTCCCACTCCAGTTTCTTTCTTTCTTTTTAATTTTTTGTTCATTTTTATTTATTTATTTATTTGAGAGCGACAGAGAGAGAAAGAGGCAAATATAGACAGAGAATAGATGTGTTAGGGCCTCCAGCCACTGCAAACGAACTGCATACACATGCGCCCCCTGGTGCATCTGGCTAACATGGGTCCTGGGGAATCGAGCCTCGAACCAGGGTCCTTAGGCTTCACAGGCAAGCGCTTAACTGCTAAGCCATCTCTCCAGCCCTCCCACTCCAGTTTCTATGGGGAAAGCCTTTCCTTTCAAACAGTTGATCTCGCGGCTAGTTCTCCGAGAACATCCCCAGCCTGCTGTCCCCAACTGCTTACAGACTCAGCCCATGTACCTGGCCAAGCTGATCCTTCAGATGCCACAGAACAAAACCACCAAGTTCATGGAGACGGTGATCCTCAGCCTGTACAACTATACCTCCACCCACCGGGAGGCCTACCTTCTGCTCCAGCTGTTCAAGACTGCACTCCAGGGGGAAATCGAGTGGGTTCTTCTGACACAGGGGCGGGTGGGGTTCAGAAATGGCTCTGGGGCTGCATTATGGGGGTGATAGCTCTTTGAGGTATACTGCTCAGCTAGCACCCAAAGGTGCTGTTCTCTAGCCTGTAGAGAGGCTGTAGCAATCTCTGGGACAGGGCAGTGGGAAGATATGGGCCAATGTGTTAGCACGAAGGATCTTGCTTAGGGTGGGGACACCAGAGCAGGCTTTGAAGAGCAGAGAAACTCACAAAGGAAAGGCAGCTGCTTGTCCGCCCCAGAGGTACGAGACTAGTGTCAGTGACGTCTTGACCCACAGGTCGAAGGTGGAGCAGCTCCAGGATGTGGTGACAGGCAATCCAACAGTGGTGAGGCTGGCGGTGAGGTTCTACCGGAACGGGCGGGGACAGAGCGCCCTCCAGGAGATCCTGGGCAAGGTGGTCCAGGCCGTGCTGGAGGAACGGGAGCTCAGCGTCCACACAGACCCTGTCCACATCTACAAGAGCTGGATCAACCAGATGGAGACGCACACTGGGCAGCGCAGGTGGGCCGGTGGCGGGGGAGGGGTGGGGGACGGGCGCGCTTTGGTCGGGTCTTGCAGGGGCCTCCTGGGCAAGCCTGGATGAGCTTGAGGTTGTCATACAAGCAGTGCTGACTTGTGCGAAGCTGACTCTGGCTCTACAGGCATCATCACGTTGCCTTTCAGGACCCCTCTGGAAATCAGCACGACACAGTTGTAAATGACTCCACACCAGTGGGGTCCACATAGGCTGACACAGATGAATATGCAAATGTGCCAATTACTGCCTTCAGGGTTTGCCGGTCACACGCTGGATCTGCTGGGAGTTAGGATCTAGGCTCCTTTTTGACAGGAGCATAGATAGATACTCGGTTTAGCAGAAGTCAGTACTAAGTTGGAAGTACTAAGTCCTAAGGGTGTCCGGGTGCTGAGGCGCGCTGTTGCTCATGGTGGCGAGTCGGCGTGGCACTGGTAGCTTTTTGGTGGGGGAAAATACAAGGTCCTGGCTTTGTCTGTTGTCCGTCCCAGCTGCAGCCCCTTGGTTTCTGCTTCTGGGCCTACCTTCCTCCCTTCACTCTTGCTCTTTGGGGACCTCCAGTCCTTCCTCATCCTTACGCACCCCAGTGCTCCGGTCCTCCAGGAGCCCTGGTTTTTACTGTGGCCCTTCCTCTGGCCATGCCCGGCTGTCATGAGTCAGAGAAGAGTTGGGAGGGGGGAGCATAGGGAGGGAAGGAGGAGGAGGGGCCCCAGGCTCACCTCCTCTCTCTGCCCACAGCCATCTCCCCTATGATGTCACCCCTGAACAGGCCTTGAGCCACGCCGAGGTCCAGAGACGACTAGATATCTCCCTGCGCCACCTTCTCTCTATGACCGATAAGTTTCTGGTCGCCATCGTTTCTGCTGTGGACCAGATTCCGTATGTGTGGCAGTCCCTAGGCCGGCTGAGGTGGGGAGGACGGAGAAGAGGGTGAGAAGGCAGGAGCTGGGTGCGTGGAGGCCCTTGAAGCCCTGCCTTCCAGGAAGTTGAGCTGGTCTATGTGACTGGCTGGATGTCACTGGGCCAAGGGCAGGAATCCAAACTGATGATGGGATTATGTTTATTATCTGAGGACAAGTGGGACTCTTTGGTTCTCAAAGTCAAAAAGAGGAAAACAATAGGACTTTTTTTTTTTTTTTTTTTTTTTTTTTGAGGTAGGGTCTCATTCTAGTCCAGGCTGACCTGGAATTCATTATGTAGTCCCAGGGTGGCCTTGAACTCATGGCGATCCCCCTACCTCTGCCTCCTGAGTGCTGGGATTAAAGGTGTGCACCATCACACCCAAAAGAGATCTTCTTTCTTAAAAGTTATTCAATAACCTGGAAGGTAAAGGCAGGAAGGTCAGAAGTTCAAGGCCAGATTTGGCAAGATATGTAATTTGAGTCTACCCTGGGCTACAGGATGCCCTATCTTAAAACAAACAAGAAGAACATTGGCCAGTAACTGTTATCCAAAAAGCAGCTGGTTGAAAATGTGACTAGGTGAATGTTACTTAGATCCAACATTCAGCTGCCTGTTCTCCTGGTGCTCAGCCCTGCCATGGGGAGGTTGGGTGCTGGAGAGAGAACCTAGACGTTCACAATTGAGCTCCAAACTGGAGTGCTAGGTTGAGGATTTGCAGTTAGAGGCAAGAAAAGATTGTCTTAAGTCTAAGAAGGGAAATAAATACACAATGAGTCATAAATTCCTGTCTCAGGAAATAGAAATAGCTTTTATATTTGCTTATTTATTTTAGGTTTTTAGAAATATTTTATTTTTATTTATTTGAGAGAGGGAGAGAGAGAGAATGAATGGGCACACCAGGGCCTCAGCCTCTGCAAATGAACCCGATGCATGCGCCACTTTGTGCATCTGGCTTATGTGGGTCCTGGGGAATCAAACCTTAGTCCTTTGGCTTTGCAGGCAAATGCCATAACTGCTAAGCCATCTCTTCAGCCCTGGTTTCTGTTTTTTTATTTATTTTATTTATTTATTTATTTATTTATTTATTTATTTTTGCAATATGGTCTCGCTTTAGCCCAGGCTGACCTGGAATTCACTAGGTAGTCTCAGGGTGGCCTTAAACTCACAGTGATCCTCCTACTTCTGCCTCCCAAATTTTAGGATTAAAGGTGCGTGCCACCACACCCAGCTCCTCAGGGCTTTGTAGACAGAGTCTGATCCCTCATTTGGACACAAGAGCAGGAGGAAGGGCCAAAGCCCAGAGATGGAAGATTTCAGCAGGGGGCACCTGTGGGTGGATAAACCATGTGTGGACTGGGCTTGGGAGGGGATGCAGCCAGGCTTCCATACCCTGAGCCCTGGGACTGGGATGGGCAGGTCTACAGTGTGCCTATTGCTTTGCCCCAAGGTATGGGATGCGCTATGTGGCCAAAGTCCTGAAGACGAGCCTGGAGGAGAAATTCCCCAAAGCCACAGAGAGGGAGGTCTGTAAGGCAAGTAGCCCTCCCGACCTCTCAGGCCTTCCTTGCCCGGCTGGTGCTCAGTGACCCCCAGACAGACAGGAACAGGACAGCAAACCCGGTGCTTTGAATAGCCCAGGAGGGAAATGGGCCCTTCCCTGCAAATAGAGCCTGGCCCACCACGGGGGGCCTTGGGTGGCTGCAGATGGAAAAGCTGGTCGGGGGTGAGCTAATTCAGTGGACCTCCTGGGAGATCTGGTTCGGGGTCTAGATCTTACTTGTTTTCTTGGTGGTGGGGGGGGGGGGTTGCAGATGGTCTCTTTTGGCCATGCGAACTGGGGATGCAGGGCCGTAGCTGTCAAGGTGAGTTCTGGGCCCGTCTGAGTTTCTCTTCCATCCTCAGGTGGTTGGGAACCTCCTGTACTACCGCTTCCTGAACCCAGCCGTGGTGGCCCCTGATGCCTTCGACATAGTGGCCCTGGCACCAGGCCGCGCCCTGGCCGCCCCCCAGCGTCACACCCTGGGGGCTGTGGCCCAGCTCCTGCAGCTTGCTGCCGCTGGCAAGGCCTTCTCCGGGGAGAGTCCACACCTGCGCGTCCTGAACGACTATCTGGAGGCCACACACCTCAAGTTCAGGTCTTGGCTCCTGATACTTTATTCGTCCCTGACCCTTTGTCCCCGCCTCTCAGGATTCCCATTCCGGCTGTCCCTTCGGGAGTCTCCGGGATGGGGCCCCAGAGGCCCGTGGCATATGGGATGCGCTAGAGGGAACAGGAGGACTCCCAGGGGAGAGAGGAGAGGACCATCAATCAACGGGCAGCATACTGGGACAAAGGCGGGGCAGACAGGAGCTGGGCGGGGCTTAGACCGGCTTCGGAATTGGTGGAGGAGAATTGGATGATTCTGACTTGATACCCCCCACCCGCCCCCGGACAGGAAGTTCATCTGCAGAGCCTGCCAGGTGCCAGAGCCCGAAGAGCACTTCGCCATGGACGAGTATTCAGACACTGTCGCTGTGGCCAAACCCGTGGTGTACATCACCGTGGGGGAGCTGGTCAGCACGCACAGGGTGAGGGGTCAGCACCGGAGGGCCAGTGGCTGCAGGTCCACAGTGGAGGGGGAGGTGGGCTGCTCGTCGGTGCCAGGCCCAGCTCAGCGCTGCTCCTCCTCCCCTCCACCGCCCACAGCTGTTGTTGGAGCATGAGGACCAGCTTGCCCCTGACCGTGGAGACCCTCTGCACCAGCTCCTACAGGACCTGGGGGAGTTGCCCACCATCCCGGATCTCGTTGGTGGGTTCCCTCCTCGGTGCCTAGGGCTTGCAGGGACGGCTAACAGCGGGCAGGCAGGGCACATGCACGTGGCCTTGGTCAGGCAGCAGGTAGCTTGTCGCTCTTCCTCCGTTGCTGCCTCTGGTCCCAGTGGACACAGGCCGACGGCTCGTGGGCAGAATGTGCACACAGCAGAGTCTGCAGCATCGTGCCAGTGGCCAGCTAGGATGTGTGCTAGGCGCATGGGGTGGGAGCCGCTCGGATCTCAGTCTCCGAGGAGGAGGGACTCCGGAGCTCTGGAATGGGAGGAATATGGTGGACAGTGGAAGGAAAATGTGAGTGGAGCACACTGCAAGGTCCAGTCCAGCACCCCTGGGAGAGTGTGTGGATGCCCTTCACCAGTAACACAGGTCCTTCCACGGGGATATGGGTTGAGGGCACGGTGTGGTGGCATGGGGCAATATGGGAAGGGTTCCAGAAGAGGTATGTGGAGGAATACCACTACTATGATTCCATCTTTAAAGAAAAAGTCAACCTCACAGTGCCTGGCACTACCTACACAAGACCATCATAATAGGAGGAAAAGATCATGACATAAAAATTAAGAGAGACTGATTGAGATGGGGAGGGGATATGATGGAGAATGGAGTTTCAAAGGGGACAGTGGGGGGAGGGAGGGTATTAGCATGGGATATTTTTTTATAATCATGGAAGTTGTTAATAAAAAAAAATTGAAAAGAAAAAAAGAAAGTCAGCCAGACATGGTGGCGCATGCCTTTAATCCCAGCAGAGGTAGGAGGATTGCTGTGAGTTTGAGGCCACCCTGAGACTGCAAAATGAATTCCAGGTCAGCCTGAGCTAGAGTAAGATGCTTCCTCAAACCTCCCCTCCCCCCGCCATAAAAAAAGAATGGGTGTGCCAGGCCCTCCTGCCACTGCAAACAAACTCCAGACACGTGCGTTACTTTGTGCATCTGGCTTTACATGGGTCCTGGGGAATCAAACCTGAGCCGTGTGACTCCTTTGTGTGCACACCATCCCACTCATCTCTTCTCCCACTTCAGGCGAGAACATACCTACAGATGGGCAGGTGGACCCGAGCAAGCTTGAAGTGTCCCTGACACTCACCAACAAATTCGAAGGTCTGGAGACAGATGCTGGCCGTACCAACACCCAGAGCCTGCTTCTGAGGTGGGTGTGGCAGTTCCCTTAGGGTCCCAGCCCTGCTGCTAGCACGCAGTCCCCCTTGTCCTTCAGGAAGTTCTCCCTGATGCCTAACTTGCTATAGGCTCAGCTCTTCTCTTTCTGAGAACCTTATCCTTTTGCTCGGGGTCGTAGCAGAAGGCAAAGGAATGGTCCGGAGTCTCTGAGCTTGGCTCGTTGGTCTCTGGCATAATTGTCACTTAAGGTGTGTGAAGATTATTCTAGCCAGGCGTGGTGGCGCACTTCTTTAATCCCAGCATTTGGGAGGCAGGTTTAGGAGGATTGCCAAGAGTTCCGAGGCCACCCTGAGCAATACATAGTGAATTCCAGGTCAGCCTGAGCTACAGAGAGACCCTACCTCAAAAAACCAAAAAAGGAAAAAAGATATTCTGCCCTTGTATGTTGTGCTGATGACCAAATGCTTTTGATTATTTACTCTTTTTGTTTGCTTATATGTCTTGGTTTTGGTTTTTCAAGGTAGGGTCTCACTCTCTAGCCCAGGCTGACCTGGAACTCACTATGTAGCCCAGGCTGGCCTCAAACTTCATGGTGATCCTCCTGCCTCAGCCTTCTGAGTGCTGGAATTAAAGCTGTGAGCCACGATGCTTGATTATTTACTTTTTTAAAAATATACTTATTTATGGGCTGGAGAGATGGCTTAGCGGTTAAGGCATTTGCCTGCAAAGCCAAAGGACCCAGGTTCAATTCCCCAGGACCCATGTAAGCCAGATGCACAAAGTGGTGCGTGTGTCTGGAGTTCGTTTGCAGTGGCTGGAGGCCCTGGTGCTCCCATTCTCTTCCACACTGGCTATCTCTGACTCTTTCTCTCTTGCTCTCTCAAATAAATGAATAAAATTTTAAAAAAATATTTATTTATTTAAGAAAGAAAGAGAACCCTGCAGGACAAGTGACCAGCTTATCTCTGCCAGCCAGGCAGCCCTCAGCTCACTCAGGCACTCTGTCCACGGCCAGCAGGCATGCCACACTGCCCTGTCATTGAAGGGCTAATAGTGGGGAGGGCTGGGGTGACACCTGCAGAGAGCCTCCCAAGAGGAGTGGTCCTGAGCCTTGAGAGCTCAGGAGGAGGGACACGGGCTGGGAAGAGGCACGCATGCTTTGCCTGAGAGCTGATGAGGGCAGTTTGAGGGAAGCTGTTTTAGGAGACGGCACCTTCCCCAGGCCCTTGCTCCTCGCCTCCTGAGCGTTCCTAGCGGCCAAGACATGGGGGCAGGGTCTGCTCATCCTCGCTCTTGGACCACCCTGGGCGCGCCTTTCCTGGCCTCAGCCCTCTCACCACTGTCCCCTGGCAGCACCAAGCAGATGCTGGCAGATCTCATCCAGTTCCACCCTGGGGACTCCCTCCAAGAGATCCTGTCCCTCTCGCCTTCCAGAGAGCAGGTAAGTGCCCGGGCCGTCCTACAGGGCCTGTGTCTTTCACCCCACCTCACCCCCAGCACCGCTCATCCCCTGCCAGTCTGCCTCCCAGAATCCCCCTCCCCAGTCCACAGGTAATGAGATTCTTGGAGGCCACCTCAGCCCTTCACCTCATAGGCCATAGGCTGAGGAATAGACCAGGCTGAGAGAGCCCCCTCCCTCCCTATTCCCTACATAACACTGGGGTAAGGGAGTGCTGGAGGGTGGTCTGGGAGGCTGAGAGGGGCCTTGTTCTGGAAAGGAGGTGGTCTGCTGGAAGGTGTGCGGGTGGGAGGCGGTGCCAGGCAGCTATGCCAGCTGGAGTGAAGGCCAAGCCAAAGGTTCCCAGAGAGAAGGTGCTGGTGGCAAGCGCGTGTCCCAAAACAGAATGGAGGGCTGGAGGAATGGCTTGGCAGTTAAGGCATTTGCCTGCAGAGCCAAAGGACCCAGGTTCAATTCCCCAGGACCCACGTATACCAGATGCACAAGGTGGCACATGCATGTGGAGTTTGTTTGCAGTGGCTGAAGGCCCTGGCACACCCATTCTCTCTCTCTTTCTGCCCCTCTCTCTCTCAAATAAAATAATATATATATATAGGAAGTAGCCCACACGAGGTTGACGTGCTGGCGCCGGGCCTGCGAGGCCCAGACCCCGGAGCCCCTGCGGAGACACCGCTCGCTGACGGCGCACTCCCTCCTGCCCCTGGCAGAGAAGCAGAGGCGCATCCTGAAGAACCTGCGTAAACTTGAGGGCCTGGGACTGGTCAGTGCCAGCGACGACTACCAGGAGCTGGTGGACCAGCTGGCCAAGGTAATGATGGGCCGGGACTGCGTGTCGCTGTGTGCACACACAGGCATGTGTAGACAGAGCCACCGTACCGCCATTCCAAGGGCAGGCCTCTCTCTGGTGGGTGCTGCCCCAAATTGCCACCAGCCCGAGGAAGGTCTAGGGCTCTTTTTGAAGGAAAGGTCCTGAAATTAGCCAGAGAGGTAGATGTTCTTCCAACTTTCTTTTACTAAAACCTGGAAGCCAGTTATGTTATTTTATTATTATTTTTTTTTCGAGGTAAGGTCTTGCTCAAGACCAGGCTGACCTGGAATTCACTATGTAGTCTCAGGGTAGCCTTGAATTCATGATAACCCTCCTGCCTCTGCCTCCCCAGTGCTGGGATTAAAGGCGTGCGCCACCACGCCTGGCTATTTTGTTGTTTCTTGAGATTGGAGAGAGGCTCTCAGTACTGCTTTGGGAGGTCAGACAGACTGTCTTCAAGATTGTCCTCCCCCTAGAAAAAGCAGTCTGAGGTTGGAGAGATAGCTTAGAGGCCCTGGCACATCCATTCTCACTCATTCTCTCTCAAAAAAAAAAAAAAAAAAAAATAGGCGTGGTGGCACTTACCTTTAATCCCAGCACCCAGGAAGCAGAAGGAGGAGGATTGCTGAAAATTTGAGGTCACCCTGAGACTACATAGTGAATTCCAGGTCAGCCTGGGCTACAATGACACCCTACCTCGAAAAAACAAAAGTAACCCAAAAAGCAAAAACTTATGTTTTTAAAAAAGGCCGTCTGTAAATTGGCCTCTTCCTGCCCAGGCCCTTGTCCTGCTTTTCCTAAAACACCCTTACTGTGAACTGGTGAGTTGTTCTGGGACTTGCAGTAGGCCCTGAAGTGTCATGCCAGGAAGGCCACTGGTCTGCTCCCTCGGTCCCCAAAATGCAGGACATCCGCAACCAACGCAAGCACCGGCAGCGGCGGAAAGCGGAGCTGCTGAAACTCGAGGCCACGTTCCGGGGCCTGAGTGCCAAGACCACCTTCTTTGAGGAGCAAAGCGACTACTACAGCCAGTACATTCGGGCCTGCCTTGACCACCTGGCCCCCGACCCCAAGTAAGTGTTGTACCCCCCCACCCCCGCCAGTGTTCCTTCTTCCTGTCACTATCTCCCTTGTCTGCCCTTGTCCCCCCCACTTCCCAGTACTGGTTGGGAATGAACCCCAGCACAGCACAGCCCCGCTGCTGACTGGCCTTTGGGTCTCTCCTCTCCTTCCACACCAGGGCTTCCTCGGCTCTGGCCTCTTGTCAGCTACAGAGGCTAGCATCTGGTAGTGATAAATTGTTGGCAAATGATCTGGGGTCTTGCTGTTCTGGAATTCACCACGTAGTTTCTGGCTGTCCTCGAACTCACAGCAATCTTCTTCCCTCTCTCTCCCACCCGAGTGCTGGGATTAAAGGCCACCACATCTGGCTTTTATATATATATATATTTATTTATTTATTTGCAAGGAGAGAGAGAGGGAGGGAGAGAGAATGGGCATGCCAGGGCCTCTAGCCACTGCAAATGAATTCCAGATGCATGTGCCACTTTGTGCATCTGGCTCAACATGGGTACTGGGGAATTGAACCCAGGTCCTTAGGCTTCGCAGGCAAGCACCTTAACCGCTAAGCCATTTCTCCAGCCCTGGGGTCTTCTTCTAAGCAGGAGTTCTGGGAAGAGAAAGAAGCCGCCATCTCTTCATTACACAGCCATCCAGCTCCTGGAAAAGGGCGTCTTGGTGGAAATTGAAGATCTTCCTGTTTCTCAGTATGTGTCTTTGGAGGGCAAGATGTCCCCTGGGAGGGACAACTCTGAGGGCGGAGCTGTTGGCTGCACCCTGGGTGGAAGCAGAGGACCTTGCGTGGGCTTGGAGCCCCTCCCATCACAGGGGGCTGGGCTAGCTTCCTGGAGGCTTGGACAGCCGGGTAGCGTGAAGCAGACAAGAGAAATGGGAGAAGGCGGGGTAGTGCCCACCCCTGGAGCAAGAGGGGAAGCCTGGGTTCTGAAGAGGAGAGGGGCTCCATCTCTTCATTCCTGCTCCTGACAGCTTCAGAAACGTCATCTTTGACATTGCCCCCGGAGATGAGGTGGGGAAGTTTGAGGTAAATGCCAAGTTCCTGGGTGTCCACGTGGAGCAGTTTCAGCTGCACTACCAGGTGAGGAACTCGCCCCCACCTTCTCTGTCACCTTGTCACGGCTGCAGCTCTGTCACCAGCCACTTGGGAATGAGGCAGGCAGGAGGCTCAGAAGCTCAAGGCCAGCTTGGGCAACATTTTTTTTGTGGGGGGGGTGGATAAAAAAAGGTTTATTTTGGCAAATAGACTCAAGGGGAAGCTCCATGATGGCAGGGGAAAACAATGGCATGAGCAGAGGATGGACGTCACCTCCTGGCCAACATCAGGTAGACAACAGCAACAGGAGAGTGTGCTGAACTCTGGCAAAAGGAAGCTGGTTATAACACCCATAAGCCCACTCCCAACAATACACTGATTGGGCAACTTATTGAGACACTGTCTCAAAACAAATTTTAAAAATATGTGTTTATTTTTTTGCAAACAGAGTTGCGGGGGGGGGGGTCAGGGAATGGGCGTGCCAGGGCCTCCAGCCACTGCAAACAAACTCCAGACACATGCACCAGCTGTGCATCTGGCTTAGGTGGGTCCTGGGGACTCAAACCTGGGTCCTTAGGCTTTGCAGGCCAGTGCCTTAACTAGGTAGCCATCTCTCCAGCCCCTCAAAATAATTTTTACCAAAAAAAAAAAAAAAGCCAGATGTGGTAGTGCACGCCTTTAATCCCAGCACTCAGGAGGCAGAGGTAGGAGGATTACAGTGAGTTCAAGGCCACCTTGAGACTACAGAGTGAATTCCAGGTCAGCCTGGGCAAGAGTGATACCCTACATCAAAAAACCAAAATAATAATAATAATGATTTTTAAAAGGGGCTGGAGGGATGGAAAGATGGCTCAGCAGTTAAGGTGTCTACTTGCAGAGCCTAACCACCCAGGTTCAATTCCCCAGTTCCCCCGTAAAGCCAGATGTACAAAGTGGTACATGTGGAGGGAAAAAAGCCAGACATGGTGGCGTACGCTTTTAACCCCAGCACTCGGGAGGCAGAGGTAGGAGGATCGCCATGAGTTTGAGGCCACCCTGAGACTACATAGTGAATTCCAGGTCAGCCTGGACTAGAGTGAGACCGTGCCTCAAAAAAAAATGAGGGAGGGGACATGTATCTAGAGTTTGCAGAGGCTAGAGGCCTTTGCACGCACATACTCTTACCCTCTCTCTCTCTCTTCTCTGTACCTCTCTCTGTCTATGTCTCTGCTTGCAAATCAATAAAACTAAATTTGTTTTGTTTTGTTTTGTTTTTTGAGCTAGGGTCTGCCCGACTAATTTTTTTTTTTTTAAGGGGCCTGGGAATATAGTTCAGTGGTTGAGTACTTGCTTGTATGCACGAGGTCCCGGATTCACTTCTTTTTACCACAAACTGAAAGGACCCTGGGCTTTAGATGCTGGCCAGTCTTGAATTGTCTGTCTGTTCCTAGAGAGCAGAGTGGGGATGAATGCAGTCTGAGCCCCGCTGCCCCAGCGCTAGGGGCATGGAGTGGGCTACTGGTGTCAGAAGTGAGATTAATTCAAGAAGCCCTATCATATGGGCTTTTGTTTGCATGCTGTCTTATTTAATCCTTGTGTTTTGTTGTTGTTGTTGTTTTTATTTTATTTATTTATTTGAGAGAGGGAAAGAGCCAGAGAGAAAGGGAGGGAGAGAGAATGGGCATGCCAGGGCTTCCAGCCACTGCAGACAAACTCCAGACACATGAACTACTTTGTGTATCTGGCTTTATGTGGATACTGGGGAATTGAACCCAGATTTCAGGCTTTGAAAGCAAGTGCTGTTAACCACTGAGCCATCTTCACATCCCCTACCTTTATTTCTTTTTAAATTTTGGTAGTTTATTTATTTGCAAGAAGAGAGAGACAGTGAGAGAGAGAGAATAGGTGAACCAGGGCCTCTGGACACTGCAAATGAACTCCAGATGCATGCTCCATTTTGTGCATCCATCTTTATGTGGGTAGCCGGGAATTGAACCCAGGTTGTTAGGTTTTGCAGGCAAGTGCCTTAACCACTTAGCAATCTCTCCAGCCACCCCACCCCCGCTTTTTTTTTTTTTTTTTTTTTTTTTTTGGAGGTAGGACTCACTGTAGCCCAGGGTGACCTGGAATTCATTATGTAGTTCAGGGTGGCCTCAAACTCACGGTGATCCTCCTACCTCTGCCTCCTGAGTGCTGGGATTAAAGGCGTGCGCCATCATGCCTGGTTTCATTATTATTATTTTTAAATTTTTATTTATTTATTTGAGAGTGACAGAGAAAGAGGCAGATAGAGAGAGAATGGGCATGCCAGGGCCTCCAGCCACTGAAAATGAACTTCAGATGTGTACGTCCCCTTGTGCATCTGGCTTACGTGGGTCCTGGGGAATTGAGCCTTAAACCAGGGTCCTTAGGCTTCACAGGCATTTTTGAATTTTTAAAATATATTTGCACAGAGAGGGTGCAATAGGCATACCAGGGCCTCTGGGCACAGCAAAATAATTCTGTTTATTTAAATACTTTTATTTATTTGCAAGCAGAGAAAAAGAGAGAGAGAATGGGCAAGCTGGGGCCTCCAGCCACTGGAAATAAACTCCAGATGCACGTGCCACTTTGTGCATCTGGCTTTACATGGATACTGGAGAATTGAATCTGGGTCATTAGGCTTTGCAGGCAAGTGCCTTAACGGCTGAGCCATCTCTCCAGCCCTGCAAAAGAATTCTGTATGCATGCACCACTTTGTGCATCTGAACCCAGGCCATCAGGCTTTGCAAGCAAGTACCTTTTTTTTTTCTGTTATTTATTTATTTATTTATTTATTTATTTATTTTTATTTATTTATTTATTTATTTATTTTTTTTGAGGTAGGGTCTCACTCTAGCCAAGGCTGACCTGGAATTCACTCTGTATTCAAATTCATGGCCATCCTCCTACTTCTGCCTCCTGAGTGCTGGGATTAAAGGCATGTGCTGCCTGCCCAGCTGCAAGCAAGCACCTTTAACTGCTGAGCTGTCTCTCGAGCCCTCTACTTATCTTGACATTTGACCAAATCACTAGTTCTTTCTCCTGGTCTCGGTTTCCTCAGTTTTGAAATGGGCTTTCAGTGCTGTGTGGGGACTGGGTAAGGACTGATGACGTAGTGGCTGGCTGGGCCACTGCCAGAGTCCTTAACCGCCCTCCCTCCCCTTCCCTCCTAGGACCTCCTGCAGCTGCAGTATGAGGGTGTGGCTGTCATGAAGCTTTTCAACAAAGCCAAAGTCAACGTCAACCTTCTCATCTTCCTCCTCAACAAGAAGTTCTTGCGGAAGTGACCGAGGCAGTGGTGCTGTCCAGGCCTTGCTCACCCGGATGACCTCTCCTCTTTTAACACTAATTGGACGTGTGGCTTTCCTGCCGGCGCCCAGCTTAGGCCTGGCCTGGCCTCCTAACATTGGCCCCTTCCTAGGCCACGGAGCAGTTGGCCAACTCAATCGCCAGGCACTGTTCTTTCTACCCAGCTGAAGTGGGCCTTGCTCAAGTCTAGCAGTATATGTCTTTTGTCATGTATGACAGCCCCGTGATTTTCCAGCCTGATGTCCTTGTCATCTTTGATGTGACCTTGTGCCCGGAAAGGCTGTCCCTTTTGTGTATATTGCTGCCCTCCTGTGGCCAGCCCACTAGGACACTGACTGCCAGGCAGCCCCATTTCCCCTCTAGCTTCCTCCCTACAGACCCCTAAAGCCAAGGCCAGGCTGCCTGCCCCTGCCTCCCCTTCATTAGCTGTGGACACTGCTGCCTCACATATCCCAGGTCTCTGCGCCGTGTCCCTGGTCAGGACCTGTTGAGCACTAGGTACAGCACTTGCTGACACCCTCTGCAGCAGCGTGAGTGTGAACCTCAAATCTGTTGTTATGTCTGTTTTTATGTAGGTTACTGTCCTATTCTGTGTGTGTGTGTGTGTGTTGTTTGTTTGATTGTTTCTGAGGTAGGGTCTCGCTCTAGCCCAGGCTGACATAGACTTCATTTTGCAGTCCCAGGCTGGCCTTGAACCCACGGCAATCTTCCTTCCTCTGCCTTCTGAGTGCTGGGATTAGAGGCGTGTGTCACCATGCCCAGCCTGTCCCGTTCCTCTTGCGCCTTGATCATGATTTTAATTCTCTCCTCTGTCTGAGCTCAAAGTTCATTTCTCCTGTTCAAACCAGTGTTCATGTCATGCTCTTCTACCTCGCATTATAGTCACCTTCAGTTGGGGCCGTGGGGTTCCTGTGTCTCGGCCTTGAGAGCTCGTTAGCCCAGCCTCATACAGAACAGAGCTCAGTCCTGCCCCTTCCCAGTCATTCCTCTAATCAGTTCCCAGAGATCTGCAGGCCTGCCTCGGCCATCGTCTCTCTGTCCACCCCACATCTTCCAACTTCCTGTCCCTGCTGCCTGTCTGATTTCATCTTAATAAAAGCAGCTCTTGCCACACATCTGTCGTTAATCCCTGTTTCATTTCCCACCATGCAGGCCTCGAGTTGTGCAGCACAATTTCCCAGAACTGGGGCCTTCGTCCCACGGCCTCCCCCAGGCCCTGCCTGCCTGCTGCGAGTGCAGGCTGTCCAGACTGGCACAAGCGTGACACACTGGGTATCTCTTCCCCCTTCCCTCCTCGGGAGGTAAAGGGGAGGAATGCTGAGGTTTTAATTCTGTTTTTACCAGACACTCTAAGAAGTGTAATTGAGCCAGGTGTGGTGGCGCACGCCTTTAATTCCAGCCCTCAGGATGCAAGTTAGGTGGTTGGCCATGAGTTCGAGGCCACCCTGAGACTACATAGGGAATTCCAGGTCAGCCTGAACTAGAGTGAGACCCTACCTTGAAAAAAAAAAAAAATGGGCTGGAAGGGTGGCTTAGTGGTTAAAGTGCTTGCCTGCAAAGCCAAAGGACCCAGGTTCGATTCCCCAGGGTCCACATTAGCCAGATGCACTACAGGGCGCACACATCTGGAGTTTGTTTGCAGTGGCTGAAGGCCCTGGCACACCCATTCTCTCTCTCTTTCTGCCCCTCTCTCTCTCAAATAAAATAATATATATATATAAGGAATAGTCCCACACGAGGTTGACTGCTGGCGCCGGGCCTGCGAGGCCCAGACCCCGGAGCCCCGCGGAGACACCGCTCGCTGACGGCGCACTCCCTCCTGCCCCTGGCAGAGAAGCAGAGGCGCATCCTGAAGAACCTGCGTAAACTTGAGGGCCTGGGACTGGTCAGTGCCAGCGACGACTACCAGGAGCTGGTGGACCAGCTGGCCAAGGTAATGATGGGCCGGGACTGCGTGTCGCTGTGTGCACACACAGGCATGTGTAGACAGAGCCACCGTACCGCCATTCCAAGGGCAGGCCTCTCTCTGGTGGGTGCTGCCCCAAATTGCCACCAGCCCGAGGAAGGTCTAGGGCTCTTTTTGAAGGAAAGGTCCTGAAATTAGCCAGAGAGGTAGATGTTCTTCCAACTTTCTTTTACTAAAACCTGGAAGCCAGTTATGTTATTTTATTATTATTTTTTTTTCGAGGTAAGGTCTTGCTCAAGACCAGGCTGACCTGGAATTCACTATGTAGTCTCAGGGTAGCCTTGAATTCATGATAACCCTCCTGCCTCTGCCTCCCCAGTGCTGGGATTAAAGGCGTGCGCCACCACGCCTGGCTATTTTGTTGTTTCTTGAGATTGGAGAGAGGCTCTCAGTACTGCTTTGGGAGGTCAGACAGACTGTCTTCAAGATTGTCCTCCCCCTAGAAAAAGCAGTCTGAGGTTGGAGAGATAGCTTAGAGGCCCTGGCACATCCATTCTCACTCATTCTCTCTCAAAAAAAAAAAAAAAAAAAAATAGGCGTGGTGGCACTTACCTTTAATCCCAGCACCCAGGAAGCAGAAGGAGGAGGATTGCTGAAAATTTGAGGTCACCCTGAGACTACATAGTGAATTCCAGGTCAGCCTGGGCTACAATGACACCCTACCTCGAAAAAACAAAAGTAACCCAAAAAGCAAAAACTTATGTTTTTAAAAAAGGGCCGTCTGTAAATTGGCCTCTTCCTGCCCAGGCCCTTGTCCTGCTTTTCCTAAAACACCCTTACTGTGAACTGGTGAGTTGTTCTGGGACTTGCAGTAGGCCCTGAAGTGTCATGCCAGGAAGGCCACTGGTCTGCTCCCTCGGTCCCCAAAATGCAGGACATCCGCAACCAACGCAAGCACCGGCAGCGGCGGAAAGCGGAGCTGCTGAAACTCGAGGCCACGTTCCGGGGCCTGAGTGCCAAGACCACCTTCTTTGAGGAGCAAAGCGACTACTACAGCCAGTACATTCGGGCCTGCCTTGACCACCTGGCCCCCGACCCCAAGTAAGTGTTGTACCCCCCCCACCCCCGCCAGTGTTCCTTCTTCCTGTCACTATCTCCCTTGTCTGCCCTTGTCCCCCCCACTTCCCAGTACTGGTTGGGGAATGAACCCCAGCACAGCACAGCCCCGCTGCTGACTGGCCTTTGGGTCTCTCCTCTCCTTCCACACCAGGGCTTCCTCGGCTCTGGCCTCTTGTCAGCTACAGAGGCTAGCATCTGGTAGTGATAAATTGTTGGCAAATGATCTGGGGTCTTGCTGTTCTGGAATTCACCACGTAGTTTCTGGCTGTCCTCGAACTCACAGCAATCTTCTTCCCTCTCTCTCCCACCCGAGTGCTGGGATTAAAGGCCACCACATCTGGCTTTTATATATATATATATTTATTTATTTATTTGCAAGGAGAGAGAGAGGGAGGGAGACGAGAATGGGCATGCCAGGGCCTCTAGCCACTGCAAATGAATTCCAGATGCATGTGCCACTTTGTGCATCTGGCTCAACATGGGTACTGGGGAATTGAACCCAGGTCCTTAGGCTTCGCAGGCAAGCACCTTAACCGCTAAGCCATTTCTCCAGCCCTGGGGTCTTCTTCTAAGCAGGAGTTCTGGGAAGAGAAAGAAGCCGCCATCTCTTCATTACACAGCATCCAGCTCCTGGAAAAGGGCGTCTTGGTGGAAATTGAAGATCTTCCTGTTTCTCAGTATGTGTCTTTGGAGGGCAAGATGTCCCCTGGGAGGGACAACTCTGAGGGCGGAGCTGTTGGCTGCACCCTGGGTGGAAGCAGAGGACCTTGCGTGGGCTTGGAGCCCCTCCCATCACAGGGGGCTGGGCTAGCTTCCTGGAGGCTTGGACAGCCGGGTAGCGTGAAGCAGACAAGAGAAATGGGAGAAGGCGGGGTAGTGCCCACCCCTGGAGCAAGAGGGGAAGCCTGGGTTCTGAAGAGGAGAGGGGCTCCATCTCTTCATTCCTGCTCCTGACAGCTTCAGAAACGTCATCTTTGACATTGCCCCCGGAGATGAGGTGGGGAAGTTTGAGGTAAATGCCAAGTTCCTGGGTGTCCACGTGGAGCAGTTTCAGCTGCACTACCAGGTGAGGAACTCGCCCCCACCTTCTCTGTCACCTTGTCACGGCTGCAGCTCTGTCACCAGCACTTGGGAATGAGGCAGGCAGGAGGCTCAGAAGCTCAAGGCCAGCTTGGGCAACATTTTTTTTGTGGGGGGGGTGGATAAAAAAGGTTTATTTTGGCAAATAGACTCAAGGGGAAGCTCCATGATGGCAGGGGAAAACAATGGCATGAGCAGAGGATGGACGTCACCTCCTGGCCAACATCAGGTAGACAACAGCAACAGGAGAGTGTGCTGAAACTCTGGCAAAAGGAAGCTGGTTATAACACCCATAAGCCCACTCCCAACAATACACTGATTGGGCAACTTATTGAGACACTGTCTCAAAACAAATTTTAAAAATATGTGTTTATTTTTTTTGCAAACAGAGTTGCGGGGGGGGGGGGTCAGGGAATGGGCGTGCCAGGGCCTCCAGCCACTGCAAACAAACTCCAGACACATGCACCAGCTGTGCATCTGGCTTAGGTGGGTCCTGGGGACTCAAACCTGGGTCCTTAGGCTTTGCAGGCCAGTGCCTTAACTAGGTAGCCATCTCTCCAGCCCCTCAAAATAATTTTTACCAAAAAAAAAAAAACTGAAGGCCCTGGCACACCCATTCTCTCTCTCTTTCTGCCCCTCTCTCTCTCAAATAAAATAATATATATATATAGGAAGTAGCCCACACGGAGGTTGACGTGCTGGCGCGGCCTGCGAGGCCCAGACCCCGCAGGCCCCTGCGGAGACACCGCTCGCTGACGGCGCACTCCCTCCTGCCCCTGGCAGAGAAGCAGAGGCGCATCCTGAAGAACCTGCGTAAACTTGAGGGCCTGGGACTGGTCAGTGCCAGCGACGACTACCAGGATCTGTGGACCAGCTGGCCAAGGTAAATGATGGGCCGGGACTGCGTGTCGCTGTGTGCACACACAGGCATGTGTAGACAGAGCCAAACGTACCGCCATTCCAAGGGCAGGCCTCTCTCTGGTGGGTGCTGCCCCAAATTGCCACCAGCCCGAGAAGGTCTAGGGTCTTTTTGAAGGAAAGGTCCTGAAATTAGCCAGAGAGGTAGATGTTCTTCCAACTTTCTTTTACTAAAACCTGGAAGCCAGTTATGTTATTTTATTATTATTTTTTTTTCGAGGTAAGGTCTTGCTCAAGACCAGGCTGACCTGGAATTCACTATGTAGTTCAGGGTGGCCTCAAACTCACGGTGATCCTCCTACCTCTGCCTCCTGAGTGCTGGGATTAAAGGCGTGCGCCACCACGCCTGGCTATTTTGTTGTTTCTTGAGATTGAGAGAGGCTCTCAGTACTGCTTTGGGAGGTCAGACAGACTGTCTTCAAGATTGTCCTCCCCCTAGAAAAAGCAGTCTGAGGTTGGAGAGATAGCTTAGAGGCCCTGGCACATCCATTCTCACTCATTCTCTCTCAAAAAAAAAAAAAAATGGGCTGGAAGGGTGGCTTAGTGGTTAAAGTGCTTGCCTGCAAAGCCAAAGGACCCAGGTTCGATTCCCCAGGGTCCACATTAGCCAGATGCACTACAGGGCGCACACATCTGGAGTTTGTTTGCAGTGGCTGGAGGCCCTGGCACATCCATTCTCACTCATTCTCTCTCAAAAAAAAAAAAAAATGGGCTGGAAGGGTGGCTTAGTGGTTAAAGTGCTTGCCTGCAAAGCCAAAGGACCCAGGTTCGATTCCCCAGGGTCCACATTAGCCAGATGCACTACAGGGCGCACACATCTGGAGTTTGTTTGCAGTGGCTGAAGGCCCTGGCACACCCATTCTCTCTCTCTTTCTGCCCCTCTCTCTCTCAAATAAAATAATATATATATATAGGAAGTAGCCCCACCCGAAGGTAGACGGTTCTGGCGCCGGGCCTGCGAGGCCCAGACCCCGCAGGCCCCTGCGGAGACACCGCTCGCTGACGGCGCACTCCCTCCTGCCCCTGGCAGAGAAGCAGAGGCGCATCCTGAAGAACCTGCGTAAACTTGAGGGCCTGGGACTGGTCAGTGCCAGCGACGACTACCAGGATCTGTGGACCAGCTGGCCAAGGTAAATGATGGGCCGGGACTGCGTGTCGCTGTGTGCACACACAGGCATGTGTAGACAGAGCCAAACGTACCGCCATTCCAAGGGCAGGCCTCTCTCTGGTGGGTGCTGCCCCAAATTGCCACCAGCCCGAGAAGGTCTAGGGTCTTTTTGAAGGAAAGGTCCTGAAATTAGCCAGAGAGGTAGATGTTCTTCCAACTTTCTTTTACTAAAACCTGGAAGCCAGTTATGTTATTTTATTATTATTTTTTTTTCGAGGTAAGGTCTTGCTCAAGACCAGGCTGACCTGGAATTCACTATGTAGTTCAGGGTGGCCTCAAACTCACGGTGATCCTCCTACCTCTGCCTCCTGAGTGCTGGGATTAAAGGCGTGCGCCACCACGCCTGGCTATTTTGTTGTTTCTTGAGATTGGAGAGAGGCTCTCAGTACTGCTTTGGGAGGTCAGACAGACTGTCTTCAAGATTGTCCTCCCCCTAGAAAAAGCAGTCTGAGGTTGGAGAGATAGCTTAGAGGCCCTGGCACATCCATTCTCACTCATTCTCTCTCAAAAAAAAAAAAAATGGGCTGGAAGGGTGGCTTAGTGGTTAAAGTGCTTGCCTGCAAAGCCAAAGGACCCAGGTTCGATTCCCCAGGGTCCACATTAGCCAGATGCACTACAGGGCGCACACATCTGGAGTTTGTTTGCAGTGGCTGAAGGCCCTGGCACACCCATTCTCTCTCTCTTTCTGCCCCTCTCTCTCTCAAATAAAAATATTTTATATTTATAGGTAGTAGCCCAACGAGGTTGACGTTGCTGGCGCCGGGCCTGCGAGGCCCAGACCCCGCAGGCCCCTGCGGAGACACCGCTCGCTGACGGCGCACTCCCTCCTGCCCCTGGCAGAGAAGCAGAGGCGCATCCTGAAGAACCTGCGTAAACTTGAGGGCCTGGGACTGGTCAGTGCCAGCGACGACTACCAGGATCTGTGGACCAGCTGGCCAAGGTAAATGATGGGCCGGGACTGCGTGTCGCTGTGTGCACACACAGGCATGTGTAGACAGAGCCAAACGTACCGCCATTCCAAGGGCAGGCCTCTCTCTGGTGGGTGCTGCCCCAAATTGCCACCAGCCCGAGAAGGTCTAGGGTCTTTTTGAAGGAAAGGTCCTGAAATTAGCCAGAGAGGTAGATGTTCTTCCAACTTTCTTTTACTAAAACCTGGAAGCCAGTTATGTTATTTTATTATTATTTTTTTTTCGAGGTAAGGTCTTGCTCAAGACCAGGCTGACCTGGAATTCACTATGTAGTTCAGGGTGGCCTCAAACTCACGGTGATCCTCCTACCTCTGCCTCCTGAGTGCTGGGATTAAAGGCGTGCGCCACCACGCCTGGCTATTTTGTTGTTTCTTGAGATTGAGAGAGGCTCTCAGTACTGCTTTGGGAGGTCAGACAGACTGTCTTCAAGATTGTCCTCCCCCTAGAAAAAGCAGTCTGAGGTTGGAGAGATAGCTTAGAGGCCCTGGCACATCCATTCTCACTCATTCTCTCTCAAAAAAAAAAAAAAATGGGCTGGAAGGGTGGCTTAGTGGTTAAAGTGCTTGCCTGCAAAGCCAAAGGACCCAGGTTCGATTCCCCAGGGTCCACATTAGCCAGATGCACTACAGGGCGCACACATCTGGAGTTTGTTTGCAGTGGCTGGAGGCCCTGGCACATCCATTCTCACTCATTCTCTCTCAAAAAAAAAAAAAAAAAAAAAAAAAAAATGGGCTGGAAGGGTGGCTTAGTGGTTAAAGTGCTTGCCTGCAAAGCCAAAGGACCCAGGTTCGATTCCCCAGGGTCCACATTAGCCAGATGCACTACAGGGCGCACACATCTGGAGTTTGTTTGCAGTGGCTGAAGGCCCTGGCACACCCATTCTCTCTCTCTTTCTGCCCCTCTCTCTCTCAAATAAAAATATTTTATATTTATAGGTAGTAGCCCAACGAGGTTGACGTTGCTGGCGCCGGGCCTGCGAGGCCCAGACCCCGCAGGCCCCTGCGGAGACACCGCTCGCTGACGGCGCACTCCCTCCTGCCCCTGGCTTTACATGGATACTGGAGAATTGAATCTGGGTCATTAGGCTTTGCAGGCAAGTGCCTTAACGGCTGAGCCATCTCTCCAGCCCTGCAAAAGAATTCTGTATGCATGCACCCACTTTGTGCATCTGAACCAAGGCCATCAGGCTTTGCAAGCAAGTACCTTTTTTTTTTCTGTTATTTATTTATTTATTTATTTATTTATTTATTTTTATTTATTTATTTAATTTATTTATTTTTTTTTGAGGTAGGGTCTCACTCTAGCCAAGGCTGACCTGGAATTCACTCTGTATTCAAATTCATGGCCATCCTCCTACTTCTGCCTCCTGAGTGCTGGGATTAAAGGCATGTGCTGCCTGCCCAGCTGCAAGCAAGCACCTTTAACTGCTGAGCTGTCTCTCGAGCCCTCTACTTATCTTGACATTTGACCAAATCACTAGTTCTTTCTCCTGGTCTCGGTTTCCTCAGTTTTGAAATGGGCTTTCAGTGCTGTGTGGGGACTGGGTAAGGACTGATGACGTAGTGGCTGGCTGGGCCACTGCCAGAGTCCTTAACCGCCCTCCCTCCCCTTCCCTCCTAGGACCTCCTGCAGCTGCAGTATGAGGGTGTGGCTGTCATGAAGCTTTTCAACAAAGCCAAAGTCAACGTCAACCTTCTCATCTTCCTCCTCAACAAGAAGTTCTTGCGGAAGTGACCGAGGCAGTGGTGCTGTCCAGGCCTTGCTCACCCGGATGACCTCTCCTCTTTTAACACTAATTGGACGTGTGGCTTTCCTGCCGGCGCCCAGCTTAGGCCTGGCCTGGCCTCCTAACATTGGCCCCTTCCTAGGCCACGGAGCAGTTGGCCAACTCAATCGCCAGGCACTGTTCTTTCTACCCAGCTGAAGTGGGCCTTGCTCAAGTCTAGCAGTATATGTCTTTTGTCATGTATGACAGCCCCGTGATTTTCCAGCCTGATGTCCTTGTCATCTTTGATGTGACCTTGTGCCCGGAAAGGCTGTCCCTTTTGTGTATATTGCTGCCCTCCTGTGGCCAGCCCACTAGGACACTGACTGCCAGGCAGCCCCATTTCCCCTCTAGCTTCCTCCCTACAGACCCCTAAAGCCAAGGCCAGGCTGCCTGCCCCTGCCTCCCCTTCATTAGCTGTGGACACTGCTGCCTCACATATCCCAGGTCTCTGCGCCGTGTCCCTGGTCAGGACCTGTTGAGCACTAGGTACAGCACTTGCTGACACCCTCTGCAGCAGCGTGAGTGTGAACCTCAAATCTGTTGTTATGTCTGTTTTTATGTAGGTTACTGTCCTATTCTGTGTGTGTGTGTGTGTGTTGTTTGTTTGATTGTTTCTGAGGTAGGGTCTCGCTCTAGCCCAGGCTGACATAGACTTCATTTTGCAGTCCCAGGCTGGCCTTGAACCCACGGCAATCTTCCTTCCTCTGCCTTCTGAGTGCTGGGATTAGAGGCGTGTGTCACCATGCCCAGCCTGTCCCGTTCCTCTTGCGCCTTGATCATGATTTTAATTCTCTCCTCTGTCTGAGCTCAAAGTTCATTTCTCCTGTTCAAACCAGTGTTCATGTCATGCTCTTCTACCTCGCATTATAGTCACCTTCAGTTGGGGCCGTGGGGTTCCTGTGTCTCGGCCTTGAGAGCTCGTTAGCCCAGCCTCATACAGAACAGAGCTCAGTCCTGCCCCTTCCCAGTCATTCCTCTAATCAGTTCCCAGAGATCTGCAGGCCTGCCTCGGCCATCGTCTCTCTGTCCACCCCACATCTTCCAACTTCCTGTCCCTGCTGCCTGTCTGATTTCATCTTAATAAAAGCAGCTCTTGCCACACATCTGTCGTTAATCCCTGTTTCATTTCCCACCATGCAGGCCTCGAGTTGTGCAGCACAATTTCCCAGAACTGGGGCCTTCGTCCCACGGCCTCCCCCAGGCCCTGCCTGCCTGCTGCGAGTGCAGGCTGTCCAGACTGGCACAAGCGTGACACACTGGGTATCTCTTCCCCCTTCCCTCCTCGGGAGGTAAAGGGGAGGAATGCTGAGGTTTTAATTCTGTTTTTACCAGACACTCTAAGAAGTGTAATTGAGCCAGGTGTGGTGGCGCACGCCTTTAATTCCAGCCCTCAGGATGCAGAGTTAGGAGGGTTGCCATGAGTTCGAGGCCACCCTGAGACTACATAGGGAATTCCAGGTCAGCCTGAACTAGAGTGAGACCCTACCTTGAAAAAAAAAAAATGGGCTGGAAGGGTGGCTTAGTGGTTAAAGTGCTTGCCTGCAAAGCCAAAGGACCCAGGTTCGATTCCCCAGGGTCCACATTAGCCAGATGCACTACAGGGCGCACACATCTGGAGTTTGTTTGCAGTGGCTGGAGGCCCTGGCACATTCATTCTCTCTCTATCCCTCTTTCTCTGTCACATAAATAATGATTTTTTAAAAAAGAAAGAAAAGCAGTGTAATTGAGGCCAGGCATGGTGGCACATGTCTTTAATCCCAGCACTCAGGAGGCAGAAGTAGAAGGATTGTTGAGAGTTTGAGGCCACCTTGAGACTACATAGTAAATCCAGGTCAGCCTGGGCTAGAGTGAGACCCTACCTTGAAAAACAAAACAAAACAAAAAACCTTGTGATTGAAAGGAGAATCAAATCTGAACCCTTCCCCCACCTGATTTGTCATAACTCTAGCAGCTACCTTTCCCCAGCCTGGGTGACACCCAGTGTGCCAAGCCACACAGCCCATAGATCAGAATCCCCCTCTCATAGGGAAAGTTCCTCCCCTCACCCCCTGCTTTCAGGGACCTGTTGGGGAGGGGACAGAGCAGACACCTGCCCTGACATCTGAGCTCACAAGCAGCCTCACACCCGCCTGATGCTTCCTCCCTCCCTCCACTCTTCTCCATTCTGTCACTCAGGACCCATCCTGTCTCGCTGTCGTATTCAATTTCATTCACAGCCTCTTCCCTTAGTGTGTCCCAGCAAAGACTTCAAGTACTGCCTGGCTCTGGGTGACAGTGACACCAAGACCTTGGTGTCTACACATGCTCAGTCATCAGACTCCCAGATTCACCAAATGGCTCCCACACTGTCCCCCGTGGTGTTCCCAGTCACTTGAGCTCCTCCGCCATACGTGCCACATGCAGACATGTCACACTAGCTCCATGCTGTGGGCCTGTCCCAGGCTGGGGCACTTCTGCGCGTCTACAAAGTGAAGGCAGGCAGCCCATCCTCGCTGACCGCTGACCGGCCGGGGAGTGTGAGTTCAGAGAGGACGGCTGCCTAGGCTGCTGTGCTGGTAGGGTAGCTTTTTTTTTTTTTTTTTTTTTTTTTTTCTTGTTTTTCAAGGTAGGGTTTCACTCTGGCCCAGGCTGACCTGGAATTCGCTAGTCTCAGGGTGGCCTCGAACGCACAGCGATTCTCCTACTTCTGCCTCCTGAGTGCTGGGATTAAAGGAGACATCATTTCCTTTGAGCTCCCTTTCATTTTTAATATATTTTATTTATTCATTTGAGAGCAAGAAAGAGAGAGGGAGGGAGAATGGGTATGCCAGGGCCTTCAGCCACTGCAAATGAACTCCAGATGTGTGCGCCCCCCTGTGCATCTGGCTTACGTGGGTCCTGGAGAGTCAAACTGGGGTCCTTTGGCTTTGCAGGCAAACACCTTAACCTCTAAGCCATCTCTCCAGCCCTGTGAGCCCCCTTTCATACCACTCTCAAGCCTACCCCACAGTCCCCTGCCCTGGTGAGGGCCCCTAATAAGCCCCAGCCTGTCACCACCAATCTGAGGAGCACGCAGGTGCTCATCGTCGCCTGCCTCCCGTGAGGACACTTTGGCACTGTTAGAAATATTAGTACAGGGCCAGGCGTGGTGGCGCACGCCTTTAATCCCAGCACTGGGGAGGCAGAGGCAGGAGGATTGCCGTGAGTTCGAGGCCACCCTGAGACTACAGAGTGAATTCCAGGTCAGTCTGGGCTACAGTGAGACCCTACCACAAAAAAAAAAAAAAAAAAAAAAAAAAGGAATGGAGCACTGAAGTACAGATGACCTTGAAAAGACCATGTAGAGTATGACTGCACATATGTGGAGTGTCCGCGATGAGCAAATCCAAAGGAAGTGAAAGGTCCCAGGAAAGAGGAGACTGGAGAGTGGCTACTAATGGAGATGGAGCTTCCTTAGTGGGGCAGGGGGAATGGTAAAGAAAAATCTGTTTTGAAGCTGGGCATGGTGGCACACACCTATACTCCCAGCATGTGGGAGACTGAGGCAGGAAAGCCACAAGTTTGAGGTCTGTCTGGGCTAACCTAACACGTGTGTACAAGGGGCTGGGAAGATGGCTCAGTGGTTAAAGGAACTTGCTTGCAAAGCTTGCCAACACAGGTTCGATTCCCAAGCAAACCACACAAGCTGGACGCAAAAAGTGGCACATTTGCTATGGCAAGAGGCCCTGGCATGCACACATATACCTGAGTGAAAAATAACTCAATAAAAGAAAAAAAATTGTTTTGAATAATGAGGCCATTGTTGAGAAAGCAAGCTGGAACTGAGCTGGAAACCTCCTCCCTGTTGACCAGCCGTCAGGAAGCTGGAAATAGCTGTTATGCATGATGCATGCAGCTCTTTGGGAGAGAGAAGTCATCAGCAGGGTTAAACAGCAGTGGATACTACAAGCCCAAGACTGGCCAACCAAGTCAAGTGTGCCAACTGCTGCAATAGTGGCATGTCTGTTATGGGGGATCCAACTGCTCTCTAATTGGACCAGAGGCCTACTCCACAGGAGGAAGTTCTTGCCTGGTTCTGAAAACCTAGTCAAAAGCCTTGGGGAGTAATGCCTGCTGATGTCTGGCTAGATACATATATTATACTCACTAAAATACCCTGTAAGCACTTTTCTTAATGTTTATACCCATCTATTAATGCTATTCTCACTTTTGGTTAAAGAAGCTTCTCTTTACAGATAGTGACCACTGGGGTGATTCAAAACTCACCATAGGAAGCCGGGCGTGGTGGTGCACATCTTTAATCCCAGCACTTGGGAGGCAGAGGTAGGTGGATCACCGTGAGTTGGAGGTCACCCTGAGACTACATAGTGAATTCCAGGTCAGCCTGGGCTAGAGTTCCCCAAGGGCCACTCTCCCTCCTAAGGCCCATGGAAGGAGCAGACAGACCCATGCAAGGGTCACGGGATGTGAGTTGGTTTCCTCACAGCCTGTGAGTGGGTGCTACCGAGTGGCCACTGCAATTTGTCCACTTACTTCCTCCCTTGGCCTAACTAAGATGTCAGGGCAAGAAGGACTGCGTTCACACTCCTGGGACCATGGAGGACCTCAGACTGGCGATGTTCCAAGTCAGCGACAGCCAGAGGAGCATAAGAGGGTCCTTTCTCTTCGAGGACCATCAGTGCTTAGCAATCCATCTGGCAGATGCACCATGTTGTCCTGGCTGGGATCTGGCACAGAACAAAGGATATTAGTGGGGAAAGAAATTAAATGGAATCAGGCTGCAGAGATGGCTTAGCGGTTAAGACATTTGCCTGCAAAGCCAAAGGTCCCTGGTTGGATTCCCCAAGACCTGCATAATTCAGATGCACAACGTGGCACATGTGTCTGGAGGTCATTTGCAGTGGCTGGAGGCCCTGGTGTGCTCCTTATCTCTCTGTTCTCTTTCTCTGTCAAATAAATTAAAATTAAAAAAAGAAAAGAAATTAAACGGAATCCATTCTAGACAGCCGTCAACAGCAGGGTGTCCACATTGGCCTCTCCGGCTCCTTACCAAATGTGCCACAGTGGTTACCTTAGGGAAACTCAGTGAGGGGCACAAGGGACTCTTTGTGCCAGCTTTGTCACGTGTCCAGAAATCCAAAATCATGCCAAATTAAGAATTTATTTTATAAACAAGATTGACCTAGTTTCGAGTCCTTCTACGAGTGTGTTCAAGTGCTAGTCTTACCACACCCTTGCCAGCAGCTAGTCCTTCGAAAAAGTAATCCTTAACAAGTGTTACACAGCGCCCTCTATGTGTGAAGCGCTGAACAGAACAGATGTAGGGCAGAGCCTCCGTAGAGAAAGACAGGTGCCTGGGCAGTAGGACAAAAATAATGTGAGGGCTGGAGAGATGGCCTAGAGGTTAGTTAAGGCGCTTGTCTGCAAAGTCTGAGGACCCAGGTTCAATTCCACAGCAGCCACATGAGCCAGATGCACAAGGTGGTCCACACGTTTGGTGTTCATTTGCAGCGGCTGGAGGCCCTGGCATGCCTGTTCTCTTTCCATCTGCCTATCTCTCAAATAAACAAAACAATAAAATATTTAAAAAAATAATAATGTGAGAGTGCCGGGTGTGGTGGCGCACACCTTTAATCCCAGCACTTGGGAGGCAGAGGTGGAAGGATCGCCATGAGTTCGAGGCCACCCTGAGACTACATAGTGAATTCCAGGTCAGCCTGAGCTAGAACGAGATCCTACGAGATCCTACCTCGAAAACAACAACAATAATAATAATATGAGGGTTACAATTCATTCATTCATTTATTCACTCAAGATGGGATCTCACCATATCTATATATTGGTCTTGAACTCCTAGACCCAAATGACCCCCCCCCAACTCATCCTGAACAGGCGGAGCTCCAGGCACACCACCACCACCCCTGGCTTGATTACAGACTAGAGGTGTGGCCCAGGGAGAGAGTGCTTGTCTAATACAATGCCTAGGGCCAATGCTCAGCACCTCGAAAAAATGAAAGTGGTCAGAAAAGACTTTATACCCTTTCCTTGAGAAATATATCATCTTGGGCTGGGGGAATGGTTCAGCAGTTAAAGGCACTTGCTTGCAGAGCCAACAGGGTGATGGCCTGGGTTTGATTCCCTGGTATTCATGTAAGTCTACAAAGTAGCAAGTGTGTCTGGAATTCATTTACAGCAGCCAGAGGCCTTGGCATGCAACCCCCCCCATACACACCCGCCTCCTTGCAAATAACTTTTTTAAAAACTCTTGCTGCAGGATAGAGAGATGGCCTAGTGGTTAAGGTACTTGCCTGCAAAGCTTAAGAACTCATGTTCGACTTTCCAGGTCCCACGTAAGCCCCACTATTGCAAACAAAGACCAGACACACGTGCCACTTGGGGTCCAGCTTTACATGGATGCTAGGGAATTAAACCCTGTCTACCAGGATTTGCAAGTAAGCACCTTTAACCACTGAACCATCTCCCCAGCACCCCATACCTGCTTTTTTTTTTTTTAATTTTAGAGAGAGAGAGAGACAGACAGAGAGAATTGGTGTGCTAGGGCCTCAGCCACTGCAATTGAATTCCAGATGCTTGAGCCACCTAGTGGGCATGTGCGACCTTGGACTTGCCTCACCTTTTGTGCATCTGGCTTATGTTGGATCTGCAGATTCGAACATGGGTCCTTAGGCTTCACAGGCAAGTGTCTTAACCACTAAGCCATCTCTCCAGCCCTCAGTGCAGCTGTTATTACCACGCTGATTGTCCTCCTGGGGTCAGCAAACTCTACTAGCTCCTTCTCCGACCTTCCAGAAAGGTTGTGGGACAAGTGACTGGAGTTTTGAAAATACCCATCCCCCTTCTTGCAGATTGGACCCTCCTTGTCTCTAACTTGTCTTTTGGCAGCTTTGTTATTCCTCCAAATGCCTGGTGCACGGGGGACAAGGCCCGTTATGACTCCCTGTGTGTGTCCTGTCGCTGCCTGTAGTGAACCTCACAGGCCAGAGGCAGCAATGGCTGGGGCTGGGGTCCCATTCTCACCTGCCTTGGACTCCTGTGTTCTCTGAGTTCTGCCCCCAGCAGCTGTCTTGGAGAAGCAGGAAGAAGAGAAGAGGTGGGTGTTCTGTACCAGCTGTCTGGTGCCAGTCTCCACCTGCTCTAGCAGGACAAGGTCTGCTTCTGGTCTTTCTTGACACTCTTGCTCTGAAAATCACGCACACACACAGGCACGCACGCACGCACACACACACATACCTTGCCCCCCACTAAGGGGGAGGAGGTCTTTTGATATTCTTTGCCTGCTCTGACACCAACAGGCATGTACCCTTCTTAAAATATCTATTTATTTTTTAATATTATTTATTTATTTATTTATTTATTTATTTATTTATTTATTTATGTATTTGAGAAAGAGAGACAGAGGCAGAGAGATAGGCAGATATATAGAGAGAATGGATGCACCAGAGCCTCAAGCAACTGCAAATGAACTCCAGATGCACCCCCTTGTTCATCTGGTTTATGTGGGTCCTGGGGAATCGAACCAGGGTCCTTTGGCTTTGCAGGCAAACACCTTAACCACTAAGCCATCTCTCAAGCCCTATTTATTTATTTTAAATATTTTATTTATTTATTTGAGAAAGAGAGAGAGAGTGGCAAATGGAGACAGGGTGGAGAGGGCATGTCAAAGCCTCCAGCCACTGAAAACCAACTCCAGACACAAGCAGCACCTTGTGCATCTGGCTTTACATGGGGAATCAAACCTAGGTCCTTCGGCTTTGCTGGCAAGTGCCTTTAACTGCTGACCCACCCCACCTGCCCATCTGTGTCCTTCTTTTTAAAAAAATTTATTTACTTAACAGAGAGAAAGAGAGAGAATGGGCACGCCAGGGCCTCCAGCCACTGCAAACAAACTCCAGTTGCATGTGCCACCTTGTGCATCTGGCTTATGTGGATCCTGGGGAATTGAACCAGTGTCCTTTGGCTTTGCAGGCAAATGCCTTAACCACTAAGCCATCCCTCCAGCCCTTCTGTGCCCTTCTTGAGCTTGCCTTAAGTGACATGTCTTCTGCAGAGCCTGGAAGGAGAGGTGTCATGCACTGTTGCCAGGCAACAGAATTTGTTCCGCTTTGTTTACATTATCTGTTGTCATCTTTTACAGCCTTTTTGTTTGTTTGTTTGTTTGTTTTTATTTTTTCGAGGTAGGGTCTCACTCTAGCTCAGGCTGACCCAGAATTCACTATGTAACCTCAGGGTGGCCTTGAACTCTCCAAGATCCTCCTACCTCTGCCTCCTGAGTGCTGGGATTAAAGGCGTGCGCCACCACGCCTAGCTTGTCACTCTGTTTTACATTCACCATCACTATCCCAGGGAAGGATCTCACACTTCCCCCCACATGGTCTGTTCATGGGGTCTCTCCTCAGTGTTATTTTTGTCACTTGAAAAAATTTTTGAGGGGCCTGGAGAGATGGTTTAGCAGTTAAGGCATTTGCCTACAAAGCCAAAGGACCTTGGTTCGATTCCCCAGGGCCCATGTAAACCAGATGCACAAGGTGGTGCGTGTGTCTGGAGTTCGTTTGCAGTGGCTGGAGGCCCTGGCGTGCCCATTCTCTCTTCTCTCTCTCTCTCCCTCTTTCTCTCACTCGCTCAAGTAAATATATATATATATATTTAATTTACTTGAGAGACAGAGAGAAAGAGGCATCTGGCTTATGTGGGTTCTGGGGAATTGGACCTGGTTCCTTATGCTTCACAGGCAAGCAGCTTGAATGTTGAGCAGTCTCTCCAGCCCTCATGTTTTTTCTTTTTCTCTTTTTTGGTTTTTCGAGGTTCGGTCTCACTCAAGCTCAGGCTGACCTGAAATTCACTATGTAGTCTCAGGGTGGCCTTGAACTCATAGTGATCCTCCTACCTCTGCCTCCCAAGTGCTGGTATTAAAGGCGTGCGCCACCATGCCTGGCTCATGTATAATTTTTGTCACTTCTGCTGGCCCTTGTCCAACTTTGTCCAACTGTAACTCCTCAACCACACACCCTTCTCCAGGTCTCCATGACTATACTAGCCTCTTGTCAATCCCTGTGTCTCTGTCACAAACCTTAGTCCCCATGTTTCCTACCTCCAAGGGCCAGTCACAATGGTCACCTCACACTGCCATGCAATAAGGACCACAACCCAGTTGCCTGTCTTCCCAGGCATCGCCTGTTGTAGGAGGGTCACAGAAGAGAACCTCCCAAGCTCTATGCTGGTCCCGTGGAAACCATACTGGCCTTCAGGCCAGAAAGATGAGGCCCAGAGCCCGGCATGGTGGTAATCCCGGAACTTGGGAGGCGGAGGTAGGAGGATCTCTGAGAGTTCAAGGCCACCGTGAGACGACAGAGTGAATTCCAAGTCAGCCTGAGCTAGAGTGAGACCCTACCTCGAAAAAAAAAAAAAAAGGAAAAGAAGAAAAAAAGAAAGATGAGGCCCAGAAACGACAGACTTGTGCCCTCACCTCCCTGTGCTGTGACGGCGTTGTTCCCAGGAAGTGCTTCTGTGGCAGTGCCTGTGCCAGCCAGAGCCCTCCCCTGAGACCAGCACTCCCCTGCCAGCCCACAGTGAGCGCCCTCTAAGGGCGTGGTGCTTGTCTCCTTGATTTCGTGTCCACTTGACTGTCCTGTGCCATCCTGTCCCCCTGTGTAGCACTGATCCTTGGGTCTGACAGTATTATCATTGGGTTAAGAAACTGGGCAGAAAGCCAAGTATGGTGGCTCACACCTTTAATCCCACAGCACTTGGGAGGCTGAAGTCGGAAGATTGCCATGAATTTGAGGTCATCGTGTGCTAGAATGAGACCTTGCTTCCAAAAAAAAAATCCCAAAACAGAAGTACACCTTTAATCCCAGCACTTGAGAGGCAAAGGTAGGAGGATCGCCGTGAGTGCAAGGCCACTCTGAGACTACATAGTGAATTCCAGCTCAGCTTGGGATAGAGCAAGACCCTACCTCAAATAAAAAAAATAAAAAAATAAAAAAAAAACAGTGCTCAGAGATGACTTAGTGGTTAAAGACTCTTGTTTGCAAAGCCTGACTGCTAGAGTTAGATTCTCAGTACAGGGCTGGAGATGGCTTAGTGGTTAAACTGCTTGCCTGTGAAGCCTAAGAACTCATGTTTGAATCTCCAGGTCCCAGGTAGCCAGACACACAGTGATGCAAGCATGCAATGTTGCACATGTGCCACAAGGGGGCACATATGTCTGGAGTTCATTCACAGCAGCAGAAGGCCCTGGCGTGCCCATCTTCTCTTTCTCTCTTTCAAAATAAAAAAAAGGATCCCAGCACACATGTAAAGCCAGATGCAGATGCACAAAGTTGTGCATATGTCTGGAGTTCCTTTGCAGTGGCAGGAGGATCTGGCATGCCTATTCTTCTGATCTCACTCAAATAAATAAAAATACCAAACAAACAAACAAACACAAGCAGAGAGAAGCCGGGCATGGTGGCGCATGTCTTTAATCCCAGCACTCGGGAGGCAGAGGTAGGAGGATCGCTGTGAGTTCGAGGTCACTGTGAGACTACGTAGTGAGTTCCAGATCAGTCTGGGCTAGAGTGAGACCCTACCTCGAAAAACCGAAAAAAAAAAAAAAAAAAGCAGAGAGGAGAAGGTGCTGGTCAGGGCTCAGGCCAGCACAGAGCCAGCTGAGGGCAGAGCGTGGGGGGCTGGCGGAAAGCTACCTCAGAGCAGCATAGAGGACAGAGCAGGACACAGCAGACGGCGGCGGCCTTGCAAGCTGTCTTCTAGCTGAGGAGGGAGGCGGACAGCAGAAGGAACTTCAGTCTGAGGCCAGCCAAGTGATCTCACCTAAACTCCATCGGCTGGTGCTGTTGTGACCTGGCGAGTCTCCCAGCTCTCCTGGGTCCCCAAGTAGGAGAGCTTTTTATAGCTCACTCCCCAACTTGGGTTTGAATAATTTAACATGGTGGACAGAAATAGCAGCTGGACAGTAACAGTGGGTTATTTTGGTTTTTTTCTTTTCTTTTTTTTTTTCTGGAACATTGTGCTCATGGTGTGACCCCACCCCTGCAGAAAGGCTGCTAGGAGATTCCTTGGGAAAACCCACCTTCACCCCAGGGCTGCTCCCAGCCAGAGGAGGGTCTCACCACTATCAGATCCTCCCATTCAAAGAAGCCCAATAGGGTGCCACAGCCTTCTGAACCTGGCTACAGAAGTGCCTTCCGGTGGCTGTCAGGCCTTGGACTTCAGACAGATGCAGATAGTCAGTCTGAACCAAGATGTAATGGGGTGGTCTTGGGCCACAAGTTGCTGGAATCAGGTGATAGGAGGTCCTGCCTCCTCACCCAGGAGAGGCCCTGGAAGGCTTAAAGGATGTGGGGGTAGTGGAGGCAAAACTAGTGAGAAGATTGCTGTGTGTTTGATCCCAGCACTCGGGAGGCAGAGGTTGGAGGATTGCTGTGAGTTCAAGGCCAGCCTGAGACTACAGAGTAAATTCCACATCAGCCTGCACTAGAGCGAGACCCTGCCTTGGGGAGAAAAAGAAAGAAAAAGAGCTGGGGAGATGGCTCAATGGAGGAATCACTTGCCACACAAGCCTGAGTACCTGAGTTCATATTCCCGACCCCATGTGACAGCTGTGGCAGGCTTCTATAATCCCAGCACGCCAAAGGGCGCAAGGGAGGCAGAGACAGGACAGTTTCTCAGAAGAGCAACCAGCCTGTCAAATGCAGCGGGGAATAACCAGACACTACCTCAAAATGAGGTGTAAGAGGCAGAGGTAGAAGGATTGCCATGAGCTCGAGGCTACCCTGAGACAACAGAGTGAATTCCAGGTCAGCTTGGGCTAGAGCCAGACCCTACTCCAAAAAACCAAAGAAGGGCTGGAGAGATGGTTTAGTGGTTAAAGCACTTACCTGTGAAGCCTAAGTACCCAGGTTCGCTTCTCCAGGTCCCATATAAACCAGATGCACAAGGTGGTAGTGCATGTGTCTGGAGTTCGTTTGCAATGGCTAGAGGCCCTGGCATGCCCATCCCCCCACACCTCTCTCTCTTTTTCTTTTGTTTTTAGAGGTAGGATCTCACTGTAGCTCAGGCTGACCTGGAATTCACTATGTAGTCTCAGGGTGGCCTCGAACTCACAGCGATCCTCCTACCTCTGCCTCTTGAGTGCTGGGATTAAAGGTGTGCGCCACCACGCTCGGCTTTCTCTCTCTCTCTTAAATAAATAAATAAAATGTTAAAAAAGGAGCTGGCCCAGACCTTCTGGTGTGGGTTTCAGGAGCTGGATAGGGAGAGGGGTCGCTCCATGGGTAGCTTGCTTGTACAGCACTTTTGGGTCAGCTATAGAGATGAATTTCAATTCTCCCTAGAGGGTTAAAATTTGGGGTACAGAAGGAGCATGGGAGGGGCAAGATGGGTGCTTTCTTTCTCCCTTGGGGCCATGTCAGGGTGGGAACAGATTTCAGGTTTTGGGAAATACTAAAGTCACTCACTTTTCTATTTTTATTCATTCAACACACTTTTTATTTTTATTTATTTTTTTAATTTTATTTATTTATTTATTTATTTATTTATTTTGAGACAGGATGTTATGTAGCCCAAGTTGGGCTCAAACTGATCCTTCTGCTTCCATCCCCCTAATGCTGGGATTACAGGCAGCTTGTGCCACCACACATGTCTGGGGTTGACTTTTCGATGCAAACAAGCCAAGCCTGGGTGAAGAGCCAAAAACTGCCACTTAAGATGGGTGAGTGCCACCATGCCCGGTTTATGCAATTCCAGGGATCTAACCCAGGGGGTCTTGCGTGTGAGGCAAGGACTTTACCAGCTGAGCTAATAATAAGCTCTTTAAAATTACTTTCTTAATTAATTAATGTGAGAGAGAGAGAGAGAAGCCGGGCATGGTGGCGCACGCCTTTAATCCCAGCACTTGGGAGGCAGAGGTAGGAGGATTACCATGAGTTCAAGGCCACCCTGAGACTACATAGTGAATTCCAGGTCAGCCTGAGCTACAGCGAGACCCTACCTCGAAAATCAACAAAACAAAACAAAACAAACAAACACCCCCCCCAAAAAAAAAGACAGAGATTGAGAGAGAGAGAGAGAGAGACACAGAGAGACACAGAGAGAGAAAGGGCAGAGAGAGGTGGCAAATGCCTTTAGTCTCAGCACTCAGGAGGCAGAGGTAGGATCGCTGTGAGTTCAAGGCCAGGCTGAGACTGCGTAGTGAATTACAGACCAGCTTGGGCTAGAGTGACTCTACCTTGACCACTCCAAAAAAAAAAAAAAAAACCACAGAGAGAGAGAGAGGGGACAATGGGCACACCTCTAGTCTAGTCACTGCAAGTAACTCCACATGCATGTGTTACCTTGTGCATCTGATTTACATGGGTACTGGGGATTGAACCCCGATCCTTAAGCTTTTCAGGCAAGTGCCTTAACCACTGAGCCATCTCTCCAGCCCTAAAAATTATTTTATTATTATTATTATTTTATTATTTTGGTTTTTCGAGGTAGGGTCTCGCTGTAGCCCAGAGTAACCTGGAATTGTAGTCTAAGGCTGTCCTAGAACTCAGGGCGATCCTCTTAACTCTGCATCCCAAGTGCTGGGATTAAAGGCATGTGCCACCACACCCGGCTAAATTTGATTTTTACTTTGTATGTTCCTCTCTTCTCCCTCCCTCCCTCCCTCCCTCTCTCTCTGCTGAGGACAGACCCAGGGCGACATTCTACCACTGACCTACAATACTAAGCCCTCATTCAGACATTTAAAATTATTTTACAATTTTTTAATATTTTATTTATTTGTAAGAGAGAGAGCCAGGTGTGGTGGTGCACACCTTTAATACCAGCACTTGGGAGGCAGAGGTAGGAGGATCATCGTGAGTTCAAGGTCACCCTGAGACTACATCCTGAATTCCAGGTCAGCCTGAGCTAGAGTGAAACTCTACCTCGAAAAACTTAAAGAGAGAGAGAGAATAGGTGCGCCAGAGCTTCTAGCCACTGCAAACAAACTTCGGGTGCATGTGCCACTTTGTGCATCTGGCTTTATATGGGTATTGGGGAAATGAACCTGGATCCTTAGGCTTTGCAGGCAAGTACCTTAACTGCTGAGCCATCTCTCCAGCCCATTCAAACATTTTAAAAGCACCAGTTATAGGCCTCATGTTTCTCTTGGTGCTGGGAATTAAATTAGTATGGTATAAACCTGTATTTATTCCTTTTTTTTTTTTTTTTTTTTTTTCAAGGTAGGGTCTCACTCTAGCTCAGGCTGACCTGGAATTCACTATGTAGTCTCAGGATGGCCTCGAACTCTCTGTGATCCTCCTACCTCTGCCTCTCGAGTGCTGGGATTAAAGACGTGCACCACCATGCCCAGCTTATTTATTCCTTTTTTATTTTTGCTTTTTTATGTTTGTTTATTTTTATTTATTTATTTGAGAGTGACAGAGAGAGAAATAGGCAGATAGAGAGAGAATGGGCACGCCAGGGCCTCCAGCTACTGCGAATGAACTCCAGACGCATGCACCCCATTGTGAATCTGGCTAACATGGGTCCTGGGGAATCAAGCTTCGAACCGGGGTCCTTAGGCTTCACAGGCAAGCGCTTAACCGCTAAGCCATCTCTCCAGCCCTGCTTTTGTTTTTGTTTTTGTTTTCTTTTCAGGTAGGGTTTCACCCTAGCCCAGGCTGACCTGGAGTTCACTACGTAGTCAGAGTGGTCTCAAACTCACAGCAGTCCTCCTATCTCTGCCTCCTGAATGCTGGGATTAAAGGTGTGCACCACCACATCCGGCAGAATATTGTTCTTTTAAAAAATATTTAAATATTTTATTTGGGGGGCTGGATGGATGGCTTAGCGGTTAAGGTACTTGCCTGCAAAGCCAAAGGACCCAGGTTCAATTCCCCAGGACCCACATAAGCCAGATGCACGAGCTGGTGCATGTATCTGGAGTTTGTTTGCAGTGACTGGATGCACCCATCATCTCCCCACCCCCCGACCTCTTTCTCTCTCAAATAAATAAAAATAAAAAATAAAAATAAAATATTTTATTTGGGCTGGAGAGATGGCTTAGCAGTTAAGGCATTTGCCTGCAAAGCCAAACAACCCAGGTTTGATTCCCCAGGACCTACAAAAGCCAGATGCATAAAATGGTGCATGCATCTGGAGTTCTTTTACAGTGTAAGGCCTTGGCGTGCCCATTCCCTCTATCTCTATCCACCTGTTTCTCTTTCTTTCTCTGTCAAATAAATAAAAAATTAAATAAAAAATATTTTATTAGCCAGGCATGGTGGCACACGCCTTTAATCCTAGCACTCGGGAGGCATAGGAAAGAGGATCGCCATGAGTTCAAGGCCACCCTGAGACTACATAGCAAATTCCAAGTCAGTCTGATCTCAAGCGAGACCCTACCTCAACAAACAAACAAAAACAACAACAAAAAAAAAGAAAATTATTTATTGATTTGCAATGAGAGGAAAGAGAGGGAGAATATGGACATGCCAGGGTCTCTTGCCACTGCAAATGAACTCCAGATGCATGTGCCACTTTGTACAATCGGTTTACATGGGTGCTGAGGAACTGAACCCCAGTTGGCAGGCCTTGCAAGAAAGTACCTTTGACCACTGAGCCACCTCCCCAGCCCTGCCTTGTTCTTGAGAAGCTCACAGTTTAGCGAGGGAGAGGGCCATCCTAAAACCTGCTCTTAGCCAGGCCTGGTGCACATGCCCGCAATCTCAATAGTCATGAGGCAGATGATGGAAGGTTTGAGGCCAGTCTATGCTGCATGCTAAGGCCCTGTTCTTGAAAGAAGCAAAGCAAATGAGCAATGCCCCCTCCCACCTTCTCACCATTCCTGAGTGCTTGCTACACAGTAGATGTCATGTAAGAGCTTCATAGAAATGGTCTCATCTGGAGAGATGGCTTAGTGGTTAAGATGCATGCCTGTGAAGCCCAAGGACCCAGGTTCAATTCTCCAGGTCCCACATAAGCCAGATGCACATGGTGGCAGTTCATTTGCAGTGGCTAGAGGCCCTGGCATACCCATTCTCACTCTCTCCCTCTCTCTCTGTTTCTAATAAATAAAAAATAAATAAATTTAAAATAAAGAGAGTCAGGAACTCTCATTTAAGGTCTCATTTAATGCTCATAGCGAGTCTATACAGAAGTTAAGTAACACTGGCCCCACACAACAACCATCAGAGGCGGAGAGAGGTTCAAGGTCATCCAACTAGTAAACAGTAAGTGGCTGGGGAGATATCGCTCAGTGGTTAAAGGTGCTTGTTTGCAAACCTGCCCCCCTAGGTTGGATTCCCCAGTACCCACATCAAGCCAGATGTACAAAGTGGTGCATGCATCTGGAATTCTGTTTGAAGCAGCAAGAAGCCCTAGCACATTCATCCTCTCTTATCAAAAAAGAAAGAAAGAAAGAAAGAAAGAAAAAAAAAAAAAAAGAGAAAGTAATCACTTCTCTTAATGTTCATACCCATATATAACTGTTACTCTCACTTAGAGAAGCTTCTCTTTGCAGATGGCAGTGACCTCTGGGATGACTCAAAAGGCACTATAGTGGTGAGAAGAAGTGACAGAGGAGTGCTCAGCACTGAAATATCTCTATCACACCCTCCAAGGCTCAGGGTCCATTGTGGAAGAGGTGGCAGAAAGAATGTAAGAGCCAAAGAAAGGGTAGGACTGCTTACAATGCAATCTTCCAGACACAAAATGGCCTTGACATCCATGACCTCACACTGCCTGAATCTACCTACACAAGACCTTTATTTTTATTTATTTATTTGAAAGAGGGAAAGAGGCTGAGAGAGGGAGAGAGAGAATGGGCATGCCAGAGCTTCCAGCCACTGCAAATGAACTCCAGATGCATGAGCCCCCTTGTGCATCTGGCTTATGTGGGTCCTGGGGAATTGAACCAAGGTCCTTTGGTTTTGCAGGCAAGCGCCTTAACCGCTAAGCCATTTCTCCAGCCCAACAGGACCTTTATAATAAGAAGAAAAGATGATGACATCAAAATAAAAGAGAGACTAATTAAGAGGGGATATGATGGAGAGTGGATTTGAGAAGGGGAAAGGGGGAAGGTGGGGGAGGGGAGAGAATTATCATGGTTTATTGTCTATAATTATGGAAGTTGTCAATAAAAAAGTGTAAAAAAAAAAAAAAAAGGCCAAAGCGGGGCACATGCCTTTAATCACAGCACTCGGGAGGCAGAGGTAGGAGGATCGCCAAGAGAGTTGGAGGCCACCCTGAGACTACACAGTGAATTTCAGGTCAGCCTGGGCTAGCAGGCCAGTTGTGGCGTCCCAAGCCTTTAATGGCAGTGCTAGGGAGGCAGAGTTAGGACGATCGCTGTGAGTTCCACAGTAGGAACGGAGTTGGAGCCCAGGTTCATATGATGCCATTGCCCCTTGGTCTCTAAAGGATGGAAGGAAGGGAGGTTCGTGCGCCGCAGGTGATAGCTGAGTGTGTGAGTTTATGTGCGACAGCTCTATAGAGAGAACCTCCTTAAAGGGGGTGGCTCTACCCCAGGGCTCCGAGCACTGGTGGACACACCCTGCAACCCCTCGGAGCACCCATTATGTACCCTGTTCTAGGAGTGGGGACAGAAGAGAACGGAAGTCCTTGCACTGGTGGACACACCGGGCAGTGAGAGGGGAAAGAATGACGTCATTGGTCTTAAAGCCCTCCTTTACTTTGACTTGTCCTACTTTTCTTGTTCCTGGGTTTCTTTCTCAGGCACAAACACCCAAACTTCTGGAGGCATCTAAAGGAACGGCGTGGCTCAGGCTGTACCCTCCTGAGCTGGGGCATGTAAGCTCGGTGGTAAAGTGAGTGTGTGTGTGTGTGTTTGCTTAGCATGTGTGAGGCCCTGGGTTCAAGCCCTAGCAACAAAGAGAAAGAGAAAAAGAATGCACTGTCCTATCTTGTGAAGCCCTTCTTAATGTCTACCCTGCACTTCTTCCTGCTCCCACAGATCTTTCCAGCATCCCACTTTATTCCTCCTTTTCGAGGATAAATCTCTTGATAGTAACCCGGCAGGCAGGCAAACTGACCCGGGGTGACTGGCCCTTTAAGACAGGCTTCATCCTCCTCCCCTCCACGTGCAGTCTGGTTGGGCTGGCGACGCTGACGCACGCGTGACGTCAATAGCAGCTGGTGGAGTCTGGGCACGCGGACCAAGTTGGGATGGGGGTGTGGGGGGAAGACGAGGGAGAAGGCGGCTCATTTGCATTTAAAGGGACCGCTTTGGAGTTATGATCAGTGCTTTACGGAAACGTGGATTGAGCAAACTTTCTGTCCTAGGCTATAGGGCAGGAAAATGGAGAGGTGCGGCTGAAGTCGGCGGCCGCTCGAGTGTGCGCCGTCTGCATGTCCTTCCGCGGGAAGAGGGAAATAGTCCGTCGGTGCCCAGGCTGGGAGCACGTGACAGGCAGGGGGTGGAGGGGGGGCAGGAGAGATGGAGGGAGGAGCTGGGGACATGACTGCGTTTCAGCTGCCCCCACCCCCACATCCTGCCCACCCTCCTGCAGCTGCCACCACATCCTGCCCAGCCGGGGGGCTGGGAGCTTCTGCGGGGAGGGGGGCGTGCTCGGACCTGGGCCTTGGCTTTGGCACCCCCTCCCTGCCCCTCACCTCTAGGGTGGGGCGTCTGCCCTTTGCCCCCGGGTCTGGTCCCAGACACTCAGGCACCCCAGTTCAGAGCTCCGCTGTGCCCGCATGGCCTTGGTCAGCTGCTGGACTCTGCCATCCCGCCTCCCCCCCTCCCGCCCACCACCACTCTGGCCTGAAGTGAAGTTGTGGGGGGCCCAGATCCCCACGCATTTGCTGAGCACACTCCGTGCAGGCTCTGCACAGCCCTGCAGCCCCTGAGCGAGTGTGCTGCCCAGCTAGACCTTGGGAGCTGCCGAGACAGGCACCCGAGGCGGCGTGAGTCGCCTTGGGGCAGAGTGACCCGCACCCTCCGAGCAGGCGCCGAGCGCCCCAAGCGCACGCGGAGATTATAGGCGCCCAACTACCCTACCCTACCCTTGCTGAGGGTCCTGTTCACGAGCAAGGTGGCAGATGTGGGGAGAGTGGTGGGGGGATCTTTGCTGGGATCACCCAAAAACTGGAGGAAGAATTTCAGCCTGGTGGATGTGCTGGGTGGGAATGAGGATTGGGAAGGGAAATGAGAGAGGAGGCCCGCCTGCCCCGCAGCCTAGAGGCCCACGGCAGGAAAGCGTCTCTGTATTGTGGCGGGACAGACAGACAGAAAAACATCCCTGAGAAGGAAGGGTGAGGACTGCCAAACCTGTATAAACTCAATTAGACTGGGGAAGCCTAGGAATGGGAGGATAAGAGGCTAGTAGAGTTCTGGTCCCAATAGAAGAGCGTGACGACGACACCGCAGGGGAGTTGACCGAGTTAACACAGTATTCTTTTTAGGACTTTGATGGGCATCTAAGTGTCCTTAAGGGCCCTGAGGGATTCTACAGCAACTTTGAGCAGCTAGCTGACTTTTCTCGAGAAGAGAGTTGTGTGCAAGCAGAGTTAAGGGAGAAAACATGAGAACCAGGCTTCTGAGCCTGCTGTCATTTACCACCCAGAGGATTCTGGGATGCAAAGTCCAGGGGCCAGAAGAAAATAATTCAGTGAGTCATTTCCTTTTTTTTTTTTTTAATTTATTTACTTGCACGTGTGTGTGTGTGTGTGTGTGTGCACGCGCGCACGCGCGCTCATCTCTATTACTGCTGCAAAAACTAAAGCCCCTCCAGCAATATATATATATATATATATATATATATATATATATATATATATAATTTTTTTTTAATACAAGGTAAGGTCTCAATCTAGTCCAGGCTGACCTGGAATTCACTCTGTATTCTCAACGTGGCCTCGAACTCACAGCGATCCTCCTACCTCTGCCTCCCAAGTGCTGTGATTAAAGGCATGTGCCACCACGCCCAGCTCAATATTACTTTAAATTTTTATTTATTTGTTTATTATTTAAGACAGAGAGAATGGGCGCGCCAGGGCCTCTAGCCACTGCAAACGAACTCCAGATGCATTTGCCACCATGTGCATTTGGCTTATGTGGGACCTGGAGAATCAAACCTAGGTCCTTAGGCTTCACAGTCAAGCACCTTAACTGCTAAGCCACCTCTCCAGCCCCCAACATTACTTTTATTTATTTATGTTTTTAAAAGTATTTTAAAAATCTTTTACTTATTTATTTGAGAGAGGGAAAGAGGCAGAGAGAGAAAGACAGAGAGAGAATGGGCGCACCAGGGCCTCCAGCCACTGCAAATGAACTCCAGATGCATGCACCACCTTGTGCATCTGGCTTACATGGGTCCTGGAGAATAGAACCGAGGTCCTTTGGCTTCACAGGCAAGCGACTTAACCACTAAGCCATCTCTCCAGCCCTTTATTTATTGATTGATTGATTGATTGATTGATTGATTGATTGAGGTAGGGTTTCACTCTAGCTCAGGCTGACCTGAAATTCAGTATGTAGTCTCAGGGTAGCCTTGAACTCACGGCGATCCTCCTACCTCTGCCTCCCGAGTGCTGGAATTAAATGCATGTGCCACAATCCCGGCTCCAACATTACTTTTATAAAAAATATTTTTTTTTATTTATTTGAGGGAGAGAGACAGACAGAGTGACTATGGGGATGCATCTGGCTTTATGTGGATACTAGGAAGTCGAACCCTGGCTGTTAGGCTCTGCAAGTAAGCACCTTTAACTGCTGAGTCATCTCTCTAGCCCTTCAAAAAAAAGGGGGCGTATTGGCCTGGCGAGACGGCTTAGTGGTTAAGGCGCTTGCCTACAAAGCCTAAGGACTTAGGTTCAATTACCCCGTACCTACATAAAGCCAGATGCACAGGTGGTACTTCTCTTTCTCTCTTTCATAAAATAAATAAAATTTAAAAATATTTGAGGGGCGGGAGAGATGGCTTAGCGGTTAAGTCGCTTGCCTGTGAAGCCTAAGGGCCCCAGTTCAAGGCTCGATTCCCCAGGACCCACGTAAGCCAGATGCACAAGGGGGCGCAAGCGTCTGGAGTTCGTTTGCAGTGGCTGGAGGCCCTGGGGTGCCCATTCCCTGTCTCTCTGCCTCTTTCTCTGTGGACACAGACTGAGTGACTATGGGCACACCAGGGCTTCCTGCCACTGCAAACCCACATGCCATTTTGTTCATCTGGTAATGGGGAATCGAACCTCAGGCTATCATGTTTTGCAACTGCGTGCCTTAAACGCTGAGCCATCTCTCCAGTCCACGTTGGTCTTTTTTAGTCCTCCATGGAGATCAAGGCCTCATGCTTGTTACTCTTCTTCTCACAAGACGTTTTCTCTGCATTATAAATTCTGCCCCACGTGTTGCGTCACCATCTGCATCTCTACAGAGCTAGCTCTTCACTCCCTTTTCCGTGGTGCTGGCCCTTTAATACCCTCCCCAGGTGACTCACCTTCTTTCCTCATTCCTTTGTTAAGGACCCAACATTCCAGGCCTGGGAGGACCAGACAGCCAATCAGAGCTCGGGCAGTCCTGCCTCTGGCAGAGATTGGCTGGAGCTGTGGCTGGCGGGAGGCTTGCCACGCTGATCTACAGGAGCTTGGGGAGGGGGATTCTGGAAAAGGAGCTCTTTCTGGGTCATCTTATGTTTGTGGGGAAAAGTTTCAAGCAGTGTTGAGTCAGGGGGGTCTTTGGCTTAGGGAGCCTGCAGACTTGAGGCAGGCTGAGAATTCAGCTCTGTTGGTCCCCTGGGAGCTTGCCCCCACCCTCCCGCCAGCCTTTTTTTTTTTTTTTTCCCCCTGTGAGCTGGGACCCAATGGTCTGAAGACTGTATTCCCAGGCCTGTTCCTAAGAAGTCTTTTCCAGAAGCCCTGGATCTCTCCAGTCTCAACATTCTGCTTTCCCGACGTCGGAAACAGCCGGAAAATAAACACCCTGATGACTAAACGGTTTCTCCAGCCTGGGGAAGCACTAAAAATAGAGGCTACAAGTGAGGGAGGTTCCACATTGGAGGGGCACTCTCCTATCCTGCTCCCACCACAGCCTCAAGCCCACATGAGGGTCTGCTCTCCAAGTGTGTGTGTGTGTGGGGGGGGCAGATGAGCCCCTGCCCCTTAAGACCTTAAGTCTTGGGGCAAGCCAGCCTTGCCTAGCAAGGAGAACTGGCACCTCTGTGTCGAGCTCCCCACCTTCTATAAGGTGCTACATGTGGGACACTGTGCAAGTCAGGTTTCCTGAAGAGGGGCCAGGAATTCAGCCTGTTGCCCCGGGGCTTCGTATATGAGAAGGTACACATGAGCCACCAAGCTCATTTACCTGCTGAACTTGCCTGGACTCAGCAGTCTAAAGGACTTTTATTTATTTATTTATTATTTACTTATATTTTTTTTCGAGGTAGAGTCTCGGTCTAGCCCAGGCTGACCTGGAATTCACTGTGTAGTCTCAGGGTGGCCTCGAACTCATGGTGATCCTCCTACCTCTGCTTCCTGAGCGCTGGGATTAAAGGCGTGCGCCACTACGCTGAAAGGACTCTTGAGAACACCCCGTGGCCTAATGGACCCCAGGTACAGTGAGCTAAGTGAATCTTCACAGTAAATTCACGACTGTCTTAAGGGGACCATAAAGGAGAGTGCTCAAAAAAAAAAAAAAAAAAAAGTTTAAAGCCCGGCGTGGTGGTGCACGCCTTTAATCCCAGTACTTTGGAGGCAGAGGTAGGAGGATGGCCACGAGTTCGAGGCTAGTCTGAGACTACATAGTGAATTCCAGGTCAGCCTGGGCTAGAGTGTGACCCTACCTCGAAAAACAAAAACAAACAAACAAAAAACAGTGCAAGAATTTCAACCGAAACAGCGAGACTGAAAAATTGACATTTCTAACCCACCACAGGCGGCCTCTCCTTGCAAAATCTGGTCTCTCCCGCACGAAGCAGAAGGGGGCTTTGTCCAGTGAATCAGACTCATGCCTGGTCAGGAACCGTTTCCTTCTGTCCTGAAGTCTTCCTCCAAACTTATCACTTCCTCAAGCTCCGAGTGGAGGCCTTGGAAGTGACAGGGATGCTGGACAGGAAGTGTGATGGGGTCAGTGTCCCGAGCTCGGGTGCTCACATTCCTTGTAGGGTACTTAAAAAAATTCATGCCTTGAGGCAACCAGGATTTTTTTTTTTAAAGGAGGGGGGAGTTTTTAAAGACCTACTATTGCTTGTTTAGTAAGATGCTTGTGGATGTTTCCTGTAGGGAAGGGGGGCTGGTCGCTGGGATCCCCCGTCCCTTGCCCTTGACAGTAAGTGTGCAGTTAGGGGCCGCTGGCATTTAAGATTAGCTTACCGGAGGACTTCTGGCTGTCACTCTAAATGGCTGAGCGTCAGGTGAGCCGGGCCCGGGGAGGGGAGAGGAGGACTGTCCCAGGTAGCCGGAGCCACCGAGCACCCCAGGTAAGCCCACCCCCACCCCCAAAGAGCACGGTGGTGTGGAAGGGGAGCTTTGTCACCCAGTAGGAAGTGGGCGAGAGAGCAGCTTCCACCGCCGACAGCCTCCTTTCAATTAATTTAGGTACTCAGACCTTGCTCCTAACTCTGGGGTCGCGGGTCTCCCTCCGGGCACGGTGGGCATGCTGCCCGCGAGGGCTCGACCTCGGGGACACACACATGCACACGCGGCCGGGCCTGGCATGCATCTAGGAGGGACCCCCGCCGCCTCCCTCCACCGCCCGCCCGTTCGCCCGCCTCGCTCGGTCCAGCAGGCGGAGGGATCCGCGCTCCCCGCGCCGCGGCAGCCGGCTCTCCGAGCGGGGTGGGGCCGCGCCGCTGCCCGGCCCGCAGAAGGCAGCGAGGGGCGGGGCCTAGTCGGGGACCGCCTCCCTTGGCTCCGCCCCTCCGGGCCAGCGGCGCGCTCCCATTGGCGCCTTGTTCTGTCCATCACTCCCGTCCCCCACCCCCTCAAGCTAGGCTGCGCTGTGCCTACGTCGGCCTCGACTCCGGGGCTGGAGGAGTTGCCTTTAGAGCCCAAAAGGAGGAAGGAAGCAAAATATCAACAACCGTCGAGGCGGCTCGGGCGCTCGGCCCCGTCCCCGCCGCCCCGCCACCCCGTCCCCATCCCCCCGTGCGCTCGGACGGGGAGGGCAGTCCCGGCGCCGCCCAGGGCCCTCGTTGACGCGGGCCACCTTCGCTGTTACCCTGGCCTAGGAGCTGCGGCTTCTTGTTTCGGAAGATCCCCGGGGCCAGGGCGAGGGTCTCCCTCCCTCCCCGCGCCTTCGCTCCGTGACACCCCTCTTTGCCCCCCTTCGCGGCGTGGCTTCGGTGAGTAAGAGAAAAAGAAAGCGCCTGCCACTTTAAGAGGCCCCTCCCCCACCTCTTGCCGGGGCCCGGGGTGGTGGAGGGTGGTCTGCCCGGTCCCGAAGGGTTGGCATGGGTGCCCCCCCAACCTGGGTGGCGGGGCCGGGCGACGACGTTGGTGTTCGTGTCCAAGGGACCCGGCGTGGGGAGTTGGGGTGGAATGGGGGGGACGGAGTGGCGCGGGCCGGAATTCCCTCGGGCGTGGGAGGAGCGCGGTGGGCGCAGGCTAGTGGGTGTCGGGGGGCTTCGATCGTACCCCTGCGGTGCCTCCCGGGCGTCTCCGGTGACAGCTGCGCGCGCTTGGCATCTGAGATCCACCCCCCCCCCTCCTCCGCCGGCCCGCGCGCCCTGGCCGGGACCCGGGCTGGAGGCCAGGCGGGCGGTGCAGCGGCGGGGCGGGCGTGGGGGGGGCCCGGGGCAGGGTCGCGGCGGGAGACCCCGGGAGCGCACGTGGCTTGGGCCGCGGGGAGGCTAAGACGTCTTGGAGGTGTCGCGTGGGGACCCCCGGCTGGGACGTCCTGCCCCCGTCTCCCCGATGGGGTTTGTCAGCCACGCCAGCCGCAGGATCCCTGGGCAGAAGTTTGCAGCTGCTGCTCACATCTGACAGGACTTCTGTCTCTTTCCGCCCTTGCGGGAACCGGGCGGGAGTGGGGGGTGGTCCCATTGGGGATCTCTTGGGAGATTAGCCCAGCGGACTTGGAGGCACCCGGTTTCCCACCACAAGGACGGGGCCGGAGAGGGTCCTCTCCCTTGGTGACTCTCCCCATTCCTCAGCAGCTCTGGGACTCCCCAGGGTCACCCAGGCGTGTCCCTCTGAGTGCCAGCCCGCGCGCTGGGGTTAGGTTAGCGGGTGGATCTTGTAGCCAGCCCCTTTTCTTGTTTTTTTTTTATCCCCCCCCCCCAGGCCCAGCTCCTTTGGCTTAGTGGCTGTTCTTCTCCCTCCCCCGTTCCCTGAGTGGGTCCCAGGCAGCAAGACTATGGGAAGTTTGCCGTCTGGGGCTGGTGACCTTGGACTACTCTAGCTGGTTCTCGGAGGGGATCCCAGGCCAGCTTGAGGCTGGAAGCATTAGCTTTGCAAACTGTCCACCTCCCCACTCCCCTTGGAGCCCCAGAGGAGGTCTCAGCCCTGGACAACATTGCAGGCCCCTGTCAGTGTTCCCAGACCACTTGGTCGCTCAGCCTGACTGTCCCAGCTCCCACGGCCTGCCTGGGAATGAATTTCCTTCCTGCGTCTTGGGGGTGGGGTGGGGTGGGATGCTTGTGGGAGTGGTTGAGACCTTGTTATGTGGGGTGGCTGGGGGACACTGGAGCTCTGGTGTAGCGCCTTCCAGACTTGCCACTGCATGGACGTTGGGGTTCTAGGGACTCAGCAGTTGTATTTTCTTTGTTGTAACTCCCATGTCGCCCCCCACCACCACTCTGTATGTACTGTGTACTTTCATGTAGATGTGTGTGCATGTACTTTTGTTAGGGACTTCTCTGGGGAAGGTGGGACTTTTCACTCATACTATTGTCACAACCAAAGAGGCTGTTAGCTTTTGGGGTGTTTGTTTTTGTTTTTACCTGGGATCATACAGCAAATCCGTGTCAGGACTCAAGTCCTAGTGTCCTTTCAGGCACCGCTTTCATGCCGGGAAGGAAGACAGACATAGAAGCCTTCCTCTTGCAGGCTGTGGGCCAAGAGGAGAAGCAAGAGACCCAGGCAGGGAGCATCATAAGCCCTGGGCTGGGGGATGGGCGCGATACTTGGCCAGCACTTCTGTGTGTGGGGGGGACAAGTGCTGTCCATTGTCCACCCCCCTGTGTGTAGGTCCTGGGCTGGAGAGGTTGGCCTTGAGCTCTGGCCCTAGTGGCTCCTGGTGCTCCTCATGGGGGATGTGACAGGTTGGTTGGCTGCTGTTATATAATCTCTCTCCAGCAGAGGAGGTTGGTTTTTTTCTTTTCTTTCTTTCTTTCTTTCTTTTTTTTTTTTTAATCTTCTCCAGTCTTCTTCAGAGGTGTGATGGAAAGGATGGAGGGAGACTTCTCAGTTGGGGGCTGGCCTCTGATGTCAGGCTCACTGACACCCCACCCTCCCTCTGACTGGCCCTGTCCTGAATGGTGGCCTCTGCTGCAGCATCATGGCTTTCTTGTCGTTCTCTCCCCCCCCCGCCCTTCCCCCCGCCTGGACCTCTGCCCATCCTCCTAGCCTTCTCTTTCCAACCAGCCAGGGCTCCCTGCCACCCACCCTGGAGAGGGGAAGTCAGGGGATGAGGAGGTGGGCTGCTTTTACCCAGCTGTGTTTTGGCAGGCTCCCCTCTTTGCCTTCCAGTCCAGACAGTGGGACTTACTGGAGAAGAGCCACCAGAGGTATGGGCAGGACAGGCCGAAGGTCATGGCTAGCCATGTCCAGGTTTCCCAAGGTGACTGAGGGTCCTTGCTGACCCACCAGGGGTCAGATTCAGAGGCTGAGGTGCTACAGACAGGCGCTTGCACTCCTTAGGAACCTGGCTGTGACTCTCCAGGCTCTCTGAAGCCAGGTGGCTTGAGGCAATTACCTCCTTTCCCAGGGAAGCGGGAAGGCTGCGTGGCCTCCGCATCGCATCGCTGTAATCGTTAGTGGCTTTTATGAGCCAGTCATAGGGCCAGAGTCCAGACAGCCCTCTGTCCTTCTGTCTCACTTTGGTGACTTGCTCATGGGGGAGAGGGTGTCATTACGTGCTAAGAGCCCTGTTGTCAAATCTGGATGTTGGCTGTGTTGTGGTTGATGTTGCTCTGTTTCTTTCTTTCTTTCTTCTTCTTCTTCTTCTTTTTTTTTTTTTTTTTTTTTTTTTTTTTTTTTTGAGGTAGGGTTTCACTCTAGCTCAGGCTGAACTGGAATTCCCTATGTAGTCTCAGGGTGGCCTCGAACTCACAGCGGTCCTCCTTCCTCTGCCTCCCGAGTGCTGGGATTAAAGGTGTGTGCCACCACACTCCGCTGCCCTGTTTCTTCATAGTTATAGCAGACAGGATGGAATTTAGACAACAGGAAGAACTTCCCCATGAGGCTAGGTTATGGAGAGGTGGCTGTTAACTTGGCTGGGGAAAGGAGGGAGCTGTCAGGCACTTGATTCTCCAGTGGCTCTGCTAAAGGCTTTGACCTTTGACTTAGTGGGGTTGGTGCTATTTGGCCCCTGGAATATTTACTTTTTCTTCTCTCCTGACTGGGACAAAAAGTATTCCATCTGGAGCTGTGGGAAGGCTGGCCTGTGGGTCCCTAGCTGCAGCAGGCAGGCTGGGGAGCCCCCCACCCCCATCCCCGGCAGACTGGTAGGCCCAGCTGCACTTGGCAGGTCTGCAGCAGGTCACGGCACACATGTGAGAAGGTGTGTGGCACACACTTGGGGCCATGACACCCACAGAGCAGCTGCGCTGGCGGGTGGGGACACAGCAGCAGCAAAGATGATTAAAGGATTGCAGGGTGGGGGTGAGGGACTGGAGGCAGGAAGGTAGGCGAAGGGCACACACCACTCAGAGGGCCTTGGCTGGAGCAGGGGTTGAGGTTGGGGCACAGATGGGCAGGCAGAGCCTGCCTGTGGAAAGCATGCCTTGTGAGTCAGGGAGCGCTGGCTGACTTCCATCCTCCCTTCCTGCTCTGTGCCCTAGCCGCCCCAGCTGGTGCCCCCACCCTGGCCTGCGTCCTTGGGTAAGTTGCCCCTCAGGCCTCAGCTTTCGGGGTGGGCAGGTTCCCTTTAGGTGATACAGCACTTTTGATGGTTCGTGCTGGTCTGTTCTGCTGCCCCCTTGAGCAAGGCCACTCTGCCGCTTCTGGAGTCAGACGCTTGGTCAAGGTGGTCCCCAAGGCCTTCCATATCTGCCTTTCCTTGTCCCTAGGCCAAGGCCACACACTGCCCTCCTGGGACCACTCCTTCTCCGGCCAGTGCCGGCTAAATCAGGCAGAGCTGCGGGCGTAGATGACAGGCAGCTGTAGACAGTCCCTTCTGCCTGGTGCTGGAGGGAGTGACCTGTCCCAGGCTCTAGCTTATGGCTGGCCACACCCAGGCAGGACCATATTTACCCATTAAACTTACACTCCCATAAGGCACGGAGCTCCAGGCCTGGTCACCGACCTTGGCTTAGTGTCCCTGGCTCCGTGTTGGAGTCGTGGGGCTGCTTTCCTAGTCTTGGCCTGCCACAGGGAAGGCCTGCCCACAGCTCTTTCTTCTAGCCTCACCCATACACCCAATTTTCCTGGGTACAAGGTTCAAAGACCAAAAATGAAAATGTTTGAGATCTTAGGGCTAGAGGAAAGGAACACCATCTGTTGTGTCCTTGCGTGCGGGGAGCCGACATGGGAGGACGCCTTCTCTCTGCCACTGTTCTTTGTACCTAGGGAAACAGTGCGGGAGACGGTAAGGGAGCTTGACAGTGAAGAGGGTAGGGGCTGTGGTCTAGGCTAAAGGAGGGACCCACCCTGCAGGAGGAAGAAGGAGCATTCCAGACCGCAGTCCACGGCGGGGTCGGAGGGCCCAGAGGAGGGTTCGGTGGCAGTTTGGGAGAGAATCACTCTGACTCCTGGGGGGAGGAAGGGTAATGCCTGCAGATTTCAGCACCGTGGCAGGAAGTCCCAGACAAGAGTGTGGAGATGAACCAGTGGCCCACCGAGGCTGGGGGGGTGAGGTGGCTAATGGGGTGACTGGAAGGAAAGGGTTGTCAGGGGCCCAGTGGGATGGGGAGGTAGCTGGCACTGTTCAGGGGCAGCCACCTCTTTCCCTGATCCTGTCCCTCCCTCCACAGGACCCTGCTAACCTCCCACCCCACCCCAGGGAGGAGGCTCAGTGGGAAATGTCCCTTTCAGGCCCCTCCCCCAACCAGAATGCTTCTGGTGACAAGATAGGGACTGAGAAAGCCTTGAGGGGACCAGAGTTCCACCCTGGTGTGGGGCCTTCTTCCCTGGCCAGGCTGGTAGTCTCCTTGTCTCAGAACCTGCCCTGCACCCAGTCACCAGGTTCTTTGCTAGTCCTGTTGGTTTCTTTACCCCTCCGCCCACCTGCCCAGCTCAGGCTCAAGGGTTGGGAGAACAAAGACAGAGCAGTGGCGCATCTGGAGTGGGGTAGGTGATGAAGGGAACAGGCCCCTTCCATGAGGAACGTGGAGGCTGGCTGCCTGGACAGGGGGCCAGGGGCTTGAGGGTGACCTTGAGCGTGGAGCTCGCTCTCGCTCTCTCCAGCATGCCTGGTGGGTGAGGCTGTGAGGGTGGCACATCATAAAAGGGGTGCTTCTTGCTCGCTCGCCTCTCCCCTTGACCTCTGGGCCCCTCTCTTCCACCCCCACCCCCATCCACCTCAGCCAGCTCCTCTTGTGTGGACCCTGTGGCAGGCAGTGGGCGAGGCTGCAGGGTGGGGACAGGTGTCCTGGCCCAGCTGCTCCTCCTCGTCTCAGCCACCTGTCAGCCCATGCTGGGGGTAGGGGTCCAGGGAGAGAGGAAACTTCACCTGTTCCCAGGGGTGGAACTGGAGTGTAAAATCAGCAAGAACTTGAGAGTGCACAGCAGGCAGTCCTCCCTTCAGAAGGAGGAGCTCGAGGCCACAGGACCTGAGGGCAGAAGTCCTTGCTGACCAAGTCAGAGGGGCCTCTGCAGGGCCCCCATGAAGCCATGAGAGCCCCACGTTGATGAGGGACACAAGTTTGGGAGCGTGTTTGGATAGGGCGTGCAGGACTTGTTGGGGCCCTGCATCATACTGGGTGCCACAGCCTCATCTGGTAGCTAGCTGTCCTGTAAGAGCTACCTGGGGGCTGCCAGCAAACTCAGGTGCAGTCATAGCGCCCACCTCCTGCCAGGGGCTCAGAGGACACCCAGCAACTGCCCAGCATGGCCCCTTTAAATCCTTGGTGGCTCCTCGAGGTCACCACATGTCCAGGAGGATTTGCCTTCCCTGATTGGATTGGCCTCTTTCTGGCTTGGCCTGGGTGAGTGTAGTGGCCCTGCAGCCCTGCCCCTCCCCCAAGGCCCAACTAGGCTCAGCCCTTGGTCTGCCTGTGGAGGTTTGAACAAGGGTCATTACACTGCAAGAGAGAGACTCCCCAAGTTCCTTGGTAGTTTCTTCTCCAGCTCGCTCTTCTCTTTGGTCCAGGGCATGTTCATCGTGCCCCAACTGCTCTCCATTCCGTGAAGTCTCCCCAGTCTCACGAGCGAGCAGCCTGCTGCTGCTGCTGCTGGAGCTAGCCCGGCAGCACTGTACTCATCCCAACGGTTGTCATGCAGACCCACCCCTCAGATCCCAGCTGCCACTTTCACTTCTGTCTCCTGAGACCCCAGAGGGAAGTGGGGCGTGTGGAAGGTGACACACTAACCGTCCCAACTGCCCCACCTCTTCTCAGCTAAGGCTTCTGGTAGTGAGGAGCCGCTGCAGTCACCCATCTGTCTGGATGGCTGAAGTGAGCTTAGGCTGCTGTGGAAGGATTGGCCAAGATAGGTAGGCTCTGCTGTTTGGAGAATATGGCTGAAGGTTGGGTGCTGTAAGTGGACAGATGGACGTCAGACTTCAAGATACATAGAGGACGGGTTGTCTGCCAGCTCCCATGGTAGGAGCACAGTGCCGGGCCTCCATGGCACCCATATGCCACCAGCTGCCCATTCTTGGTTGGGTGGCTTCTGACAAAACAAGTTTGAAGCCAGAGCTCACAACAGTTACTCAGCCTGTGAGGTCCTCTGTAGTCTGACCCCTGTGTGCCTCTCTGCCTTGAGAGTGGGCTCCAGGGCTGGGGACAGGAGCAGAAGCACAGGACGGCTCTCCTGGGCCCTCTTCTGCTGCCCTGCTCGTGGGGTTCTTCTGTGGGGAGCCCTGGCAGAGCATGGTCCCCACACTGCACCCTGCGACTTGTCCCACATCCCAGTAACTGCACTTCTTCCCTGGGTAGGAGCTAGGCCCTCGGGCTGTCTGTGTGTCCAGTGTTGCTTTCTGGCAGAGAAAACCCAGCCAGAAGCCTCGACTGCCAGGAGCTCTGGGGACTCCTCAGTGCGTGGCATGGCATGGCGTGGCGTGGGTGCTGGCTGAAGGTGGTCTGTGTCTGGAGTGGGAAGTTGAGTCTGCAGGAATAAGGGTGGAGAGACTATGCAAATGACCATGCAAAAGAGTGGCAGTGAGTCATGGCTGCTTGTCCTGAAGGGTGGGGTGGGAATCTAGGCACAGGCTTGGGTCTCAGCACTGGCCCCACCAGTGATGGGCAGTACTCTTGGGTCAGAGCAGGCCCAGGTCCTTGGAGACCAGCCAGCCTTGGATCTGATGGGCATTTCAGGCATGTGAGGGGTCCTGATGGCTGCACCTACCACTGGGGCCTTGTGTTTGTGTGTTCTACCTGGTGCCTGCTCCAGTGTGCCCCCCTCCCCCAGCCAACTCTTGCCAGGGGTGACTGTTCACCAGGCAAACCCATCCTCCACCCGGCCCATGCTTACTCCCCTCTGGCCTCCTCACTGCCTTTCCTCGCCAACTGGAGCATGATAGGCCCAACTAGGCTGGCACCTCTCCTTGGGACCACGCTATACTGAGCCCCTTTCTTGCTGGGCCTCTGCATGGAGTGCAGGAACCCAGTGGCCTGGATGGGAGGGCACCGGGACCTCCCATCCACCTGTCTGTTTTGCTGGCCAAAGGTGAAGCTGGGGGTCAGTGACGATTGACAGCTTGGGCTGAAAAAGCCCAGCCCCGAGACCGCAGCACTCCCCCACTGCTGATCTCATTCACCCCTTGCTGGGACACTATCTCTCTCGTCCCCAACACTTCCAGAGGCCAATTCTGAGTGGCTCTAGGGACTTTCTGAGGGCTCGGGTGGCCAGGAGTTGAAGGCCAGAGCTGGGTGGGAGGTGCAGGAGATAGCTGATGCCTGCATAGGAGCCTCCTGGCAGCTGCTGCAGGAAGGGTGAGAGGTGGACTAAAGGGGGGACAGGCCGGGCTGGGAAGCAGTGGACAGACCCTCATGGAGAGGCCTCTCCGGAGTTTGTCAGAAAAGGAGCCGGATGGGGAGGTGCGTGGAGCACTGGAGTCTCCAGCAGAGGCCGGAGCCCGGCTCGAGCCGGCTGGTGCTCCTCAAGCCAGTTCTTTTCCTTCTACAGGTACCAGTGCCTGGGACCACCATGCCCCAAGCGCCGCTTTCCTTGACTGCCCCCCAGCTCGCCCTCAGGTCCCTTGTGGGTGAGTTAAAATTAGCTCAGTGCCCAGGCTAAAAATAGCCCCTGCCCAGCTCTGAGGCTGCTGGCTGGGGGAGGGGAGATGGTGGGAACCAGGGTTTTGGGTAGTGAGCCTGCCAGAACTCCAAGGGCTTGGGGGCTGGGCTGCATTCGCGATCCTGTAGGGGGCTTGAGTGAAGACAAACGGTGTGAGGGTCTAGGAGGGTAGAGGAGATGCTGAGAGGGCGAGGCCGGCTCCTGGGGCACCTAGGAGCTAGAGCCAGGGACAGGGTGAGCTGGGAATGCTGGCCTGAGACTTGCCTCACTCTCCTGGCCTTTCCAAAGCCCAACCCCACTGCTTTTCTTGTCTGTCTGTCTGTCTGTCTGTCTCTCTCTCTCTCTGGTGGCCTCTTGAAGCCCCTTTTTCTGTCTCCTTTACTGTGTCTGTACCCCACCCACCTCAGCCCGCCTCCTCCCCTGGTAGCAAGCAGGCTGCTTGAGGCCGCCTGACTGTGGGGGTGACAGGTGGATCGGGTTGTCGCCCCTCCCCCAGTGCCTGCTGCTTATTTCATGCCCTGCAGCCCCACCACGGGGAGGGCGGGGGAGGGTGACAGCTGTCTCCAGTCTCAGCCTGCAGCCCCGGGCGCCCCGGAGGGAGGGGGGTGCCTAATGAGAGAGAGCAGTGCCCCACCCCCAGCCCACCTCCTTTAGGCTTGGGAGGAGATGCACGAGGTTCCTGACATCCTCAAGCCATGGGCAGTGCTCCCGTGGAGGAGGACGGGGGCTGTCAGGAAGGATGGATGGCCCTGCAGCATGGTTCCAGGGCGCTCTAACCCTACTTCCCGCCAGGCCCTCTCTGAGGGGATGGTTTGACTCTTGCTCAGGTACCAGGAGGGAGTGAGCTGGGGAGGCAGGCCCTGCCACTTCTCCCATGTCTTCCACTGTACTCCATTTGCATGCAAACATAGCTGACAGTTACTGTGAGGTCTGTGTCCCCAGACTCTCTGGCCCCCTCAGCCTTGCCTCCTGCCAAGGGTGCTGTCAGAGCTCCCTGCATCCCACCCTCGTGCTTCAGGCTTCCCCTAGCCCAGGGCTCCTCCCTGTGCTGCTGTCTCCCCAGCCTGGCGGGAGCCCTGCTCTGCCCAGCTGGAGCCCACTGAGGGCCACTGCTGTGACACACAGCTCTGGCCTGAGGACAGTATGGGCAGCCTTGGGGCTCGGGCACCCTGGTGTGTGATAGGAGTCAGCCCAGCCAGACAAGAGCAGAGCCCACATCTGGAGAGCAGCCGCCTGGGCCTCTGGCTCCTCACAGTTGGTTAGGCTGTTAGACACAGGGCTAATTAAGCAGGCCCAGGTGTCCTTTAAAATTCCTCGTGGGGTAGGGAAGCTTGGTCAGGACAGGCCCACATCTTGGGTAGCGTTCACCTAGAGTCCTTTGTACCTGTCTTGCCCCAGACACCTTTCTTCCAGAGACAAGATTGAGTTCCTATTCTTGCCCAGGGGCTTTCAAAGAGCCTGCAGCAATATAGAAGGCCTAGATGGGAAAGAGGCCAGTACAAGCAGAGCCTGCCCTTTAGGAGAGCTTCTGGTTAGATGGCAGGAAGGACTGCCCAAGGCAGGGTCTGTCCTTTGGCAATGCTGGTGCAGAGAGGGAGCCTCAGCGAGCAAGGCCCCGGAGGCATGGGGTGTAAAATATGGAGCTGCTGTGAAGAGAGTGGGGGGCATCTGGGGCCCTAACCTGGCCCCATACCAGAGGATACTCACTGGTCTCTGTGGCTTCCCTGCCTTCTCAGCCCTGATCCCTCTCACATCCCAGCTCCCCCAGCATGAGGCTGGGGGGGGCAGTGTAGGAGATCAGCCAGGGAGCTAGTTGCCAGGCGACAGTTGCCTAAGCAACCCCGTCCTTTCCATCTCCATGTGCTCAGGCTGCTCCTTAGAAGGCTTACGAGTCTCACCCTCTGCTCCAGCCAAGCTGAGTGTGGGGAGGGTTGACTGCGGTGTAGGAGGGCTGCTCACAGCGTCATTGGTGTCCAGGCTGACAGGCTTCGAGGACAGACAGCTGGTAGAGGAAGGGTCCCAGCTCCACAGCTGCTGTTGTAGCAGGACTGACAAGAGATTAGACTGCAAGAAGGACTTCTCATAGGGTCCTAACAATCAGATGGTCTTTTCTTTGTATACATTTCCTGAGCTCTTTCCTCTAGGCCAGTAGTATAGCAAAAAGACAGGTCTGGTTCCTGCCCTCGTGCAGCTCCAGTCTCAGGAGCCGGCACGGAGTTCTAATCATTTGCACAGGGGCTGATGCTAGAAAGAGTGCAAGGCTAGCTTTTCGGAAGATCACGAGAAGACCTGGAGGGCTAGCTGCAGCCTGGCAGAGGAGGCAGCGGTGACCACAAGTGGGTAGTGTTCCCTCTCAGCAAGAATGTCCTCATGGGAGGAGCAGGACAGGGAGAAGGGAGCCACATGGCCAGTGGGGTCAGGCAGGTCTAGATTAGAGTTCCTAGGCTGGGCCAGAGAATCCCACTTAAAAAGCACACCTTTAGTGAGACCCTACCTCGATCCCCCCCCCAAAAAAAAAGGCCAATTCAGGGGGCTGGAGATGGCTTAGTGGTTAAAGACATTTGCCGGCAAAGCCAAAGGACCCAGGTTCAGTTCCCCAGGACCCACATAAAGCCAGATGCATAACGTAGCGCATGTGTCTGGAGTTCATTTGCAGTGGCTGGAGGTCCTGGTGCGCCCATTCTCTTTCTTCCTTGTATATTATATATATTTTTTGTTTTGTTTTTCAAGGTAGGGTCTCACTGTAGCCCAGGCTGACCTGGAATTCACTCTGTATTCTCAGGGTAGCCTTGAACTCACAGCAGTCCTCCTACCTGTGCCTCCCAGGTGCTAGGATTAAAGGCATGCACCAACACACCTGGCAAATAAAATATTTTTTAAAAAGTCAGTTCACTTTAGCCCTTGCCTGGCACTCCTTCCCATCTCCCCTGCTCAGGAGCTCTGTATGCAGATTGCTAAGAGGCAGGAGGAAGCCTCAGGCTGGAGTTTTTGCAGTGGAATAAGGCAGGGGTTGGGGTCACAGGCTGGTGCTTGTTCAGACCTGTGTCTGCTGGGCTGCACAGGGCTATCTGGGCAACTACTAGTGGCCCTGGGATGTGGGGAGCAGGGAGCAATAGGTCAAGGACTAGAGCACCTTAAGGAAAAGGATAAGGGAGGAGGGTGCTGGGTCCCTGCTTTGGGGAGATGGGGAGGGCCCTTGGAAGAAGGTAGGGAGCTGTGCTGTTCTCTGCAGATTTCTGGGCAGAGTGGAAGCTCTGGTAAGACCTGATGGACAGTCCTGTAATGTCCCTGTGTCCACACTCCTTCCTTCCCTCCCCTTTCTCTCCAAGCCAAGTTGCCAAGTAAATGTCCTATCACTGTGCAGCCCGAGGGGTCTTGTAGAATGGGGCCAGAGAGGAGTAGGGACACTCAGCAGCCACTCAGCCACTGACCGGCAGCTGGGCTGGGGAGCCCTCTCCTCCTCTCTGCCCACACCTGCAGTGGGGTTTCTGGCCAGGCTCCAGGGAGGGGACTGTCTTCTCTGGTCGAGGCTCCTCCCAGGATCCAACTTGAGTGGCTTTGAAAACCATGCCCTCCTCCACCCATTCCAGAAAGCTTCACCTGAGCTGCAGGGACTCTGAAATGATTAGCTGACTGGGTGCCTTTAACCCTTCCAGCCCCGTGAGGCTCACCCAGCCGTGTGGCCTTGTCAGTTCCTGAGAGCAGACATCTTTTCTGAACTGGGCTGACTCTCATCCCATGGTATTCCCTGGTTCCCAAACTTGTTTGAAATTGGAGCTCTACCTCCAGTGGGCCATGAATGGGGCACAGGGGTGCTGAGATGAGGAGCACACTGTATCCTCACCAGTGTGTGACATTGGTCCTATTTACTGTGTGCTCACTGGGGGACAGTGGGAAACACTGCTCCGACTGACCTGGCCTGTCTTCCGTGTCGGGTAGCACTGGGTGAGACACCCTGCCCCATCGGTGCACATCTCCTGTAGGACTGACACCCCACGCACTTGGTGTCCTACAAACTTGGCCGTTGCCCGCTTCACTGCAGAGTATTGCAATGGACTGTAAGGTCTAGATTGGGTTAAGGCGAGCCTAGTGGTAGAGCACTTGCCTAGGGATCATGAGGCCCTGGGTTCCACCCTCAGCATCACAGAAGACAAAGCCTGGTAGCCTGCCATCCCAGCTACTTGGGAGCCCGGGGACGGAGGATTGCAAGCTCAAGGCTAATATGAGCAACTTATCCTGTCCCAAAATATAAAATTAAGCAGGCGTGGTGGCACACACTTTCAATCCCAGCACTCTGGAGGCAGAGGTAGGAGGATCACCATGAGTTTGAGGCCACTCTGAGACTACAGTGAATTCCAGGTCAGCCTGGGCTAGAGCGAGACCCTACCTCGAAAAACAAATTCAAAATTCAAACAGGATGCTCAATTGCAGAACATTTGCCCAGCATGTATAAGGCCCTGGGTTTAATCTCTAGTGAGAGAGAAAAGGAGGAAGAGAGAGATGGATGAAGGGAAGGAGAGAGACAAGAGAAGGGAGGTAGGGAGAAAGAGAGGGAGAACATATTTGGCTGCTCTGGCTTCGAGTAGCCTGTCTGGCTTTTAAGCAGCAGAACCCTTCCTCAAATGAAAACTTGACTGAGGCCCAGTGAATAAAGCAGATTGTTGTACAGGATAGCTGTGGTTGAGGGTGGGTGTTCTGCAGCTCCCAGGGTCCCATGAGCCCTTTTGAAGACCTTGTTGCTGAACTATTCTGGGGCACCAGACACACCAGGCATCTCCTCCTGTCTGGTGCTTGCTTGCAACCTAGGCAGGCAGTTGTTAAGCATGCTCTCACTACCAGGCTCCAGAGCAAGTGCTGTCCAGGCTGGAGGGGCAGCAGGGGAACTCGGGTGGACTCTGGCGAGGAGAAGGCATGGGCATCTCTCCAAGAAGCAGACCCTCAGAAGCCAGGAGCCATGTCTTTTGTCAGACCTAAAGCCTGAGGACAGTTGTTACTGTGGGGATCTAGTTTGAACCATGTTCTTGTCTCAGTGGGAGCCCAGCTCATGTTTGGTGTGGGAGGCCTTTGCCTCAGGTAGCTAGCATTGCTGCAGTTGAAGATGGGCACAGATAACTAGCAGGCTCTCGTAGAGTGTCCTGCGCCTGGCTCATGTCCCCAAGGAGCAAGTATTACTGCAGAGGGGCTGACACCTTTCACGATTGTCCCCTCCCAGGAGGCTGTACACAGGAGTCTTACAGACCATGAACTGAGTGCTGATCCCAGAAGTTCATGAGCACAGTGTGAGACACCTAGACCACCACCCAGCAGCCCCTCCCCTGGCACTGAGGACCCCCAGAGAAGATGGGGAGGAAAAAGATTCAGATTCAACGAATCACCGATGAGCGGAACCGCCAGGTGAGGAGGCCCCAAAGCCCCACTGGGCAGGTAGCGAGGACAGGGAGCTGGAGTACGGTTCAGCTCTTGTCTGAAGGTTTCTTGGAAGCCCAGGGACTCACTGGAGGGTGTGGCAGGGGTGGGGCTGAGTTGGGAACCCGTAACATCCTTCTGTGCCTGTTGGGACCTGTGTATCACAGGCTGTCCCGCTCTGCTGCAACCAGGTGGGTCTAGCCCCGGCCCAGAGCTGCACCTGGGCCCCGCCATCCCAGCACGCATCCTTCCCTCCTCTCACCCGGAGCCATGTTGCTCTTTCTCAGCTCCCTGCGCAAAGGTGTGGCCTCCTGGCCATCTGAAACCGCTTCCTTTGTGTGTCTGGCTCTGCCTTGGCTGAGGGCCGGGAGGAGTGCTGGCCTGCTTCTTCTCATGGCAGGGACTTCTGAGGGCAGTGGCTGCGTCGTGGGGGGGTTGCAGAAAGGGATGGGGACTTCTGGAAGGTCTTGACCGAGCCCAAGCCACCACCCTGCAGGTGACGTTCACCAAGCGGAAGTTCGGGCTGATGAAGAAGGCGTACGAGCTGAGCGTGCTGTGCGACTGCGAGATCGCGCTCATCATCTTCAACCACTCCAACAAGCTGTTCCAGTACGCCAGCACCGACATGGACAAGGTGCTGCTCAAGTACACGGAGTACAACGAGCCGCACGAGAGCCGCACCAACGCCGACATCATTGAGGTGCGCGCCGGGCCGCCCCTCGCGACCCCAGCCCAGGGGAGGCGGGGCCGTAGCCGTAGAGCATGGAGCTGGTGGCCAGCAGCAGGCCTTGGCTTACAGTGGTGGTGGTGGTGGTGGTCCGCCTTCCTGTCCTGGGGCTGTCCTGCTGCTGGCCAGGCTCGAGGTGCACCCCGTGAGGTCTGCTCTCCTGTCTCTCTCTGTCTCATCTCTTCCTCCATCTTTCGGGCTGCCGCTTCACCTGACTCCTTTTTGTTTTCTTTCTTTCTTTTTTTTTTTTTGGTGTTTCGAGGTAGGGTTTTACTCTAGTCCAGGCTGACCTGGAATTCACTGTGTATTCTCAGGGGGCCCTTGAACTCATGGCGATCCTTCTGCCTCTGCCTCTCCTCCTACCCCTGCCTCCCGAGTGCTGGGAGTAAAGGTGTGCGCCACTACACCAGGCTTTCCTTTTTGTTTTCATCTCTCCTCCTCTGTTGCTGACCCTTTGTGGCCCCTGGCTCTCTTTTCCATGAAGTGTTGAAGAGCATGAGGTTGGAACTCGGCTCTGGCCTTCATTGGCCACATGGCCATGGGCAGTTGGTTTGGTCTCGCCGGGCCATGTCCTCCACGAATGGGGTAGCTTGTCTTGAAGATGTCCTGTGAGCTCACCAGGGGGCCAGCTCCTGCTCCGTACTCCTGGGTGCCAACTTCGGGCACAGTTCTATGGTGGTGATGGTCATCTGGGACACCATGGGCTACTCTTAAGATTTGGGGGAAAATGCCCTAGACTAGAAAGGTTTTTTTTTTTTTTTTTTAAAGACAGGATCTCTTGTAGTCTAGCCTCAGATTCCCTAAGTAGCCAAGAATCGCCTGGCACTCCTGATCCTCTTGCCCTCACCTCCCAGATGCTGGGATTACAGGCACCGCACGCCAGGCATAGACCAGAATGTGTAAACACAACATTCTTCTTGAGAACAAAGGAAGTGTCTAAAGGAGTTTTGGGCCTGGAGAAGGCAGCTTTGAATCTGCTGCAGACCTGCCAGATGCATGTCCATTCCATTCAGATCACGTGTGAAACTGGCCTCTGGGCCAGGACAGCCAAGGTGTATGGTATATAGTAGGAGCTCAATAAGTGCCAGTTCCCTCTACGCTTTTCTGTATCTCATCCCTCTGTCTCCATCTCCTCCCCCTCTCTCTAGCAGAACCTAAGGGCGGAGCACCTCCCTGAGTTAGGTCTCCCTGCACATGGGACATTCTGATGTTTATCCCACGCATGCAGGGTCCCATGGGGACACTGTGGTGGAGAGGGGAAGATGGCTCTGCTCTGAGGGAGGAGCTGGAGCTGCTGGGAGCTGTGAGGAGGAGGAAGAGGAGGTTGGAGAGGTGCTGGGATGGTGGGAAGGGCTAGGAGGAACCTAGAGGCTGCGGGACCACCCTGGCTGACCGGCTGACTTAGTGGTGCGGTTACAGACCCTGAGGAAGAAAGGCTTCAACGGCTGCGACAGCCCAGAGCCAGACGGGGAGGACTCTCTGGAACAGAGCCCCCTGCTGGAGGACAAGTACCGGCGCGCCAGCGAGGAGCTGGACGGGCTCTTCCGGCGCTACGGGGTGAGCCCCACTCACCCTCTCTTTGGCCCCCTTCCGGCCCCTTCCCCCAGGCGCTGCACAAGAAACACAGGGAGTGTGAGAGCCCTGAGGTGGACGAGGTGTTTGCCCTGACCCCCCAGACGGAGGAGAAGTATAAAAAGATAGACGAGGAGTTTGATAAAATGATGCAGAGTTATAGACTGGCCGTGAGTAGTTGCATGGAGGAGAGCCTCCCGTGCTGCATGGTGTGGCTTCGCGCCCTGCCCGGCCCTCTGCTGCCTCTAATGGGTGTCCTGTGTGGAGCCACGCTGGGGCTGGTAGTGACCACCGAGGACCCCCAGCCTGGAGCATGACAACCCTGTGGCCCTTGCCAAGGCTCTTGGATGGAGTGTAACCTGAAGAGGCTCACACCCGGAAGGAGGTGCAGCTGTCTCCAAGTACTCAGAGGCAGGGAATGGAGTGTGCTCTTAGCCTGGTGGTTTGGGGAGAGGCCCCTGGGCTGCTCTTGTCCCTGCCTAAGGCGCTCAGCTTTATTTAAGGGAAGCAGAGCTGCCAAGGAGAAGGCAGGGAGGTGGGGATGGGCTCCTGCAGCAGGCCAGAGGCAGGTGACCTCCACTGGGGCCACACCCTGACCCGTGGCACAGCTGTGTGTGTGAGTTTTTGTCTGTACCCAGGGCACTAACTCGCTCCCACTGGCCAAGGACTAACCCACCTCTACCAGGGGTGCCCAGTCCTGTCTGCGGTGGGCAGAGCCTTGCTCTTGGCTTGGGGCCAGAGCTGTGTCCCAAGCTCCTTGGTGGGAGGCAGGTAGAGCTGCAATAAGGCTGAGGGCAGGGAGTCCAAGCTACTGCCCCGTCGAGGCACAGTCCAGAAACACAGGAACCCTTGCTTGCCCTCCTAGACAACGTGGGTCAGGGGAAAGAGTTCGTCTGGCCTGACCCCGCCCTCCATCTTTCTGTCTAGTCATCTGTCCCGGCCCCCAACTTTGCCATGCCTGTCACAGTACCCGTGTCCAATCAGAGCTCAATGCAGTTCAGCAATCCCAGTGGCTCCCTGGTCACCCCTTCCCTGGTGACATCCTCCCTCACGGACCCACGGCTCCTGTCCCCCCAGCAGCCAGCACTACAGAGAAACAGTGTCTCTCCAGGCCTGCCCCAGCGGCCGGCAAGTGCTGGTGAGTAGGTTGGAGGTGGGTCTCTCGGGAAGTGAGGCATGGAGGGCTCTGGGCTTCTGTTTTTGGCAACAAGTCTTCCCTTCAGTCATGATCACAGCATTTCTGCATTTGTGTGGCTTTGAGGGAAGGCTCCAGGACTACTCCTCCTCCTCCCGGGGTCCTGGACCTTTTCTGTTAAGTCCTCAAGACACAGTCAAAGTAGTCCTGCTTTTCCCTAGGAGCCATGCTGGGCGGAGACCTCAACAGCACTAATGGAGCCTGCCCCAGCCCTGTTGGTGAGTACAGCTGCCTTCCAGTGTGGCAGCCTCAGGCCCAGGGACCTAGAGGAGAACAGAGGAAATGGGCAGGGCCAGAACAGGGTATGATCATAGGATTTTCAGGCCCCTGGATTTTGGTGCCTGTAACAGTGTGTAGTCAGCGGGTGCAGGTCTGAGGAAGGCCTAGCAGACAGAAGGACCTGCAGTACTGGTACAGTGGAAGGTTCAACATTTCAGATTGAGCAGGGCATCTGGCTGGGATCTGCCTGTGCCTCGATGAATGGTGGGCACAGAAGGTACCTGCTCACACATGCACATAGGCCTCCTCACTCACAGGAGTTGCCAGATGCAGAGGTGCACCTGTAGGCACATGTACCCGAGCCACAGACATCCCTCTGCCTCTGCACCCACGTACATATAACCCTTCTGTTCTGTGCTGTTGTCTGGCTGGTGACTGCCTTCTAATGTCACCATTTACATCACCTTAACATTCCTGCCATTCCCAGAGTGATCTTGGAATTGGGATGGAGACAGTCATTCACACACTGTGAGGGCAAGTGTGTGCTCTTAGGGACAGAACAAGGTGACATTTCTCACTACACTCTCATATTCCTGGGCCTGAGAATCCTCTTGGTCAGTCTCAGCCAACATGTAAAACCCCCTTGGCAATAGTTGTGTACTGGGGTCAGGACATTGGGGAATAAAAAGATATTTCTTTTCTAGACCTTACTTATGGCCCTTGGGTCTAACATGGAAGCCATTGAGGACTGTGCTTGATCCCCAGCCATCTAGTGGCCATGTACAAGTCGTCACACCTCTCCCAGCCATGCTCACAGTTCCTCTTCTGTGTCCACGGGCCGATGATGCACATCCCCTGCATCTTGCAGGTCTAATATGAACATAGAATGAGATCATATGTGGGAAAGGCCTGTGTACATTGTAGAGTGTGGAACACAAGTAAAAGATAGTTATTACACCTGTTATCACCAGTCCAGTTGTGATGGCTCTGTCATTAGTCCTCTCATGCCACTAACATTGTCACCATCAGTGAGTGCCAGTCTCTGCAAGGCTGCAGGCAGCTTGTCACAGAGCCCCAGCTCCTGGCAGAGGAGCCCAGAGAGCAGGCTGTTCACGGAGGCCAGACCACAGCCACTAGTGCTTTCCCACCCGGATGTGCTGGGTCCTGGCTGCTGTAGGTCGGAGGAATGTGCGTGCAGGACGGGGCGGCGTGGCTGCAGAGCCTCTTTGGTGCGCAGGGTAGGCAGAGGCAGCGGTTGCTTTGTAGTTTGGTCCTCGGCCTCGGGCTTCTGCCAGCCCAGTCATCGCCATGGCATGGAGACCGGCGGTGAGCTGAGGGATCGGGAACCAGGCTATAGGAAGTGTTGGGCAGTCCAGCACCCGCATGGAGCCCTGGCTCTGAGAGATCCTGGTTAACTGGTGTGTTGGCCTGGGGCATTCAGCAGGGTCAAGAGACATGCTAGTGTTTTTCTCTCTCTCCTCTCCTCACTTCTCTAGGGAATGGCTATGTCAGTGCCCGTGCTTCCCCTGGCCTTCTCCCTGTATCCAATGGCAACAGTCTAAACAAGGTCATCCCTGCCAAGTCTCCACCCCCGCCCACTCACAGTGCCCAGCTTGGAGCACCCAGCCGAAAGCCTGACCTGCGGGTCATCACTTCCCAGGGAGGCAAAGGGTTAATGCATCACTTGGTGAGTGGGTATCTGGGCCTTGGGAGGGGCTGGGAGTGGGAGGTGGGAAGCGGAAAAGGGCAGACCTATGGAGATGAAGGTTAGGAGCAGGTGAGACTTGCTGAGCAAGACCATCTAAGGGAGCTCTCTGGGGCTAGAACATAGCAGTGCGAGCCTGAGGGCAGTAGAAGTGGGCGAGAAGGTTCTGGGATGCGAGGATAGTGGACAGATTAGTTAGGGACGAGATCACGAGACTGTCCTAGCTAATGGAGGCTGGGATGTAGCGTGTTCTGGAGCTGAGAAGCTGGAGACTAGAAGCTCTCCATCATGGGCGAGGGAGGATAGCCTCCTCAGGCAGAGAGCTGGGTGGTGTGTGATGGGGGAAGGCAGAGGCCAAAACCTGAACCGTCCCCTTGGTTTCATTTCTGCGCCCAGACTGAGGACCATTTAGATCTGGTAAGTGAGTCCACAATGTTTGCGGTGCCGTTGAGGTCCGGGCCTACTGCCTGCTCTGCAGTGGGGAGCTTGTGGCCTTGTCCCCCCCGCATGCTGTGTGGCATGTGGTTTTTTGTTTTTTTTTTGTGGTTTTGTTTTGGGGCTTTCAGGGAAGGGTCTTGCTGTAGCTCAGGCTGACCTGGAATTCACTCTGTAGTCTCAAGGTGGCCTCGAATTCACAGCGATCCTCCTACCTCTGCCTCCCAAGTGCTGGGATTAAAGGTGTGCACCACCACGCCCGGCTTTGTTATTTGTTTTTTTTGCCAGGAGCTGTGTGCAGTGCTGAGTGGGATACTGAGGTGAATGGGGCAGAGGGAGGGGCTGGGCATGCATGTGTGTATACCCATGTGTGCATGAGTGTCTTTGTGTGACATCACATTTACCAGACATGCATGTATGTGTGTACATCTGGAAAGAGGTGTAAGGCCATCCCCAAGCCTCAGAGGTCCCAGCCAGATGCTTGAATTGGGTCCTTGTACCCCATTAGCCTTTATTGAGGGACTTGACGCTTAGGAGGGATGGAAACTAGACAGCCCAGGAAAGTTTGTTTTGTTTTTTTTTGAGGAGAAGCCAAGGCTGTAGCTGGGGCTAGAATTACTGTTGTTGCTGTTCCCCCCTCCCCCACCCTCGTATTTTGTAGTTTAGGCTGTCCTGAACTCACCATGTAGATCAGAGTAGTCAGGATTCAGGTGTGAGCCACCACGCCTGCCACGGAGTCAGGATTCAGGTGTGAGCCACCACGCCTGCCACGGAGTCAGGATTCAGGTGTGAGCCACCATTGCCTGCCACGGAGTCAGGATTCAGGTGTGAGCCACCACGCCTGCCACGGAGTTGTCTTTTTAGCAGGGCCTTCTTCCCTGGGTGCCTCTGTCGACGTGCTAACTCCTCCTCCAGAGACTATCTCGTGGGTCTCCAGAGGCATGCGAGGTCCTCCCATGCTTATACACTCACAAGTAGCCAGGAGAGAATGGGTGGGAGCCTCCCTCTCCAGCTCACTGACTGGTCCAGAGAGGCTGGAAAAGGCAGGCAGGCTTTGGCGGCCAACACAGTGGCAGTCTCGGCCCCAGCGCGGAGTTGCAATAAACAAGTGACTCAGCAGCAGATGGAGCCGACAGCCCCGCACACGTGTGTGCGCACACACAAGGCACATCACCCCAGGCCCACATTCCACTCCCAGATGCCAGCATGCACTTCCTGGGGAGTCAGCTCATGTGACAGATGTAGGGGAGACTTGGAGGGCCTAGCCCAAAGGAGGATTCATCTCCCCTCTGCCCAGGATCTGGGGCCCGTGCTGGAGTTGGCTGCAGGCCGCCCACACCCCTCCTCTTGGCGTGTGTGCAGGTTCTAGTGGGTGTGTGAGCCTGTGCTCCTCCCCAGCTCCTCGTGTCTCTAGAGGCTCACCTGTGTGTGGGTCTCCATGCTGTAGCACTTCCCTTGGCCTGTGAACTCGGGGACCCACTTCACCGTTGGCATGGAGAGCCACCCTGAGGCAGTCCACCCATCTGCCACCTCCTGACAGAGTTTTCTCCTGCAGAACAATGCCCAGCGCCTTGGGGTCTCCCAGTCTACCCACTCGCTCACCACCCCAGTGGTTTCCGTGGCAACACCGAGTTTACTGAGCCAGGGCCTCCCCTTTTCCTCCATGCCCACTGCCTACAATACAGGTGAGTGTTCATGTGGTCCATGGACTTGTGCAGGTGGGCTGGGGCAGGTGAGTGACCAGAGAAGGAGCATTAGCGTTCTGGACAGGCCCAGACTGAGGAAGACCCCACTTAAATTACAGTGGCTGGTTCTAGCAAATGAAAAAAATGTCTAGGTACACTTGAGCTTCAAATAAAAAAGTACTTATTTTTATTTTATTTATTTACTTATTTTTGTTTTTTTAAGGTAGGGTCTCATTGTAGTCCAGGTTGACCGAAAACTCACTCTGTAGTCCCAGGCTGGTCTCAAACTCAGAGTGATCTTCTTACCTCTGCCTCTGGAGTACTGGGATTAAAGGCCACCACACCCGGCTAAAGCAAGCACTTTTTTAGTCAAAGCATTTTTATGTTGTTTATTTATTTTGTTTTTTTTTTTTAATTTTATTTATTTATTTTAGAGAGAGAGAGAGAGAATGGGTGTGCCAGGGCCTCCAGCCAATGCAAATAAACTCCAGACACACGTGCCACCTTGTGTGTCTGGCTTATGTGGGTACTGGGGAATTGAACTTGGGTCCTTAGGCTTCATAGGCAAGAAGCTTAACCACTAAGCCATCTTCCAGCCCCTATTTTGTTTTTTGGGGTAGGCTGACCTGGAATTGCTATGTAGTCTCAGAATGGCCTTGAACTCATGGTGATCCTCTTACTTCTGCCTCCCAAGTGTTGGGATTAAAGGCTTGTGCCACCATGCCTGGCCCAAAAGCATTTAAAAAATATATTTTATTTATTTAAGAGAAAGCAAGAAAGGGGCAGATAGAGAATGGGCACGCCAGGATCTCCAGCCTCTGCAAATGAAATTCAGATGCATGTGCCACCTTGCGCACCTGGCTTACATGGGTACTAGGGAATCAAACCTGGGTCCTTAGGCTTCACAGGCAAGCGCCTTAACCGCTAAGCCATCCCTCCAGGTCCCAAAAGCATTTTTGTGCTAAAGTATGTCCTAAAGACTTATATTTTAAAAAAAGTAGGGGACTGGAGGGATGGCTTAGTGGTTAAGGCGTTTGCCTGCAAGGGGAAAGGACCCAGGTTCGATTCTTCAGCACCCACGTTAGCCAGATGCACAAGGGGGCACACGCGTCTGGAGTTCGTTTGCAGTGGCTGGAGGCCCTGGTGTGCCCATTCTCTCTCTTTCTCTCTCTCCCTCTCCCTCTTTCCCTCCCTCCCTCTTTCTGTCAAATAAATAAAAATAAAATAAAAGAATTCAGGACCCAGAGATGAACTGTTTCTTGGTCCCAAGGGGGGAAAAAAGGGCTGGGGCTGGAGTCATGGCTTAGTGGTTAAGGCGCTTGCCTGCAAAACCAAAGGACCAACGTTCAATTCCCCAAGACCCATGTAAGCCAGGTGCACAAGGTAACACATGTATCTGCAGTTCATTTGCAGGGCTGGAGGCCCTGGTGCGTTCATTCTCCTTCTCTTTCTCTCTCAAATAAATAAAAATAAAATATTTTAAAATTTAAGTTATTAATTTGAGAGAGGGAAAGAGGCAGAGAGAGAGAGAGAGAGTGGGCGTGTCAGGGCCTCCAGCCACTGCAAACGAACTCCAGACGTATGCGCCACCTCGTGCATCTGGCTTATGTGGGTTCTGGAGAATTGAACCTGGGTCCTTTGGTTTCACAGGCAAATGCCTTAACCACTAAGCCATCCCCCAGCCCCCCCAAAATAAAAAATATATGCAGGCTGGAGAGATGGCTTAGCGGTTAAGGCTCTTGCCTATAAAGCCAAAGGACCTGGGTTTGATTCCCCAGGACTCATGTAAGCCATATGCACAGGTTAGAGGCCCTGGTGCACCCATTCTCTCTCTCACCTGCCTCTTTTTCTTGCTCTTTCTCTTTCCCTCTCTCAAATAAAATAAAACTTATTTTTGAAGCCAGGTGTGGTGGCACACACCTTTAATCCCAGCACTCGGGAGGCAGAGGTAGGATGATCGCCATGAGTTCGAAACTACATAGTGAATTCCAGGTCAGCCTGGGCCAGAGTGAGACCCTACCTCGAAAAACCAAAAATAAATAAATAAATAAATAAAAATGCATTTTTTTAAAGCTGAAATTCAGTTTTTTTTTCAAGGTAGGGTCTCACTCTAGCTCAGGCTGACCTGGAATTCACTATGTAGTCTCAGGGTGGCCTCGAACTCATGATGATCCTCCTACCTCTGCCTCCTGAGTGCTGGGATCAAAGGTGTGCACCACCATGCCCAACAAATTTTTTTTTTTTTTTTTTTGCAAGGGGAGAGAGAGAGGAAGAGACGGAAGGAGGGAGGGAAGTCAGGCCACTGCAGACAAGTTCCACATTCCTGCACCACTTTGTGCATTTGGCTTTATGTGGATACTGGGGAATTGAACCTGGGCTGTTAGGCTTTGCAAGCAAGTACCTTAACCTCTGAGCCATCTCTTCAACCCTAAAATTCACTTTGTTTTTTTTTTTTTACAAGAGAGAGAATTGGTGTGCCAGGGCCTCCAGCTACTTCAATCAAAACCCAGACTCATGTGCCACCTTGTACAAATGTGTCACCTTGTGTGCTTGCATCACCTGCGTCTGGCTTACATGGGACCTGGAGAGTCGAACATGGGTCCTTAGGCTTTGCAGGCAAGCGCTTTAACCACTAAGCCATCTTTCCAGCTCTCACTCTTTTTTTTAAATGAGATTTAATGAGAGAGAGAAGGAACTGGTGCCCCAGAGCCTTCAGCCACTGCAGTTGACCTCCACATGCATGCGCCACCTAGTGCACATGTGCAACCTTGCATCTACATCACTTACTGTGTCTGGCTTACATGGGACCTAGAGAGTTAGACATGGGTCCTTGGGCTTTGCAGGCAAGTTCCTTAACTGCTAAGCCATCTCTGCAGCCCATGAAATTCGCTTTCTTTCTTTATTGAGGTAGGGTCTTGCTCTAGTCCAGGCTAACCTGGCATTCACTCTGTATTCTCAGGGTAGCCTCAAACTCATGGCAGTCCTCCTACCTCTGCCTCCAGAGTGCTGGGATTAAAGGCATGTGCCACCACACCCAGACGAAATTCGCTTTTTTAAAAGTTATTTTTTGTTTATTTTTATTTATTTGAGACAGAGAGAGGGAAAATGGGTGCACTAGGGCCTCCAGCCACTGCAAACGAACTCCAGATGCATGTGCCCTCTAGTGCATCTGGCTAACATGGGTCCTAGGGAGTCAAGCCTCGAACCAGAGTCCTTAGGCTTCACAGGCAAGCGCTTAACCACTAAGCCATCTCTCCAGCCCTGAAATTCACATTTGTGTTCTCGCTATGAGATAGGGCCATCCACGATCCAGTGTTCAGTGTCCGCAGGCCCAGTGTCCGTCCAGGCCGCACAGGGTTTCACTGCTGCAGTAATGCCGTGAGCAGGAGGCGAGCCTGGCCCTGTGGACACTACTGCAGAGGTTAGGGCTGTGCTGGTGGCATTGGTATAATGGGAGGAGGCAGCCAGGTGACCTGGAGACTGGGCAGGACCAGAAGCTGCATCTTTTTGTTCCCTCCCTGAGGACCTTGAGCAAGGCACTGCCCTGCTTCTAGGCCTGGCCTTCCTTGTTTGTGAAACAAGTGGTGGGCAGACAGTCTTGAAAAGCTCAGTTTGCGTCCTCTGCCTTTTTTGTTTTTTGAGGTAGGGTCTTACTGTAGCCCAGGCTGACCTGGAATTTACTGTGTAGCCTCAGAGTGGCCTCGAACTCGCCACAATCCTCCTACCTCTGCCTCCCTCGTGCTGGGATTAAAGGTGTGTACCACCATACCCGGCTTTGCCCTCTTTTCTTTCTTTCTTTCTTTCTTTCTTTTTTTTTTTTTTTTTTTTGTTCTAGGTGGATTCTCACTTTAACCCAGGCTGACCTGGCACTCACTCTGTAGTCCCAGGCTGGCTTCAAACTCACAGTGATACACCTACCTCTGCCTCCCAAATGCCCTCTGCTTTTTTTTTTGTTTTTTTGGTTTTTCAAGGTAGGGTTTCACTCTAGCCCAGGCTGACCTGGAATTCACTATGTAGTCTCAGGGTGGCCTCGAACTCATGGCGATCCTCCTACCTCTGCCTCCCGAGTGCTGGGATTAAAGGCGTGCGCCACCACGCCCGGCTTGCCCTCTGCTTTTTAAAATGTAAGTATGTCAAAACTGGTAGTCAGCACTCGGAAGCCAGGGCCAGCATTGCAGTCTTGACTGAGGTTTTTTTTTTTTTTTTTAATTTTTTAATCATTTTTATTTATTTATTTGAGAGCAACAGACAGAGAAAGAGGCAGATAGAGAGGAAGAATGGGCGCACCAGGGCCTCCAGACGCGTGTGCCCCCTTGTGCATCTGGCTAACGTGGGTCCTGGGGAATCGAGCCTTGAACTGGGGTCCTTAGGCTTCACAGGCAAGCGCTTAACCGCTAAGCCATCTCTCCAGCCCTTGACTGAGGTTTTAAAGGCAGTGAGTGGAAAGGCTGGGCGCAGGTCAGTGGTAAACACTCGCCTGACATGTGCTAGGCTCTGCCTTCCATCCCCAGGATTGCAAAAACGAATTCAGAAGTAAAGACGGGGCCAGGAAGATGGATCCATGCTTAAAGGTGCTTGCTTGCTTGCAATGCCTGCCTGCCTGGGTTCAGTCCTAAGCCACCATGTAAGCTGGATACAGAAAGTGGTGCAAGAGTCTGGTGTTCATTTGCAGCAGGAAGAGGCCTTACCATGCACGTGCTTATGTGTGCATGCAGACACTCAGACACACACGTGCAAATAAATTAGTTGTAGAAAGAGAAGTAAGCCAGGCGTGGTGGTACACTCCTTTAATCCCAGCACTTGGGAGGCAGAAGTAAGAGAATTGTTGTGAATTTGAGGCCAGACTGAGACTACATAGTGAATTCTAGGTCAGCGTGGACTAGAGTGAGACCCTACCTGAAAAAAAAAAAAAAAAAGTGGGCCAGGGAAATGGCTTAGCAGTTAAGGCATTTGCCTGTGAAGTCTAAGGACCCTGGTTCGATTTCCCAGGACCCACGTGAGCCAGATGCATGGGGGTGAGGGGAGGGAGCGCATGCATCTGGAGTTTGTTCATTTGCAGTGGCTGGAGGGCCTGGCATACCCATCCTCTCTTTCTATCTGCCTCTTCCTGTCTCTCAAATAAGTAAAAATAAATATTTTTTTAAAAAGTAAAGCCAGATGTGGTGGCGCACGCCTTTAATCCCAGCATTTGGGAGGCAGAGGTAGGAGGATCACCATGAGTTCGAGGCCACCCTGAGACTACTTAGTGAATTCCAGGTCAGCCTGGGCTAGAGTGAAATCCTACCTAGAAAAAACAAAACAAAAGATACCTACACATTATTTTTTACTTAATTTTTACAATTTACACTATTTTATTTTTTTATTTTTTATTTTTTTAATTTTTGTTTATTTATTTATTTGAGAGTGACAGAGAGAGAGAGAGAGAGAGAGGCAGAGAGCGCAAAAGAGAATGGGCGTGCCAGGGCCTCCAGTCACTGTAAACGAACTCCAGACGCGTGCGTCCCCTTGTGCATCTGGCTAACGTGGGTCCTGGGGAATCGAGCCTTGAACCGGGGTCCTTAGGCTTCACAGGCAAGCACTTAACCGCTAAGCCATCTCTCCAGCCCAAAATTTACACTATTTTAAAAACCACCTATCTTTTTTTATTTTCTTTCAAGGTAGGATCTCGCTGTAGCCCAGGCTGACTTGGAATTCACTATGTAGTCTCAGGGCAGCTCTAATTTATGGCAATCTTCCTACCTCTGCCTCCCAAGTGCTGGGATTAAAGGGATGCACACCACACCCGATTTGCCACCTGTTTTATTGTGAAAAAGGAGCCAGACGTGGTGGCGCACGCCTTTAATCCCAGCACTTGGGAGGCAGAGGTAGGAGGATCACTGTGAGTTTGAGGCCACCCTGAGACTAAGTGAATTCCAGGTCAGCCTGGGCTAGAGTGAGACCCTACCTTGAAACACACCCCCCCCAAAAACAAGTGGGCTAGAGAGATGGCTTAGCATAATGTGCTTACCTGAGAAGTCTAAGGACCTAGGTTCAATTCCCCAGGACCCACAGAAGCCAGATGCAGAAGGTGGTGCATGCATCTGGAGTTTGTTTGCTGTGGCCTTGGGCCTGGGAAGATGGCTCAGCCATGAAAGGCACTTGCCTGCAAGGCCTGCTGGGCCAGGTTCAGTTCCCTAACACCACACAGACCCTGCTGTGTGCGTAGGTACACCCGAGACACACCCCGAGACACATCAGTTAATTTGAAAAGCCCAGCACTTGGTGAACTCACTAGCTGTCCCTTTCCCTGAGGGTGTGTGGAAGGCCTCCCCCAAGGCTCTCCTCTTCTCTTCATTGCAGATTACCAGCTGCCCAGTGCAGAGCTCTCTTCCCTACCAGCCTTCAGCTCACCCGGAGGGCTGTCACTAGGCAATGTCACCGCCTGGCAACAGCCCCAGCAGCCGCAACAGCCACAGCCTCCACAGTCGCAGCCGCAGCCGCAGCCGCCGCCTCAGCAGCAGTCCCACCTAGTCCCTGTATCTCTCAGCAACCTCATGTGAGTTCGTGGGAGACTTCGCACAGGGGTGTTGGGGGTCGAGGAGCAGAAGGAGGTTCCCTTAGGGTTGTCTGTGTTGAGTGCATGGCAGTAAGTCTCAACCCTGGGCTGCTTCTCCCAGCGCGGGAGGGGTGTACTGGGGCGGGGAGGGGACTCCAGTAGATGAAGTGAACTGAGGGGAACTAACACCATCCATTTTCCTTCTTTCTCTCCTCTGCCTTTCCTCCTCTTCCTCATCCCCCACTCTCATTCTCCCATCTTTGTCTTGTGACTTCCTCTCACATTTTCTGTCACTCCGTGTCTGACCCCTTCCTGAACTCCAGCCCAGGCAGCCCCTTACCTCACGTGGGTGCCGCCCTCACGGTCACTACCCACCCCCACATCAGCATCAAGTCAGAACCGGTGTCCCCGAGTCGTGAGCGCAGCCCTGCTCCTCCTCCTCCAGCCGTGTTCCCCGCTTCCCACCCTGAGCCTGGCGATGGCCTCAGCAGCCCAGCGGGGGGATCCTACGAGACAGGGGACCGCGATGAAGCGCGGGGGGACTTCGGGCCCACGCTGGGCCTACTACGCCCAGCTCAAGAGCCCGAAGCCGAGGGCTCGGCTGTGAAGAGGATGCGGCTGGATACCTGGGTACTGTAACGCCGCCCTTCCCGTCTGCCAGAGTCTGCTACACCCAGGGACTGCCCCACATGCACCCAGCCTACTTTCTCTCCCACATAAGAGGTCTTGTGGCCAGAACCCTTCTGGGGCAGCATCCACAGCCCTTGACCCTCCCTGCAGCATCTCCTGTGCTCAGTGACCTCCAGCTGGCCCTGCCCTAGAGTCCTGGCCCCATGGGAAAGGGAGTGGGGTGCATCATGTAGGCCGAGCTGCCCCTCACACCACCTTCTCCATCTCCTCTCTTCGCAGACATTAAAGTGATGGTTCCCACTCCCTCCTCTCGGCCTCCCCGATGAAGAGTTGACAATCTCACTGTCCACCCTCCCTGCCCTGGGCTCCTCCCGCTCCATCCCACTTCCTTTCTACTGCTCTGTGTCCTGTTGAAGGTTACATTTGTGTATAATTATTATATTATTATTATTATTATATTTTTTTTAATTTGGATTCTCGCTTTGGAGAGAGGGCTACTCTTGCCCCTTTCTCACCCCTACCATTTTCACTGGCGGGGTGCTCTCTTTTTTGTGGGAGGGGGGAACACTTTGCACGTTGTACACATATGCTGCAGGAAGGGGGTGGGGGCTCCGTAGGCCTTGGGGAAGGACAGGTGCCAAGCCCTGCATGGAGAGCCCTCCCACCCCATCCCTAGACAGGTAGAAAGAACCAAAAACTACCCAACAACAAAAACTCGACAATAGACTGAAGCCCCAAAGCTTGCTTGGTGGCGGTTTGTGTCTCAGAGGTGGTGGGAGTCGAGCTTCTGCTTCTGGGCTGTCGGCGCAGCCACAGGCACCAAGGGCCCAGCATCCAGCAGGCTTGGCCCCTCGTCCTGCGCACGCGCACCACACTCACTGACACTTGTGTGTGCTGCACCTCCAAGATGGTGTGGGTGCTGGGAAGGTGCCTGGAAGTCTGAGGCTAGGGCTGGAGGCTTCTTTGGAAGCACATTGGAGAAAAAGATAGCCATGAGGAGAGGGATGAGGAGGACAGAAGGGCTGGGTGGGGTGAATTGGGACCCCCAACTCCAGCTTTTCCTCCTAAGATATACAGTGCAATAGACCCCTGTCCCTCAGCCTACCCCAGCCCTGGAAAGCCGGCCGCATGCTGGGAGTTGGGAGAGGGCCTTTGGTGAGGTGACTGCAGGGTTTGCCTTTGGTTCCCTGGGTGCCCACAGGCTGAGGCCTGTCACGGGCAGGCTGCGAAAGACTTCCCGGGTCTGTGCGCACCCTTACTCAGAGTGCACACTGCGCACACGGACGGCGTGTAGGGCCACTCCGGGCGAGGCCCTTCCCCCAGCCTTCCCGCCCTTCAGCTCCTGGCCACCTCCCTGCTCTTGGCATCCATCCTCCTTGTCTCGCTACCTCCTGTCCCTCAACCTCCAGGCCCCGTCCCATCTTGCCTCTTGCTACTGTAATTGTAAATAGCAACCTTTGGAAACATTAGTGGTGTAACAGTCCAGGAAACTGTTTTGTTGTTGTTGTTGTATTGATATGAAATGAGATTCTATTTTTGTCAGAGTATATTGTAATAATAATGACTCAAACGGCCGCGCTGTACGGATGAGGTTCTTCTGCCGTGTTCTTGCTCCCCGTCCACCCCCAGAGTCGCGCTCGCTGCCGCCTCAGTGCGACTGCGAGCAAGGGCGCAGGGCCAGCGAAGGCATGGGGTCCTGGGGCCTGGGCTGGACTGGAGATCAGACTGGAGGGGGCAGGCCCCCAAGCTGCTCTCCGCCACCCCCCCACAAGCTCCCTTGGAGCTTCCTCCCTGCAGGAGAGTAGTTAGACATGGCTCAGGTCGTGGTGGTGACCTTGGCCTGCCTGTGACCCAGCTTCGTACAGTGTATTTCCATACAGGGAGGGCCAGAGCAGCAGGGTGGGCGCGTGTCTGGTGCCTCCTGGGTCTGTGTGTGGCTGTACCTGTGTGTGCCTCAGAGCCCAGGGGGTGAACTGCCTGTGGCTCAAGTTCTGAGGGCCTCTGCTCTGCATCTGTGTGGCTGGGTGCGTGTTTACAAAGGGACAGGTGGCTGTTCCATGCCCACAGCCTTGGCTTCCAACTCTGTTACCCTCACTCCTCCCCTGGGCTGCCCTCAGCCCTGACACATTTGTACTACAGTTAGGGGACTTGGCAGCCAGCCTTCTCGCTTCTCCCCGCAGCCTACCTCTGCCAGGGCTTCCCTCTAGGAGCTCTGTCTCCACGTGGTCATCGCTAACCCCCACCCCGACACAGTTCTGTTCCTGGAGCCCCCTCCCTGCTGTCCTGCTTGTGGGGCCAACTCAAGTTCCTCTTCGTCAGAGGCCTTGGCCTCCACAAGGCAGTGACTGCTCCTTACCTAGAGCCTCACTCCAGCAGCTGACCAGGCCACAGTGCCATGTGCCCAGCCCTCCCAAAGGCTCCAAGAGGGCATTTTGAGCACTTCTAGGGTTTGCTCCAGGCCCCAAAGGAAGCCAGGCTATAGTGCTGTGCACAGTGCTCCCCAAGCCTGGCCTAGTGGCTGGTACACAGCAGACACTCAGTACATGCTGAGTGGGTGAATAGCAGGTGCTCAATAAACACGGAATGACGGCCTTCTGGCCATTCCCACCATCAGTCCACCCACCTCTCTAAGCTGAGCTTCCCCACCATCCACACGGGCTGGGGGTGAGCCCCCACAGTTCACGGTGCAATACTCACCAGTTTGCCCTCTGCCTCATGAAGGCAAACCTGGCTTTTGATACCATATGTGGGTTGTGTGTGCGCGCGTGTCCTTTCTTCTCTGTCCCCAGCAGCATGTGGCAGTCTGAATTTTTTGCAAACTCAATATCCCCGCTTTCTCTTGGTTACGTAGGACCTTTTGGCAGGCAGGTGAACGGGTCCCTGGGAATTCAGACCTCAAGTGGGGACTTCTTTCCTCTCACAAGCCAAATATGCCTCCACCTACTCCCCCTGAGAAACTGGGCATCTGCCAAAGTAGCCACTGGCGTCGTCAATCCTCACCCACGTTTCCCTGGGCTTTCAGGGACAGTGGGCCAGAGGGCCACCCCCCTCACTCCTCAGTGGGACACATTTCACTCAGTGCAATGAGAGTGACCCCTGCCAGTTCCCAGCCCTCCCCACCTCAGACAGGAAGGAAGAAAGAAATGCACCTTCTCTTGCTGATTATTTATTTGTTTGGAGACTGAAATGATGTAAAAGTGTATCTAGAAATATCTATATCTCTCTATATATTTTTAACTGACTCTTTAGAATCCCCTGGGTGGGGGATTTAGGCTCCCATGGAAGCGGGGAGATACGGAGCCTGAGAACTTTGTTCCCTCTTCAGCCTCCCGCCCTCTCAGCAGCTAACAGAAAGGACTGACTGGGACTGGCATGGGGGTGGCGGCTGGAAGGACCCCTGGGGAATCTGGATTCTCCGCTCTACCCCATTCAAGTCCCACAGGGAAGGAGAGGTGGGGCCAGCCATGGATATGCCCCCCCCAAACCTGACAATCACCCACACTCCTGGGTTCTGGGGCAGGGTGAGTCCAAGTGTGTGGCTGTTAACATTTGTTTTCAATATTACTTTTCGTGCTGTATGGTGATGCTTTCTTAGTATTCTGCACAATAAGAAAAAAGTCCTCAATTCTTACGAGTTTGGTTTGAAAACTTTCACTATATTTGTTGTAAAGAGGTTTACTATTAAAAGAAAAGCCCCCACATTTCTGATATTTTGGCTTGGGTTTTGGTTTCTTTGGTGTGGTGGGAAGGGGAGAGAGGCCAGCACTTCAGCTGCAGGATAGGCTGTGGGAGAGGAGCCTCAGGATTATGAAGAGGTGCTCCAGGTGGAAACCTGGGGAGGGAACTGGGACAAGAGTTTAACAAATGCCACAGGGTCGGGTCCAAACCCTTTGATGGCAGAAAGTGGACACAGATGGAAGCTACCTTTGCAGTGCCCTAGTGTCCCTCCAGCAAGACACTGCACCCTTGCCTTCCTGATAGGCCTCCCAGCCACCCTCCCTCTTCACTGGGTGCTGCTCCACCCCTGCCTCCTCACAGCACTGTCAGGCCGTGGCCATAGGCAGCGGCTGTGAGTGCCGAACATGAGGCTTGGTGCCCCCTCTGTACCTGGCCCACGCCAGTCTCTGCAGCAGCAAATGAGCCAGGGGTCCTTGTCCTCTTGGTGACTAAAACAGGCTGAGAATGCTTAAGCTGACCCTATGTGCCTGAGGCTGCCGCCACCACCAGACATATAGGCACTGTGACAGCACACAGGTGTCAAGGCACAGAATGTCCTCAGCCTCAGATTTCCTCATTGCAAAATGCCACCATCTGCGCTGGTCGTTCATCCCTCACAAGGTCACTGGGTTTCACCTCACCACTTCCACAGCATGGGCAGAAAGGGACAATGCCTGAGTGTGAAAGGGTCGATAAGACACTTCCCTTCAGGTTGAGGATGTAGCTCCACTGGTAGAGTGCTTGCCTGGCACACACCAAGCCCCAGGTTCAATCCCCAGCACTGCACAAACCAGGCACAGTGGTGCACCCCTGTAATCTCAGCACTTGGAAAGCTGAGGCAAGAGGATCACAAGTTCAAGGTCATTCTCTGCTACATGTCAAGTTTGAGGCCAGCCTGGGCTACATAAGAATTTACACACACAAAGATACTGTCCTTCAGAGGCTGCTAAGGTAGCCACTCCCAAGATGGCCTACACTGTCCCTGCCTGGTGTTCATGCCTTTGTGTATCCCACCCCACACAGTCCTGGTGTATGTGACCAGTTAAACAAGGTGGAAGTGATGGTATGTGGCTTCTTCCTCTCAGCATTTGCCCCGAGGCGAGAGGACACCATAGTGAGAGGGCAAGGACCAGGCTTCTGCCAGCTGCCACTTGAATGAGGTCACCTCCATCCTTATAGTTTCTGAGCTTCCCCAGACCTTGCTACAGGGAAAAAGCACGGGTAGGATGTTCTCTCCAGCTCATCCATGCCTTTGGGAGGAAAGACCTTTTTCTGCGGGAGCGCAGTTCAAATCCTGAGCAAAACCTTCCAGTACAACTCCCACCTGCCTCAGACTCTCCGCATGCCCTCCCTTCCCAGAGGCATTGTCCCTGGGGTCTGGGGAGGTCTTACTGTTGCTCACAGTGTTTCATGTTTTCTTTCTCAGTCCCTGTGGGGTCATTGGGCTGGTTGTGATCTGATCGTGGGCTAATGGGATGCAATGTGTGTCCCCTCTAAAATGCAGTCTGGAGGCTGGAGGAATGGCTTAGCGGTTAAGGCGTTTGCCTGCAAAGCCAAAGGACCCTGGTTCGATTCCCCAGGATCCACGTTAGCCAAATGCACAAGGGGGCGCATGCATCTGGAGTTTGCAGTGGCTGGAGGCCCTGACACACCCATCCTCTCTCCCTCTCCCTCTTTCTCTGCCAAATAAATAATAAAATATAAACTGCAGTGTGGAGTGCCATAGGCTAAAGCAGCCTAGATTGCTAAACTGCCTTAAGGTGTTCTCCAGCACCAGAGAGGTCTGAGGTATATCTCCCGCTATCTTTCCCATTCATCTACGCCCTCTGAGCCCTGTCTGTGGAACCTCTGCGTGGTACAAAACCTGACTTGGCACAGTCCAGAATGTGTTTACCTCCTAGTTCAGCCACTTGCTGGCTGCTTATAACAAAAGTGAGCCGGGTGTGGTGACCCACGCCTTTGATCCCAGCACTCGGGAGGCAGAGGTAGGAGGATCACCGTGAGTTCCAGGCCACCCTGAGACTCCATAGTGAATTCCAGGTCAGCCCAGGCTAGAGTGAGACCCTACCTCGAGAAAAAATACATAAATAAAAAGTAAAAAACAACCTGTTTCCTCCCAGCCCCATTGCCGTGCTCCAGCTAATAATCTTCACTAGTCACCACATAAAGAGTAGAGTTGTTCCCAAGGCTTCCAAGAGCCAACACAAACCCTCCCTGGCCTAACCCATGCTGTCCCTTATGCATCCCTGAACTCTGGGCATACACAAGGTAGGCAGGACAAAATAGTTCCTACCTTGAGTAGGGACAGGAGACGAGAACCAGCAAACAGTGGGATTCTGAGACGAGACAGCATACCCACATCCAGCCAGCAGAAATCAGGGAGGCTTAGAGAAGTTTTTGAGCTGAATGTTGAAGACCTCTAGGAATTTCACCTGAAAAGTTTTTACATGATCCTGGGTTCATACATTTATAAAATAAGCATACAAAACCGGGCACGGTGGCACACACCTTTAATCCCAGCGCTTGGGAGGCAGAGAGGTAGGAAGATTACTGGGAGTTCAAGGCCATCCTGAGAGTTCATAGTGAATTCCAGGTCAGCTTGGTCTAGAGCTAGACCCTACCTCGAAAAACCAAAAAAATAAAATAAGCATACAAATCAAACTTTGTGATAATAAATCATAAATTTATTTTAAAACAATTCTTGGTATACATATAATTTTACCATCTATTATAAAAGAAAGAAAAATTTCATACTAATGTGGTTTATTTTTACGTAAATTTTGGTGGAATACTTGATACTGCAGGACATAGAGCATTGTCAACATTCTTCAGTTGTTGTTTTTTAATTTAATTTTTCAAGGTAGAGTCTCACTCTAGCCCAGGCTGACCTGGAATTTACTTCACTATGTAGTCTCAGGCTGGCTTTGAACTCACAGTGATCCTCCTCCCTCAGCCTCCAGTGTTGTGATTAAAGGCATGTGCCATGACGCCCAGCTTAGCTTTTTTTTTTTTGAGAGAGAGAGAAAAAAGAGGTAGATGGTGAGAATGAGCACACCAGGGCCTCTAGCCACTGCAAACGAACTCCAGATGCATGTGCCACCTTGTGAATGTGGTTTACGTGGGACCTGGGGAATCGAACCTGGGTCTTTAGGCTTTACAGGCAAATGCCTTAACCGCTAAGCCATTTCCCCAGTCCCCAAGCTTAACTTTTTTTTTTTTTTTTTACAATTTCCATAATTTTAAACCATGATAATTGCCTCCCCTCTTCCACTTTCCCCTTCACAAATGAAAATTTTGTGTGCACAATAAAAACAGTGCCATTCATTACATACAGTAGTCTGGAATCTGTGCCATGTGACTGACAGCACAGGAGCAGGAAGTGAGCCTGCTGTGTGTTCATAAGCCGAGGCTGTGAGGTCCCATGCAGTGAGGACAAGTGCTGCCAGAACCTGGGGCTCATTACACATTTGATTTGGAATTACTTTCATCATTTCCACATTTTTCACAACATTCAGTTCATTCGGTTACTCAATCCTATATAGGGTCACCACCCAGTTTAAGAAGTTGGGAGCTGGGCTTGGTGGTGCACACCTTTAATCACAACAGTTGGGAGAGGTGGGAGGATCGCCACGAGTTCGAGGCCAAACTGAGACTACATAGAGAAGTGAATTCCACGTCAGCCTGGGCTAGAGCGAGACCCCACCTCAAAAAAAAAAAAGAAAAAAGGAAAGAAAGTGGGCTGTGCAAGTAAAAAACGGAAATCTGAAACGGAGAGGCAGAGGGTGGGGGAGAAAGGGAGCGGTTTAGTACAGACACTGAATAGACAGGCACCTCCATTTGTGACAGCACAGCTGTGGAGCCCTTGCCTAGCATGTGGGAAGTCCTCAGCAAGGGGTGACGGGGGAATGGGTTTATTTGAATAAGAGGAGGTATGAGGAGAGAAGACTCTGCTCTACCACCTCTATATTGACCTTTGAAATTATTTCTGTCATTTAAAGCTTCCTCCCTGAAACCTTTTCCCCTCCTTAGAAGTTCCACCTCCCTCCCTTCTCCCCACCTTGGCTGCTATCTCCGAGGAGGTGTCTTAGTGTCTTTATTTCATTCTACCTGGAACACCAGGTGTAATTTCCATTTACAGCGAAGGGGGGGCACATCCATTGGTGTCTGACATAGTGCCTTCCTCACAGAATGTATCTAACATGAGAATGCATAAAAGTGCACTTCGTAAACGTCAAGTAATGTTAAGTACTACAAACCAAGGAATTTTTTTCGTTGTTTTTTTGAGGTAGGGTCTTGCTGACCTGGAATTCATATTGTAATCTCAGGGTGACCTCGAACTCAGTACCTACCACAGCCTCCCAAGTACTGGGATTAAAGGTGTGCACCACCACGCCAGGCTGTCAACAACAACAACAAAAAAGTTTAATACGTTCCAAGTTGTAAGTTCTCTAAGCTTTTCAGGTGCAGGACTAGGAGTGCCACGTAGAATGGTACCAGGGTCTGCGTTATCCAGTACCCGCTGGGCTCCTATGCCCAGGGCTGGCTCTTTGGGCGGCGGCAAGCAAAGGGCGGTATCTGATTGTTCATGCCAAGGGAGCTGGCGGTGTTCTGACTCACCTCTCAGTCCCGTGGGGTTGTGATTGTGGAAACTTGTTTCAGGAACAGCGGATGTGGCAGGGCCCGGAGGAGACCTGACCCCAGGCTCTTAAGAGAGTGACTTCTGGGGCTGGAGAGATGTCTTAGCTGTTAAGGCGTTTGACTGCAAAGCCAAAGAACCCAGGTTCGATTCCCCAGGACCCACGTTAGCCAGATGCACAAGGAGGCGCATGCATCTGGAGTTCATTTGCACTGGCTGGAGGCCCTGGCGCGCCCATTCTCTCTCTCTCTCTCTCAAGTAAACAAATAAAATACATTTTAAAACGAAAAAGAGTGGCCTCTGATGCATTACCTCCCCTTTACACCCTCTGGGTCAAGCCGCTGCCACACGGCCTAGAGCCTCTCCCGCTGGGTCAGGGCGGGGTTCCAGACGTCCAGCGTCCCCGGCCTCTCCTCGGGGCGCGGGGCCGCCCACGAGCGCGTCTAGCTGGGGCCCCACCAGCCGCCACGTGCCCAGGTTCCCGCCCCCGCGTCCCCCGCGGCGTGCGTCCGCTTCGGAAGGAAAACCCTCCCCGTCGAGGCGGAGGCCGCTCGTGTCAACCCGCGGCCCTCTCCACGCCGGCGGCCCCCACGACAGCAAACGGCCCGGAGCGCCGCCACCCCGCATCCCCGCGCGCCCCAGCACGCGTGGGGGGACAAGGACACGCGCGCACGCCGCTGCCCGCAAACCCTGGCCTTCCGGCCGGAAGTGAATCCTCAGGCTCACTTCATTGGCTCTAGATCTGTGAGTGACGGGAGCGCCAGCCAGCCGCAGCCTGGGCCAGACGCATGCGCACACCAAAAGTTTAGCTCCCGGGCTGGAGAGATGGTTTAGCGGTTAAGGCCTTTGCCTACAAAGGTAAAGGATCATGGTTCGATTCCCGAGGACCCACGTAAACCAGATGCCCAAGGTGGCGCATGCATCTGGAGTTTGTTTGCAGTGGCTGAAGGTCCTGACGCGCCCATCCTCTCTCTGTCTGCCTCTTTCTCTCATTGTCTCAAATAAATAAATTAAAAAAAATAATAATAGCCGGGCGTGGTAGCACACGCCAGGCAGAGGTAGGAGGATCGCCATGAGTTCGAGGCCATCTTGAGACTACATAATGAATCTCGGGTCAGCCTGGGCTAGAGTGAGACCCTACCTTGAAAAACCAGATAATAATAATAATAATTAATAATAATAATAATAATGGAGTGGTGCGGTCCTATTTTGTCCTGGTCCCCATGGGCCTTGGAGAAGAAGGTACTTATGCGTCAGTCGCAGTCCAAGTCGAGCGCCGCCCGCCCTCCTAGCGCTTTATCCAGCCCCCGCCCCTTACTCCATCAGCACCAGCGACGTGGCGCTGCCTGCGTCACCCACGAGGAAGGGAGCACCTGGGTCGGGTCACACGACCTCGCCCCAGAGAGCCTGCAAGCCATGGGCTGCACCCCTGAGTACAGGCTCAGGCCGGGGAGGGTGCTTCGCAGCTCTGTCTCTCCGTTCAGTGGCAGGGCCGCGAGTTCCATTCCCATCGCTGCGCTGCGAAAGCAACCAAATAAAACCTTCCAGATCGCGCAGGCTAAGGCCCGTCAGGGTGAAGAAGCCTGCATTGATTCGGATAGCCCAGCTCCCCCATCCGGGGCTCTTTCACCGGAACCAAACCAACCTCCGTGCTCACCAAGGAGCTTGGGTCTAGTGGCGCTGAGATGACACGTAAAGGAAGTGTGGGCACATTGTAATTCCAAAGCTTTCCAGAGTGGGAAAGATAACTGCCCACCCGTGATCTAAGAAGACTGCTGGAGCAGAAATGGAGGAGGGGGGGAGGAGAAGGAGAAAAACAAAAACAAATCCCACTGCATTTTTCTTTCACTGTTAGGAGGTCTCCAAAGGGTTTGCATTTTCCCCTGAGTCCCTTGAATTTCTGGACTCTAGCTCCTCCTCATACCTGAAATCAAAGTCCCAAACAACATCAAAGCTCTGTCCCAAGCTAGTTCTGGGCAGGATGTGGTGGCACATGCCTATAATACACTCCAAAGAGTCTGAGGCAGGAGGTTTGTGAACTTGAGGTCAGCCAAGGCTACATTTCAAGATCCATTCCCAACAAAACAAAACAAGCAGAGGTTGGTGCGTGCCTGTAATCCCAGCACTTGTGAGACTAAGGTGGGAGGATCAGAAATTTAATCACCCTTGACTATACAGTGAGATTTTGTTAAGATTTTATTTTTATTTATTTATTAGAGGCAGAGAGGGAGAGAAAGAGAATGGGCACAACAGGGCCTCTAGCCACTGCAAACAAACTCCAGATGCATGTGTACCTGGCTTATGTGGGACCTGGAGAATTGAACCTGGGTCCTTAGTCTTCACAGGCAAGTGCCTTAACCATTAAGCCATCTCTCCACCCCATATAGTGAGTTTGAAGCCAGCCTGGACTCCATGAGACCCTGTCACAAAAACATCATGGGCTAGAGGAATGGTTTAGCTGTTAAGGCACTTGCCTGTGAAGACTAAGGACCCAGGTTCAATTCTCCAGGTCCAACATAAGCCAGGTGCACATGGTGGCACATACATCTGGAGTTTGTTTGCAGTGGCAAGAGGCCCTGGTGTGCCCATTTTCTCTCTCCTTCTCTCTGTCTCAAATAAATAAATAAATAAATAAATAAATAAATAAATAAATAAAGCCAGGCGTGGTGGCGCACGTCTTTAATCCCAGCACTCAGGAGGCAGAGGTAGGAGGATGGCAGTGAGTTCGAGGCCACCCTGAGACTACACAGTGAGTTCCAGGTCAGCCTGAGCTACAGTGAGATCCTACCCTGAAAAACCAAAAAAAAAAAAAAAATTCCCTGGAAAAAAAATAGTAACAATAACAATAATAAAGCCAGTCCAGTGTCCTCTTCCGTCAGCTCGGAGGGCCAGCGCTCCTGAGGCTGTGCTCGCCAGGCTAGACCGCCAGGGTGTGCTGGCCCTCGGTGTGGCTGCGCCTCACCCTCATGTCACCTGCCTGGGTTTCTCTGTACCTCTGCGGCCTTACTACCTCCATCATACAGTGCCTGTCCGTTCAACTCAAATGATATAGATGGCTGCTGGGCAGCTGTGCCTGGCCACCATCCCTGAAATTCCCCGTTCCTAAACTGAATTTGTCAGCCAACCCTCTCACACATACATGCACAGCAAGAAAAGCCAGTTCCCCCAGCTTCCCACTTCCCTCAACGCCCTCACCATGCTGATCATAGTTATGCCCCAAACCATAACGTCACACCGGACCTCATAAATACATGTGATGATTATCTATCTATCTATCTATATATATATATATATATATATTTTTTTTTTTTTTTTTTTTGAGATAGAGTCTCACTCTAGCCCAGGCTGACCTGGAATTCACTCTCTAGTCTCAGGATGGCCTCAAACTCACGGCGATCCTCCTACCTCTGCCTCTCCAGTGCTGGGATGAAAGGCGTGCGCCACCACGCCCAGCTTATCTGTTTGTTAATATTTTTTGAGGTAAGGTTTTGCTTTGTAGCTCAGGCTGGCTTCAAACTCATGACCCTCTGGCTTGGCTTCCCCGAGTGATGGGATTCCAGGTGTGAGCCGCCATGAACTCAGCTATTTATTTCTTTAACCACTGATTTTCTTTTCTGTTTTTTCATTTCATTCCTGTTGCTGGGGGTGGAGCCCAGGACCTCACACTTGATAGGCACATGCTCTACTGCTGAGCCACACCCCAAGCTCTGTGGCAGTTTTCAAACATTCACAAAACAAACAGAGAGAACCCATAATAACCTCTGCCAGGTGTTGTGTGTGTAATCAAATTCAGTCTGTCCACAGTAACGATGGAAGGCTGACTTACTGCCCACAATTTATGTGGTATGAGGAATATAATCTAGGAGCTTCGGTGCGTGAGGCAAGCATTCTGCTCCTCTTTTATTATTATTATTGTTATTATTATTTTGACTTTCAAGGTAGGGTTTCACTCTAGCTCAGGCTGACCTGGAATTCACCCTGTAGTCTCAGAGTGGCTTCAAACTCTGGGTGATCCTCCTACCTCTGCCTCCCAGTGCGCCACCGTGCCTTTAAGGAAACGACTAGAAAATAGTCCTTCCGGGTGAAGTTCTCTTGTGTGTGTCCTGACACAGCCAGGTGCTCTGCATGGAACTCAATGTTTTCCAAGTCCTCAATCATTATGTTGGAGAATTGAAATTTTAAAGTAATAATCCTAGAGGGGTTTTATTGATTAAAATAATTTGTGGGATGTAAATTAATATAATAGTTTTAACTGTGATTCTACGTGTTTTTTTTTTTTTTCTGTTAGCAAATATATATTCAGTGACTAAAATGTGCCAGTTCTAGTTCTTGGGATGTGTTAATAAACATGAAAGCTATTAAAAAAGAAAAGAAAAGAAAAGAAAATAGTCCTGTTCAATCTAGTTAGTTCTCAAGTCTTTCTCCACAGTCCCTTCCTGCTCCTCAGAACCATAGCCAAGCATTTCAGGTCTCCTGTATTTCTGCACGTCCTCTATAAATCGGTCCCATCTTTCATCCACCTACTGCCAGTGCTTTAGATCAGTCTCACTGTCCTTTTGCCTGAAAGTTACTAAATCTTTTGAACTATCACTGACACATTTAATTTAATTTATTTAGTTAGAGAGAATTGATACCCCAGGGTCTCAGCCACTGCAATTGAACACCAGATGCTTGTACCACCTCGTGGGCATGTGTGACCTTGCACTTGCCTCACCTTTGTGCATTTCACTTATGTGGAATCTGGAGAGATTGAAAATGGGTCCTTGGGCTTGGCAGGCAAGTGCCTTAATGGCTAAGTCATCTCTCCAGCCCCACATTTCATTTTTAAAGTGTAATTTCACTGGGCTTGGTAGCACACACCTTTAATCTCAGCACTAGGGAGCAGAGGTAGGAGGATTTCTGTGAGTTTGAGGCCACCCTGAGACTACACAGTAAATTTCAGGTCAACCCTGGCTACAGCTAGACCCTACCTCGAAAAACAAACAAAGATTAAAAAATAGAGCTGGGGGCTGGAGAGATGGCTTAGTGGTTAAGCACTTGCCTGTGAAGCCTAAGGACCCCAGTTCGAGGCTCATTCCCCAGGACCCACGTTAGCCAGATGCACAAGGGGTGCACGTGTCTGGAGTTCGTTTGCAGTGGCTGGAGGCTCTGGTGCGCCCATTCTCTCTCTCTCTCTCTCTGTCTCTCTCTATCACTCACAAATAAATAAATTAATTAATTAAAAAAATAGAGCTGGGCATGGTGGTGCATGCTTTTAATCACAGTACTCAGGAGACAGAGGTAGGAAGATGGCCATGAGTTCTAAGGCCACCCTGAGACTACAGAGTGAATTCCAGGTCAGCCTGGGCTACAGCGAGACCCTACTTTGAAAAAATAAAAATGAAAATAAAATATATAGTTTCAAATGTCACTCTTTTTTTTCCCCCTGAGGTAGAGTCTTGCTCTAACCCAGGCTGACCTGGAATTCACTATGTAGTCTCAGGGTGGCCTCAAACTCATGGCGATCCTCCTACCTCTGCCTCCCGAGTGCTGGGGTTAAAGGTGTGCGCCACACGCCCGGCTTTCAAATGTCATTCTTGCTAGATGTGGCGGCTCATACCTGTAATCTCAGCACTTGGGAGACTGAGGCAGGAGGACTGACTCAAGATCAAAGCAAACCTGCAATACTGAGTGAGTCCTGTGTCAATATCAAAGCAAACCTGCAATACTGAGTGAGTCCTGTCTCAATAAAACAAATAAGGGATGGGGAGAGGGCTCAGTAGTTAATGGTGTTTGTTTGCAAAGCCTGCAAGCCAGATTCAATTCCACCCATGTAAGGCCAGATGCAAAAAGTGGCACAAGTGTCTGGCATTTGTTTGCAGTGGAAAGAGACCCTGGTACACCCATACACACACATGGAAATAAGTAGAATTAAACAAACAAGGGCTGGAGAGATGGCTTAGCAGTTAAGCGCTTGCCTGTGAAGCCTAAGGACCCTGGTTCGAGGCTCGATTTCCCCAGGACCCACGTTAGCCAGATGCATAAGGTGGCACATGTATCTGGAGTTCGTTTGCAGTGGCTGAAAGCCCTGGCACGCCCATTCTCTCTTTCTCTCTGCCTCTTTCTTTCTCTGTCTGTCGCTGTCAAATAAATAATTAAAAAAATAAATAAACAACAAAAAAAAAACAAAAAAAAACAGGGGCTGGAAAGATAACAAAATACTTGCCTTGCAAGCATGAGGACCTGAACTACGTTCCCAATACCCACATACAATCCTAGGCATGGTGGCACATGATTGCAATCCCAGGGATAGGAAAGTAAAGACAGGTTCAATGCCAGGTTAGCCTAACTGGCAAGCTCTCAACCAATTGAGACCTTGATTGATGAAGCAGCCGGGCGTGGTGGTGCACGCCCTGAATCCCAGCACTCAGGAGGCTGTGGTAGGAGGATCGCAGTGAGTTTGAGGTCAACCTGAGACCACACAGTGAATTCCAGGTCAGCCTGAGCTAGAGTGAGACCCCTACCTCGAAAACCAAAGAACAGGGCTGGAAAGATGGCTTAGCGGTTAAGGCATTTGCCTGCAAAGCCAAGGGACCCAGGTTCAATTCCCCAGAACCCACATAAGCCAGATGCACAAGGTGTTACATGTGTCTGGAGTTCGATTGCAATGGCTGGAGACCCTGGCGTGCCCATTCTCTCTCTCCCTCTCTCTGCCTCTTTCTCTCTCTCAAATAAATAAAATTGTTGTTGTTTTTTAAAGCAAAATCAAAAACTTAAAAAACAACAACAACAACAAAGAACAAACAAGCAAAAAGAATGGCGTTCCTGAGAAACATCTGACATTGTTCTCTGGCCTTAAGGAGCATCCACACACACAAATATGCCAAACACACACACTAAAAATAAATAAATAATAAAAATAACTGGGCTGGGGAGATGACTCAGTGGTTAAAGGCACTCACATGCAGACAGTGGTGGTTTGATTCAGGGGTCCCCCCATAAATTTAAGTGTTCTGAATGCTAAATTCCCAGCTGATGGAGATTTCGGAATTAAGACCTCCTGGAGGCAGCATATTGTTGGGCGCGGGCTTCTGTGTGTTATAGCCAGTTTCCCCTTGCCAGTGTTTGGCACACTCTCCTGTTGCTATTGTCCACCTGATGTTGGCCAGGGGTGCACACTCTGCTCATGCCGTCATTTTCCCCTGCCATCGTGGAGCTTCCCCCTTGAGCCTGTAAGCCAAAATAAACCTCTTTTTTCCCATAAGCTGCTCTTGGTTGGGTTATTTCTACCAGTAACACAACCCTGACTGCAACACCAAGCCGACCAGAACCCATGCAAAGCCAGGTGCACAAAGTGGTGCACGTGTCTGGAGTTGGTTTGCTCTGGTACTCCCATTCTCATTCTCTCTCTCAAAAAACGAATTAAATAGGGCTGGGGATATGGCTTAGTGGTTAAGGCACTTGCCTGTGAAGCCAAAGGACCCAGGTTCGATTCCCCAGTACCCACATAAGCCAAATGCACAAGGTGGCTCAGGTGTCTAGTGTTTGATTGCAGCGGCTGAAGGCCCTGACACACCCGTTCATCTTCTTTCTTTCTCTCTTTCTCAAATAAATAAATACATTTATTTTAAAAATTAATAAGTGGCCGGGTGTGGTGGTACATGCCTTTAATACCAGCACTTGGGAGACAGAGGAGGAGGGTCGCCGTGAGTTCAAGCCCACCCTGAGACTACATAGTGAATTCCAGGTCAGCCTGGGCTAGACTGAGACCCTATGTCAAAACACCAAATAAATAGATAAATTAATTAATTAAACTCATGGGGCTGGGGACATAGCTCAGTGGATAAAATGCTTTCCACTCAAACTGAAGTATCCAAGTTTGATCTGCATACCCCACATTAAAAGCTGGAAGAGAGCCGGGCATGGTGGCGCACGCCTTTAATCCCAGCACTCGGAGGCAGAGGTAGGAGGATCGCCATGAGTTCGAGGCCACCCTGAGACTACATAGTGAATTCCAGGTCAGCCTGAGCTAGAGTGAAACCCTACCTCGAAAAACCAAAAAAAAAAAAAAAAAAAAAAAAAGCTGGAAGATGTGGTGGGCTTTTGTGATCCCAGCACTGTGATGGCGAGATGGGAGGCAGAGATGGGGGCATTCCTTGGAAGCTCATAGTGAGCCCAGCCAAGAATCGCACTTTCCTGCAAAGTCTAATGACCTGGGTTCAAGTCCTTAGTACCCACTTCAAGCCAAATGCACAAAGTGGCACATGCATTTGCAGTTAGAGAGAGAGAGAGACAGAATGGGTGTGCCAGGCCCTCTTGCCATTGCCAATGAACTCCAGACAAAGCAAATAGCTTTAACCAAGCCATCTCCTCAGCCCAATGCCTACCTTTTTTTGCATGTGTGTGTGTGTCTGTGTGTATTCATGTTTGTACACATGCATGTGGGTGCACATGTATGTGGAGGCCCGAGGTCAATGTCTTCTTCAGTAACTCATTACATTATTATTATTATTATTATTTCGGTTTTTCAAGGTAGGGTCTTACCCTGCCCCAGGCTGACCTGGGATTCACTACACACTCTTAGGCTGGCCTGGAACTCACGGTGATCCTCCTCCTGTGAACCTACAACTCACTGCTTCAGCTAGACTGGCTTACCTAGCAAGCACCAGGGATCCTTCCTGTCTTGGACTACCCAGAAGCACTGGTAGTTGGTTGTTCTTTTTGGGTAGCCTTGAACTCACAGATATCCTCTTGTGGTCTTTTCAAGGGCTTCACCGGGTGATGAGGGTTAAACGCCACGTAGGCAAAGCTGCTGGAACGGCGCTATCGTCGCAACAGGAGTGGACACACTCGGAGTGGGCTTTGTCCACGTTTCTCGTCAGCGTGGACGTCCACATCTGAGCAGATCCACTGGGCTGCTTCTAGGTCTTTCTGCCGCTCCCAGCTCAGAGCCCAGCCCCTCTCCTTCCTTCCTACCCCGGTACTCAACAGTGCAGGATGTTGCCGCGCGGCCACCAGGAGGCGCACTTGTGTCACAGAAGAGGGTCCAACTGTCAGGCCGCAGAAAACCAGCTCCACTAGACACGTTTTGTCCCCTCTGCAGAGAACTGCTTGCGGTGTATTGTTCTGGAATGACACCACAGCCGTCTTCCTTCCCCACCAAGCATGGAGAGCTCTCTAACTTTGGATTTGGCTTGCTCTAAAGAAACAGCCCAGTGGGAGCCGGGAGATGATGACTCCCTCACTTTGCCTATAAAGCTCTGCCAGTCTGAGAGGCCTTCCCTGGCCTATGGTCTCAGTCAGGTGCTGAGGCTTCCTGACATGGGCTGGGGGTCGTGGTACGTGCCTGGAACCCCAGAGGAGAGATTACTCAGAGTTCTAGGTCAGCCTGGGCTATTTAGTTAGGTCCAAGTTAGCCTGGTCTACAGAGTGAGACCCTGTCTCAAACAAAAAATCCAAACTAAAACATGCAAACAAACAACATTTTGCCATGCGAGGTGGCACATACCTTTAATCCTAGCACTCGGGAGGCAGAGGTAGGAGGATTGCAGTACGTTCGAGGCCACCCTGAGACTACATAGTGAATTCTAGGTCAGCCCGGGCTAGAGTGAGACCCTATCTCGAAAAAACAAAAAATTTTATTTTGTGCCAGACGTGGTGGTGCATGCCTTTAACACCAGCACTTGGGAGGCAGAAGTAGGGGGATTAATGTGAGTTTGAGGCCAGCTTGGAGCTACAGAGTGAGTTCCAGGTCAGCCAAGGCTACAGTGAGACACTTCCTCAAAAAAAAAACAAAAAAAAAAAAACTATTTTGTAAACTGCAAAGTAAGGAATGGGGTAGACCTATGTCTCTCCTCACTCCTGCCGGCTGTGTTCTCAGAGACAGTGCGCCCTCAGAACCTTGATCCTCTGCTTTCAAAGTACCTTATCCTCCTTCTGCCAATGTCAGGGAAAAAGAATTAACCACGGGGCAAGGGATTAAAATTAAATTTGTCTCAAACAGCTGGGCGTGGTGGCACCCACCTTTAATCCCAGCACTCAGGAGGCAGAGGCAGGAGGATCACCATGAGTTCAAGTCCACCCTGAGACTACATAGTAAATTCTAGGTCAGCCTGACCTGAGCTAGAGCAAGACCTTACCTTAAAAAAGAAGAAGAAGAAGAAGAAGAAGAAGAAGAAGAAGAAGAAGAAGAAGAAGAAGGAGGAGGAGGAGGAGGAGGAGAAGAAGAAGAATGGACTGGAGAGATGGTTTACTGTTTAAGGTGCTTGCCTGCAATGCCAAAAGATCCAGGTTCAATTCCCCAGTAAACATGTAAAGCCAGACACACAAGGGGGAGCATGAGTCTGGAGTTCCTTTGAAGTGGTTAGAGGCCCTCTAACCTCTCTCTCCTTGTAAATAAATAAAAATATTTTTTAAAATGAATGAATAAGCTGGGCACAGTGTCACACGTCTTTAATCCCAGCACTCTGGAGGCTGAAGTAGGAGGATCACTGTGAGTTTGAGGCCAGCCTGAGACTCCATAGCGAATTCCAGGCCAACAAAGGCTAGAGCAAGACCCTCAAAAAAAAAAAAGAAAGAAAGAAAGAAAGAAAGAAAGAAAGAAAAAGAAAGAGGGCTGGAGAGATGGCTTAGCAGTTAAAGCACTTGCGTGTGAATTCTAAGGACTCATATTGACTCTCCAGATCCCACATAAGCCAGACACAAGAGTGACTCAAGTGTGCAAGGTTACACATGCGCACAAAATGGTGCATGTGTCTGGAGTTTGGCTGCAGTGGCTGGAGGCCCTAGTGTGACAATTCTCTCTTGCGCTCACTCTCTCTTATAAAAAAAAAATACAAAAAGAAAGAAAGAGAGAGAGAGAGAGAAAGGAAGGAAGGAAGGATAAAGCTTGATGTGTGGAACATATTTGTAATCTCGGCACTTGTAAGGTGGAGGCAGGAGGATCATGAGTTCAAGGTTATATTTGGCTAAAAAGCAAGTTCCAGGCCAGCCTACCGGGTATTATGGCTAATAAAATAAAATAAAATAAAATAAAATAAAATAAAATAAAATAGAAAACTTAGTGTGAATAAGCAAATGAATGGAATGTGGTCTTCCCTGTGAATGGTATTTCAGTTCTGGGGCACTAGGTGGCAGCACAAAGCAACAGATCAGGAGACCAGGGCGCTTGGGGACCAGGGGCAGCCTGGGCTAGAGTGGGCCCCTCGTTTACCTCTCTCTGGGAAGAGGAAATCAGGGGAAGTAGGGTTTCTTTCAGATTCCTGCAGCTCTCAAAAGGGGAAATAGGGGACTGGAGAGATGGCTCAACGGGTAAAGGTGCTTACCTGCAAGCCCTGGATGCCCAGGGTTCAATTCCCCAATACCCACGTAAAGTCAAATGCAAAACGATGGCACATGCACCAGGCATGGTGGCACACGCCTTTAATCTCAGAACTCGGGAGGCAGAGGTAGGAGGATCACCGTTAAGCTCGAGGCCACCGTGAGACTACAGAGTGAATTCCAGGTCAGCCTGGACTAGAGTAAGACCCTACCTTGAAAAAACAAAAACAAAACAAACAAACAAACACCAAAAATAGATGGCACATGCATATGGAGTTCGTTTGCAGTAGCTAGAGGCCATAGTTTCCCATCCCCTCTCTCTCTCTCTTACACACACATTCTCTCTCTCTTTCTGTTTTTTTTTTCTCTCTCCTTGCAAATAAATAAAGTATTTTTAAAATATTTTATTTATTTATTTAAGAAAGAGAAATAGGGAGGGAGAGAGAAATAGAGAGAGAGAATGGGTGTGCCAGGGCCTCCAGCCACTGCAAAGGAACTCCAGACACATGCGCCCCCTTGTGCATCTGGCTTATGTGGGTCCTGGAGAGTCGAACCAGGATCCTTTGGCTTTGCAGGCAAATGCCTTAACCGCTAAGCCTTCTCTCCAGTCCCAATAAAGTACTTTTTGAAAATGGGAAACATTTAAAAAGCCTGTGCCAACACAGAAAGATTCTATTTAAGGCCAAGGGATTATATACCCTTGGCCTTAAATAGAATCTTTCTGTGTTGGCACAGGACCACCTCTCCCGTGTGTGTGTGTGTGTGTGTGTGTGTGTGTGTGTGTGTGAGACTTTGTGACGCTGACACTGAATCACCTGTCCTGAGAGCAGACCCACAAGTGACGTCTCTGCTCTGTGTCTGCTTTGGCAGCCCCTGTGCCATCCGCCCTCTTTTAGCCCTGCAGGACCCAGGCCACCGTCCTGCCTGTGTCCTTGCTCTCACGTGGGTTGAGAGTCCTGGTCTTCCCTTCTTTCTCCAGGTCCCACTCCTTCCCCTGATGGAAGACAGAAATGGAGTGAACCTTGTGTTTCTCCTCTCTCTAAATTCTTGTCACATTGTCTCTATAATAATGCATACACGACTTGGAACTGGACATTCAATAACTGTCCAGTCGTGGTGGAGCATGCCTTTAATCCCAGCACTCGGGAGGCAGAGGTAGGAGGATTTCCATGAGTTCAAGGCCAGCCTGGAGCTCCATAGTGAATTCCAGGTCAGCCTTGGCCAGAGTGAGACCCTACCTCAAAAAAACAAAATAATAATAAATAAAAAGGAACTTCAATCCCAGCCTTTGGGAGGCAGAAATAGGAGGGTCGTGGCTGTGATGGAAACTACCTGTGGCAGTGAGAGGCAGAGCCAGGGGCATCCATCCAGAAGCTCCCAAGAGAGACCCTGTCTCAAAAGAGGGTGGACAGGGGTTGCAGACATAGTTTAGCAGTTGTTTGCCTGCAAAGCCAAAGGACCTCAGTTCAATTTCCCAGGACCCAAGTAAACCAGATGCACAAGGGGGCACATGTGTCTGGAGTTTATTTGCAGTGGCTGGAGGCCCTGGCGTGCCCATTCTCCCTCTCCCTAACTCAAATAAATAAAATATATATTAAAAAAAAAAAAGAGGGTGAAGTCAGGAGCGAAGTCCAGGTCAGCCTGGGCTAGAGTGAGACCCTCCCTCAAAAAAAAAAAAAAAAAAAAAAAAAAGAGGCTGGGCGAAGAGAAATGCCCCAGGCTGTCCTCTGGTGTGGCAGTTTGAATGGATGTCCCCCAGTAGATTCAGGAGTTTATTAACGCTTGTAGCTTGGGTCTCCAGCCTTCTGGCTAGAGGAGGTGTCACTGGGGATGGGTCCTGGGGTGCAGACCTAAGGTGCTGGGGCGGATCTGAGTCCAGCCTAAAGATATGCAGAGGGCTTGAGCCTGGCCTGAGGTTCCTGGAGCGAGCTCGCTTGTGCGCAGTGCTGCTGGTGGTGGCTTTTCCCCCTGTGTGGATCTCTGCTAGCGAGCCCGCTTCTTCTTCTGCCGTTATGGAACTCCCCCTGACTGACTCTGTAAGCTTCAATAAATCCCTTCCTCCCAGAAACTGTGTCTGGTCTGGAGGTTCCTCCCAGCAATGTGGAGCTGACTGCAACGTTTGGTAAATACACAGTGGCACTTCTGCACCCACTCATACACAAAACAAATAATAAAAATAGAAAATTAATAGTGGGGTGTGGTGACGTGTGCCTTTAAACCCAGCACTTGGGAGGCAGAGGTAGGAGGATCACCATGAGTTCGAGGCCACCCTGAGACTACCTCAAAAAAAAAAAAAGAAGAAGAAGAAGAGGAGGAAGGGGAAGGAGAAGATGTATTTAGTGCTTATGCCAGGTACTTTCTGAGGTCCTTTCTATCCTGTCATCAACCTCACTGCAAACCCTGCAGAGTGGACATCATTCTGTTCTACTGATAGGGAAAATGAAAACCAAATAATCTGCTCCTCACCTCTCTTTTTATTTTTATTTGTTTATATATTTATTTATATTTTATTTATATATGAGGCAGACAGAGAGAGAAAGAATGGACACGCCAAGGTCTCCAGACTCTGCGAACTCCAGATGCATGCACCACCTTGTGCATCTGGCTTACATGGGTCCTGGTGAACTGAACCTGGGTCCTTTGGCTTTGCAGGTAAACGCCTTAACTGCTAAGTCATCCCTCCAGACCCACACCTCTCTTAAAAAAAAAACCTTTATTTGTGAGCAGAGAGAATGGGAGTGCCAGGTCTTCTTACCACTGCATACAAACTCCAAATGCATGTACCACTTTGTGCATCTGGCTTTATGTGGGTACTGGGGAATTGAACCCAGTCTGTCAGGCTTTGCAAGCAAGTGTCTTTAACTGCTGAACCATCTCCCCAGCCCGCTCCACACCTCTTAAATATATTGGGGATCCTGGTGGTCTCTCGCTCTTTCTCTCTCTCTCTTACGCAGTGACTTGCTTGTAGCCTAAACTGGCCTGAAATCCTAAATCCTCCTGCCTCAGCCTTCCATGTGCTGGAACTGCAGAAATGTGTCACTATATTTTCTGAGCAGTAATTTGTGTCCATTTTTATTTTTATTTTTTGAGTCAAGTCCAATAGATTGCCTTTTTTTTCTTTTTTGAGGTAGGGTCTCACTCTCACCCAGACTGACCTGGAATTCATTATGTAGTCTCAGGATGGTTTCGAACTCACAGTGATCCTCCTACCTCTGTCTCCCAGAGTGCTGGGATTAAAGGCTTGCGTCATCATCTCCAGCCTTCTTTTGTCCTCCCCTCCCCCTTCGCATAGGGTCTCACTCTAGCCCAGGCTGACCTGGAATTCACTATGTAGTCTCAGGGTGGCCTCGAACTTATGGCGATCCTCCTACCTCTGCTCCTGAGTGCTGGGATTAAAGGCAGGCATGTGCCACCATGCTCGACTAGACTGCCTTTTCTTTTCTTTTCTTTTTTTTAATGTGAGAATAAGAGAGAGAGAAAGAGAGAGAAATGGTGTACCAGGGCCTCTAGCCACTGCAATCGAACTCCAGATGTGTGTGCCTCCTTGTGAGCATGTGCAAGCTTGCATATTTGCATCACTGTGCTTCTGGCTTACGTGGGACCTGGAGAGTCAAACATGAGTCCTTAGGCTTCACAGGCAAACACCTTAACTGCTAAGCCACCTCTCCGACCCTGGTGTCCATTTTTACTCTCTCTCTCTTTTTTTTTTTTTTTTTTTTGAGATAGGGTCTCACTCTAGCCCAGGCTGACCTGGAATTCACTATGTGGAATTCACTGTGAATTCACCCAGCCATTTTCACTCTTGAATTATGACATACTGAAGCCGGGCGTGGTGGTGCACGCCTTTAATCCCAGCCCTGGGGAGGCGGAGGTAGGAGGATTGCCATGAGTTCGAGGCCACCCCGACTGCATAGTGAATTCCAGGTCAGCCTGGGCTAAAGTGAGACCCTACCTCAAACCCCCCACAAAAAAATTATGACATACAAGAAGGGTGGGGACATGGCTCAGTGGCTAAATAAAGGCACTTGCTTGCAAAGCCTACTGGCGCAGGTTCTATTCCTCAGCACTCACATAAAGCCAGATTCAAAAAATGGAACAATGTGACATTCATTTGCAGTGGCAAGAGATCCTGGTGTGTCCATCCCCACAGTGTACATGTGCACACACACACTTAATAAAAGATATATTTTTAATTGTAACATATTAACCCAGGCATGCTGGTGCACAGCTTTAATCCCAGCACTTGGGAGGCAGAGGTAGGAGGACTGTCGGGAGTTCGAGGCCACCCTGAGACTAATTCCAGGTCAGCCTGAGCTACAGTGAGACCCTACCTTGGAAAACAAAACAAAGCAAAAATGATGGCATATGTCCCATTCTCCTTTTTATACCTTATTGGCTCATCCATGGGGGAACACAGCAAGCATTTATCAGAGGAGCTAATCCAGTCGTTAGGAAGTTCATCTTCTGTCTCTGGCACAACCACACTCTGCCCAGCCCTGTTCAAGCTCTTGAGCAGATGGCATCTAACCTTTCCATGCCGGGAAAGCGCACCCTGCCCCATTGTGCAGCGCTCTCTCCAGGACACCGAGAATGTCCGGGGCACCAGCGCAGTCTCCGCGTGTTCCTAGCGGTCCTGGGGGCGAGCATGACCACATGGTCTGTTTCCTGGAGGAAGAAGCAGCCGGAAGCGCAGGGGAGACGCAGCCTGGAAGCCCGCGCCCAGCTCAGCCCAGGCTGCGCGCCCACCTTGCGCCCACACTTCCACTCAGATGCCTGCGCTGCTTCTGTCTTCGCCCTTTGAGGCTTTTTTTGATGGGCATCACCCCCTAAACAGTCAGAGTTTGGCAGAGCTGGGGAGCCCAGCTTCTGTAGTCGTCCAGAGGATAACAGGTTCCTAGAAATCGCTTTAAGTTCTTTAAAAAAAAACAAAAATTATCTATTTGAGGGAGGGAAGGAGGGAGAGAGAGAATGGGAGTACCAGGAGATGACAGGCCTTCCAGCCACTGCAAAGGAACTCCAGACACATGCGCCCCTTGTGCATCTGGCTTATGTGGGTCCTGGAGAGTCGAACCAGGATCCTTTGGCTTTGCAGGCAAATGCCTTAACCGCTAAGCCTTCTCTCCAGTCCCAATAAAGTACTTTTTGAAAATGGGAAACATTTAAAAAGCCTGTGCCAACACAGAAAGATTCTATTTAAGGCCAAGGGATTATATGCCCTTGGCCTTAAATAGAATCTTTCTGTGTTGGCACAGGACCACCTCTCCCGTGTGTGTGTGTGTGTGTGTGTGTGTGTGTGTGTGTGACTTTGTGACGCTGACACTGAATCACCTGTCCTGAGAGCAGACCCACAAGTGACGTCTCTGCTCTGTGTCTGCTTTGGCAGCCCCTGTGCCCGTGCAGCTTAGGCTGCCGTGCAGCTTAGGCTGCCATCCGCCCTCTTTTAGCCCTGCAGGACCCAGGCCACCGTCCTGCCTGTGTCCTTGCTCTCACGTGGGTTGAGAGTCCTGGTCTTCCCTTCTTTCTCCAGGTCCCACTCCTTCCCCTGATGGAAGACAGAAATGGAGTGAACCTTGTGTTTCTCCTCTCTCTAAATTCTTGTCACATTGTCTCTATAATAATGCATACACGACTTGGAACTGGACATTCAATAACTGTCCAGTCGTGGTGGCGCACGTCTTTAATCCCAGCACTCGGGAGGCAGAGGTAGGAGGATTTCCATGAGTTCAAGACCAGCCTGGAGCTCCATAGTGAATTCCAGGTCAGCCTTGGCCAGAGTGAGACCCTACCTCAAAAAAACAAAATAATAATAAATAAAAAGGAACTTCAATCCCAGCCTTTGGGAGGCAGAAATAGGAGGGTCGTGGCTGTGATGGAAACTACCTGTGGCAGTGAGAGGCAGAGCCAGGGGCATCCATCCAGAAGCTCCCAAGAGAGACCCTGTCTCAAAAGAGGGTGGACAGGGGTTGCAGACATAGTTTAGCAGTTGTTTGCCTGCAAAGCCAAAGGACTTCAGTTCAATTTCCCAGGACCCAAGTAAACCAGATGCACAAGGGGGCACATGTGTCTGGAGTTTATTTGCAGTGGCTGGAGGCCCTGGCGTGCCCATTCTCCCTCTCCCTAACTCAAATAAATAAAATATATATTAAAAAAAAAAAAAGAGGGTGAAGTCAGGAGCGAAGTCCAGGTCAGCCTGGGCTAGAGTGAGACCCTCCCTCAAAAAAAAAAAAAAAAAAAAGAGGCTGGGCGAAGAGGAGAAATGCCCCAGGCTGTCCTCTGGTGTGGCAGTTTGAATGGATGTCCCCCAGTAGACTCAGGAGTTTATTAACGCTTGTAGCTTGGGTCTCCAGCCTTCTGGCTAGAGGAGGTGTCACTGGGGATGGGTCCTGGGGTGCAGACCTAAGGTGCTGGGGCGGATCTGAGTCCAGCCTAAAGATATGCAGAGGGCTTGAGCCTGGCCTGAGGTTCCTGGAGCGAGCTCGCTTGTGCGCGGTGCTGCTGCTGGTGGCTTTTCCCCCTGTGTGGATCTCTGCTAGCGAGCCCGCTTCTTCTTCTGCCGTTATGGAACTCCCCCTGACTGACTCTGTAAGCTTCAATAAATCCCTTCCTCCCAGAAACTGTGTCTGGTCTGGAGGTTCCTCCCAGCAATGTGGAGCTGACTGCAACGTTTGGTAAATACACAGTGGCACTTCTGCACCCACTCATACACAAAACAAATAATAAAAATAGAAAATTAATAGTGGGGTGTGGTGACGTGTGCCTTTAAACCCAGCACTTGGGAAGCAGAGGTAGGAGGATCACCATGAGTTCGAGGCCACCCTGAGACTACCTCAAAAAAAAAAAGAAGAAGAAGAAGAGGAGGAAGGGGAAGGAGAAGATGTATTTAGTGCTTATGCCAGGTACTTTCTGAGGTCCTTTCTATCCTGTCATCAACCTCACTGCAAACCCTGCAGAGTGGACATCATTCTGTTCTACTGATAGGGAAAATGAAAACCAAATAATCTGCTCCTCACCTCTCTTTTTATTTTTATTTGTTTATATATTTATTTATATTTTATTTATATATGAGGCAGACAGAGAGAGAAAGAATGGACACGCCAAGGTCTCCAGACTCTGCGAACTCCAGATGCATGCACCACCTTGTGCATCTGGCTTACATGGGTCCTGGTGAACTGAACCTGGGTCCTTTGGCTTTGCAGGTAAACGCCTTAACTGCTAAGTCATCCCTCCAGACCCACACCTCTCTTAAAAAAAAAACCTTTATTTGTGAGCAGAGAGAATGGGAGTGCCAGGTCTTCTTACCACTGCATACAAACTCCAAATGCATGTACCACTTTGTGCATCTGGCTTTATGTGGGTACTGGGGAATTGAACCCAGTCTGTCAGGCTTTGCAAGCAAGTGTCTTTAACTGCTGAACCATCTCCCCAGCCCGCTCCACACCTCTTAAATATATTGGGGATCCTGGTGGTCTCTCGCTCTTTCTCTCTCTCTCTTACGCAGTGACTTGCTTGTAGCCTAAACTGGCCTGAAATCCTAAATCCTCCTGCCTCAGCCTTCCATGTGCTGGAACTGCAGAAATGTGTCACTATATTTTCTGAGCAGTAATTTGTGTCCATTTTTATTTTTATTTTTTGAGTCAAGTCCAATAGATTGCCTTTTTTTTCTTTTTTGAGGTAGGGTCTCACTCTCACCCAGACTGACCTGGAATTCATTATGTAGTCTCAGGATGGTTTCGAACTCACAGTGATCCTCCTACCTCTGTCTCCCAGAGTGCTGGGATTAAAGGCTTGCGTCATCATCTCCAGCCTTCTTTTGTCCTCCCCTCCCCCTTCGCATAGGGTCTCACTCTAGCCCAGGCTGACCTGGAATTCACTATGTAGTCTCAGGGTGGCCTCGAACTTATGGCGATCCTCCTACCTCTGCTCCTGAGTGCTGGGATTAAAGGCAGGCATGTGCCACCATGCTCGACTAGACTGCCTTTTCTTTTCTTTTCTTTTTTTTAATGTGAGAATAAGAGAGAGAGAAAGAGAGAGAAATGGTGTACCAGGGCCTCTAGCCACTGCAATCGAACTCCAGATGTGTGTGCCTCCTTGTGAGCATGTGCAAGCTTGCATATTTGCATCACTGTGCTTCTGGCTTACGTGGGACCTGGAGAGTCAAACATGAGTCCTTAGGCTTCACAGGCAAACACCTTAACTGCTAAGCCACCTCTCCGACCCTGGTGTCCATTTTTACTCTCTCTCTCTTTTTTTTTTTTTTTTTTTTGAGATAGGGTCTCACTCTAGCCCAGGCTGACCTGGAATTCACTATGTGGAATTCACTGTGAATTCACCCAGCCATTTTCACTCTTGAATTATGACATACTGAAGCCGGGCGTGGTGGTGCACGCCTTTAATCCCAGCCCTGGGGAGGCGGAGGTAGGAGGATTGCCATGAGTTCGAGGCCACCCCGACTGCATAGTGAATTCCAGGTCAGCCTGGGCTAAAGTGAGACCCTACCTCAAACCCCCCACAAAAAAATTATGACATACAAGAAGGGTGGGGACATGGCTCAGTGGCTAAATAAAGGCACTTGCTTGCAAAGCCTACTGGCGCAGGTTCTATTCCTCAGCACTCACATAAAGCCAGATTCAAAAAATGGAACAATGTGACATTCATTTGCAGTGGCAAGAGATCCTGGTGTGTCCATCCCCACAGTGTACATGTGCACACACACACTTAATAAAAGATATATTTTTAATTGTAACATATTAACCCAGGCATGCTGGTGCACAGCTTTAATCCCAGCACTTGGGAGGCAGAGGTAGGAGGACTGTCGGGAGTTCGAGGCCACCCTGAGACTAATTCCAGGTCAGCCTGAGCTACAGTGAGACCCTACCTTGGAAAACAAAACAAAGCAAAAATGATGGCATATGTCCCATTCTCCTTTTTATCCCTTATTGGCTCATCCATGGGGGAACACAGCAAGCATTTATCAAAGGAGCTAATCCAGTCGTTAGGAAGTTCATCTTCTGTCTCTGGCACAACCACACTCTGCCCAGCCCTGTTCAAGCTCTTGAGCAGATGGCATCTAACCTTTCCATGCCGGCAAAGCGCACCCTGCCCCATTGTGCAGCGCTCTCTCCAGGACACCGAGAATGTCCGGGGCACCAGCGCAGTCTCCGCCTGTTCGTAGCCGTCCTGGGGGCGAGCATGACCACATGGTCTGTTTCCTGGAGGAAGAAGCAGCCGGAAGCGCAGGGGAGACGCAGCCTGGAAGCCCGCGCCCAGCTCAGCCCAGGAAGCCCAGGCTGCGCGCCCACCTTGCGCCCACACTTCCACTCAGATGCCTGCGCTGCTTCTGTCTTCGCCCTTTGAGGCTTTTTTGATGGGCATCACCCCCTAAACAGGCAGAGTTTGGCAGAGCTGGGGAGCCCAGCTTCTGTAGTCGTCCAGAGGATAACAGGTTCCTAGAAATCGCTTTAAGTTCTTTAAAAAAAAACAAAAATTATCTATTTGAGGGAGGGAAGGAGGGAGAGAGAGAATGGGAGTACCAGGAGCCACAACAAGTGATCTCCAGTTTTCTTCAATTTTTAAAAAATATTTCATTTTTATTTATTTGAGAGAGGGAAAGAGGCAGAGAGCGAGAGAATAGGCGCCCCAGGGCTTCCAGCCACTGCAAAGGAACTAACCCCCTGGTGCATCTGGCTAACGTGGGTCCTGGGGAATCAAACCTGTGTCCTTTGGCTTTGAGGCAAGTGCCTTAACTGCTAAGTCATCTCTCCAGTCCCCCCCTTTTTTTTAACTTGAACTCCTGACTATCATCCTACCTCTGCCTCCCAAATGCTGGGATTAAAGGTGTGTGCCACCATGCCCAGTTTGTGCATCAGGTTTTATGTAGGTATTAGGGAATTGAACCTGGGTCCTTTGGCTTCGAAGGAAAGCACCTTAACTGCTAAACCATCTCTCCAGCCTGGTTCTTTTTGTTTGTTTGTTTGTTTGTTTTTCAAGGCAGGGTCTTACTCTAATTTAGGCTGACCTGGAATTCACTGTGTAGTCTCAGGGTGACCTCGAACTCATGGCGATCCTCCTACCTCTGCCTCCCGAGTACTGGGATTAAAGGCGTGTGCCACCACGCCCAGCCAGCCTGGTTCTTTAAAAGAAATTTTTTAAAATTTGTTTGCAAGGAGAGAGAGAAGAGAAGAGATATGAAATAAAGCGAATGGGCACACCAGGGCTTCTTACCACTGCATACAAACTCCAGATGCATGCACCACCTTGTGCATCTGGCTTTATGTGGACTCTGGGGAATCGAACCAGGGTCACTAGACTTTGCAGGCAAGCACCTTGACCACTGAGCCATCTCTCCCGTTAGGTTCTTGAGCAGGCTAGAAAGCAGCTAAGGACAACGGCTGAAAGCAGCCATGACAGTAGAATGGGAAGAGACTGGCTGCTCCTCGGGTTTGGGCTCTGCTCTCCTGCTGCTGAGCCTCAGGGGTCAGTCTCTGCCCTCCTACGAGTCTGTGCCCTAGTGCCAACTTCTCAGGGAGGCTGCAAGCCTAGTTCCTAGCCTGCGCTGTTTCATGTTGCTCTTCTTTCCCGTGACAATCACCGCCTTTGATAGATAATGTTATGATCTAATGCCCCAAACCTGTCTTGTGTACCCGCCCTCCTAGTTCCAGTCGTCAACTTTCGGGGAGACATTGAGCTAGCTGCACGTGCTCCCCAAGTCTCTCCTCCTGGTGAACCGAGCCCGTGGTGGAGGAGGAGTAGCTAGGGAGAGCGCAGATGTGAAAAGAGCGCAGGACAAATCACTTGTGATGAAATCAATTTCACGTTCATGTGGCTCTTCATGTTCTTTCCCTACAGTTCTGCCAAGGGAAGGATGAAAGTTTGATTTCCACAATTATTTTTCAACAGTCACAGGCAGAAAAAAAAAAAAAAAAAAAAAAAAAAACCAGCCCTCAAAAAGACTAAAAAGAGACCAGAAACTGGCTGGGGCTCCAGTGGCCTCAAGGCAAAGACAGCCGGATGGTGGGGCACCCCAGAGCCCCGGCCCGCCCCTCTCCCTGATTCCCATCGCGGAAGGCTCCCAGGAAGAATGTAGGTCAGGGACATCCGTGACCTTTCACACCTCAGACAAGCTAAGTTTGTTTTCTCCTTTTCTGCCCAGCCCGCAGCGGGAGGGAGGAGGAGATGGGATGAGCCTTGTCGAACTTTCTCCCGCTACAATACCCCCGAGGGGCTGCGGGGAGCGAGTAAAGGATCTATTTACTTTGGATCAGGGGGGACAATGTAAGCAGATGGTCTTTGATGGGATTAGCCGCATAATCTCTAAGACCCTGGTAAATTGGAAAATGATCCATTATATTCCAGAACCTTTGGCGGCTCCAGCTTTTGGGGACGGAGGGGCAGGGCCCAGGGGCACCTTGTTAGAAAGGACCCCCTCTGGGAGCAACCAGAATCCCTCCCAGAGAATTTGGGAAGAGGTTTGTTAGCTGCGTGAGTGAAACGACCCCTTCTCCTCCTCAGAGCACAGAAATTAAAAAAAAAAAAAAAAAAGTTCCCCTTGGCTTTCAAACCCTCTTTCTTCCTCTTCCTCCTCTTCTGTATGTGCTGGGCGGTCCTCACTGCTGTCCCCAGCAGCCAGGGGACTATAAGGAATCAATGTCACCGAGACTTTTGCCTTGGAAGGACAGAAAATGCTTAGAATCTAAATTCTGTTTGCCTCACTGCGATCCCACCCCTACCCCAGTGCTCTACCCCAGGCCTTCCATACTTCCGTGCTTCAAGGACAGTAGAGCCGACTGCAGCCGGGACAGGGAGGGCAGGTGCTGCTCTAGTCCTCCAGGCTGGGCTTCCCCTCTGGCCAAGGTGGTCACCTGAGCTGAGCTCCAGCTGGACACCTGCAGAGATGCCCCACCCCAGCACATAGCACTCTCAGCTGACCCGGAAGCGTAGGCGTACTAAATCCCATAGGGATTTGGAAGCAACTGAGAGGGGGACATTGGGACGGCTGGAAGGTGGGTAGTTTGCCCATGAAGGATGGTCCAATGGAGTCAGTGGTAGACTGAAACTTAACTGCCAGGACGTCTGTCTCCTCTTCTGCCACCTGCCATGTTTGCCCTGCCCGTGTGCCTGTCCCACAGCCTTGCTTTGACTCGCCCCACCTGGTCTCCTTAATACGCAAACATACTACAAATCATACACATGTCGACTCCTGTTGAGAATCTGTATCAGTGAGACAGTGTGATTTGTCTCATTCAGTTTTTAAACTTTTTGCCCAACATTATGTGGTACCATCCGTTCATGCTTAACAACGATTGTATTCATTTCAGTATTCTAAATTTGCTTCCCAAACTTTATTGTTACAACTGTTCTGGGTGAAAACTGATTTAAATGTGTACATCTAGGCTGGGTGTGGTGGCGCATGCTTTTAATCCCAGCACTGGGGAAACAGAGGTAGGAGGATCACCATGAGTTCGAGGCCACCGTGAGACTACATAGTAAAAACCAGGTCAGCCTGGGCTAGAGTGAAACCCTACCTCGGAAAACAAACAAACAAACGAAAACAACTTTTTTTGATAGATTTAATGTTGGGTATTAAGCCAAAGTACAAACTATGTATTTTTCCACATGTACTATCACCACAACTCTTTGAAAATAAATTCACAAATAAGAAAATCCGGGGCTGGGGCTGTAGATACAGCTCAGTTGTAGAGTGCCTTCCCAGCACGCACAAGGTGCTAGGTTCAATTCCCAGTATGAGGAGAGATTGAGAGAGAGAAGAAAAGTCATCAAGCAACACAAGTGACACACACCTAGACACCCAGTGCTTGATAGACTGACCTGGACATTGTTGTGAGCTTGAGGCCAGCCAAGGCTACACCGCAAGACCCAGTCACAACCCAACCCAACACCACACAACAACGTAAAATGGACAGACAGAAAGGGGATACAAACACCACAGTTCCAGGGCTAGAGAGATGGCTTAGCGGTTAAGTGCTTGCCTGTGAAGCCTAAGGACCGCAGTTCGAGGCTCGATTCCCCAGGACCCACTTTAGCCAGATGCACAAGGGGGCGCACGCGTCTGGAGTTCGTTTACAGTGGCTGCAGACCCTGGCGCACTGTCTCTCTGCCTCTTTCTCTCTCTGTCTGTAGCTCTCAAATAAATAAATTAATATTTAAAAAACACCACAGTTCCAAACAGAAAGGCCATCACTTTACAGGCGATTATCTTTTTGTTTTTGTTTTTGCGAAGTAGGGTCTCACTCTAGGCCAGGCTGACCTGGATTCACTATGGAGTCTCAGGGTGGCCTCAAACTCACGGTGATCCTCCTACCTCTGCCTCCTGAGTGCTGGGATTAAAGGTGTGTGCCACCACACACAGGGGATTATCTTTAAGAGACACGGAAGACTCTGACTTGTAAGGTGCTTGATTTCAAGCTCTTTCAATGCATTGAGGGATGTTTTGTTTTACTCCGGTGTCGTTTTGGTTTCTGTTGTAAATTACATATACATATATCAGAGATAGAGTCTGTACCAGCGCACTTCATTGTGCTTATGGCTTTACCTGGGAACTGGGGAACTGAACCAGCGCTGGAAGGCTTTACAACCAAGTGCCTTTAACTGCTGAACCATCCCCCCAGCCTTTCCTTTTTTTATGTTGTTATTTATCTGTGTGTGTTGCGCGTGAGAACGGGAGGCACAGTGTCAGAGCAAGCGTGCACGCAGGTCAGAACACAACTTTCTCCACAAGCTTCTGGAAAATTCTCCCACGTCTGCCTCCCGTCGACTAACTAACAAGAAAGAGTGCTGGGTTTACAGAAGCCCAGCTTCCAGCTTTTGGGGGGTTCAAATTCCCATGGTGTTCCACCTTAAAGTACAACCCCTTTATTCACTGAGTATCTCCCCAGCCCTTCCAGTGACACTAAAAAGAAAAAAGAAAAGAAAAGAAAAGAAAAGAAAAGAAAAGAAAAGAAAAAGAGCAGGCGTGGTGGCGCACACCTTTAATACCAGCCTTTGAGTTAGAGTTAGGGTTAGCGGGAGGTGGGTCACTGGGAGTTCAAGGCCATCCTGAGATTAAATTCCAGGTCAGCCTGGGCTAGAGTAAGACGCTACCTTGAAAAACCAGAGCAAACAAAACAAAAAGAAAGCGTGACGGTACAGCATATGTTTACTCGAAAATAGTTGACACCGGCTTCAGAAAGCTGGGGAGGGGGCAGAATGGAGAGAGCCGGGCAGTGGGGGACCCAAACAGGACAATCCGGACAGCTGAGCTCTATCTACAGCCCCAGCCCCTAATTTTCTGAATCGGAATGGAAATTTCCTGAGTGTCCCAGAACCAAGTGGGAGGCATGGGTGGGGGGGCAGGCTGTGGCGCACCAGCCCGGGAGGAGGTTTAGCCACAGCCAGTGACGGCCCTGCAGGTCAGACCCCTGCCCAGCGGCCCCTGGCCCGAAGCTGCCCCAGCAACCTTGTCTGGCTACACGGCCCTGGCAGGGACCCTTCAGGGCAGCAAAGGGCTGCGGGGGGGGGGGGGGGTCCCCGGGGCTCTCGGTACAACGGCCTCTGGGTCCCTCAGCCTGCTCTTGGGTCCACAGCCACCCACCCTAGTACTCAGCAGGGATGAGATCCAGAACGTTCTGGGATCGGGTCATTTGATCCACCCGATAGAGGTTGATCTACTCTGAGCCGACTCGCAAGTTCCGTGTATTTTATTTTATTTTATTTTATTTCCTACTGGAAGGACCTTGCAAAGGAGGGAGAGGATGGAGGGAAAGTCTGTCTCGCAGCTCTTTATTTACCCACCATTTAAGGATGGGAGGAGATAGAGAGCCTGGGCGAGTTCGGGTTTGTTTGGAGAGTAAAATGAAGCTAGATTAGGTTCCGGGGCTTGTTCACAAGGGGCGGGGGGGTCCTTGTTGGAGGATTGGGAGGGAGGGAGGGTCCTGGTTGGGGGGTCCCCGAGCGCGCTCCCCGGCGGAGTCTGCACCAGGTCGGCAGGCTCACTCCGCGTGCCCCGGGCGGCTCCGTCCGTCCCCGATTACCGGCCACGGAGAGCCAGGGACCGCGGCCAGGGCTGCGCGAAGCCCGGGAGGGTGGGATCCGGGCCCGACTGCCGCTAGGGACGCGTCTCCGGGCCGAGCTGGGACGCGGAGCCGCTGCGCTGCGGGGACGAGGTCTGCGCCCGGAGGGCCCGCTGCGGCCTGGGCTGCCGCCCTGCGGGGCTCTGCTCCCCGGCACCCTTCCCATTGGCCGGCCTCTCTCAAAGCCCCCCTCGGCTCCCGGGCCCCTAGACCCACATCTTCCTTCTCCTCCATCCCAGCTTCTCAGGCTGCGGAGAGGTGGTTGGGTCGCGGAGCACACGGCGGGTCCCTGGGCACAGCCCGGGCTGGCTGCGGATGCCCCCAGGGGGTGTGGCTGGCAGTTCTAGCCCCGGTGAGAACCGCGCGCGAGGGATCGGGAATGGCTGGAGCCCCAGCGCGCTCGGCCCAGAGCTGGGAGACCAGGAGGCTCTCCCCGGGCCCGAGCGTCGCCAGTGGCCTAGGATGAGACCCTTCGTCCCAGCCGGGTCTGCAGTGCGCCGGGATCTGGGAGCCTGGCGCTGGCACCGGGGCCCCTTCCCTAACCCTAGCCCTAACCCCGTCGATGTCCCCTTTCCTGGCCGCGTCAAGGGTCCCTACCCCTCCCGGGGTCCTCCCAGCGTCCCTTCCCCGCCTGCTCGCGCCCCAGCCAGGGTCCTTCCCCGTCGATGGCCAGTCCCAGAGAGCCCCGTCCAGCCTTTTGCCAGCTTGTCTCCCCGATTTTCCTATCACTTCATTGCAGAACAGTTCGTGGTTTATGCCAAGCTTCCTTTTTGCTTCATTTGCCATTATTGTATGTCTTTTGCTTTGCTGCATTATTATTTTTTCCCTCTTCTGATGGATTTTCTTACCGGTTTCTGATTCTCCTTTCTTTTCCCGCTTATTTCCTCCCCCCCCCCCCACTAGCTCCCCTCTCCTATCCCTCCGGGCTGGCGGCATCCTCGCAGCCGAAGGCCAGCGGGTGTCCCCTTCCCCAAGCACCCCACTCGGCCAGCCCGAGCCCCTGGCGCCGCCCAACGGGTTCTCCTGGAGCGCAGTGGCGACTCGGACTTCGCAGAAAGCGGGAGTCACGGGGGCAGCGGCGGCGGGAGCGCCAGGACCATGCCAGGATGAGACTTGGGTTGGGGGGGCGCTGCTGGGGCTCAAACCAGGACAGCCAGAGAGACGCCCTGGGACACGGAGGCCTGCAGGCCCTCCACGGGCACCCCAACTCCACCCCGCGCCCTGCCTGGAGCCTCACAGCCAGCTCAAGGGCTCGCACATCACACGCTGCCAATGCAACCAGACCAGAGTATGTCGCACACGAAGCCAAAAACTACAGTCACAAGACGCAGACACACACTTGATGACGGTGCACACGCCAACCCTCGCACACACACTTGCACATTTCGGATAGACTCGAGACACAGACGTGGACCCTACTTATAAACACCGAACGGCGGGGCCGGGGAAGAGGTGGTCTAGGACGGACTCATCTCTTCCTGGTGACCCGGGGGGAAGTGACATGGCAGTGGGAAAAAGAACTGCCCGTCCTCACCAGTGGACACAAGCACTCACGTACACTCGCCCTGATTCCGTGGAGCTGTTTGTTACCTCAGGGATGCAGACAAAACCAGAATGAGAGAGAGAGAGCGCGAGAGAGCGAGCGAGCCTGAACCTCAGAGGTGAGTGCCAGACCTAGAGAAAACCCCAGAAACGACTCTGCAGCCAGAAAGCAGGCAGAGCCGCGCCTGCCACGAGCCACGACGCCGTCCTATATGTATCACACACGGTGCTAGTGCCAAGACCCAGGTAGAGGTTTATTTGTGTGAAAACAGAGGAAATGTATATATGGTTTAAAAAAATAAAAGTAACATGTGCACAAATAGAGGTCCCGGTATTTACGGATAGGGCGATGTCCAGTAGAGAATTTCTTTCTAGCTCCTGGGCATGGTTGGCAAGCTGGCACGCTAGTTCATGCCCCTTTGACAAAGTCTGGTCACCTCTCAGAGGCAGGGGTAACTGGTACAGTGGAAGCTGTGTGGTGACACTTTAGGGTCAAAGCATGTGTCTCAGATGCACCATCAAGCTGCCCAATGAAGAGGCGTCTGCGCTGCTGTCTGCACTGCGGTTCAGGACTGGAAGGCGCCCTCCATAGCAGCACGAACGTGGTAGCTAGCCATGGCCATGGACATGGAGAACACCTCTGGTCACAGACGCCCAGGCACAGGCTGGCCTGCTCCACTCAGACAGGTCCTGGTGGAAGACGGGATGAAGGGGAGGGTATTCACAGACACACAGAACTCCAGAGGTTTGGGGCTGGACTACTGAACCGGAGAGCTGCAGAGGCAGCTCAAAGCCCGGCGCTAACCATCAGCCTTCCTGCAGCCAGCGTTGACGGGAGAGTCTTCACCGTCCCTGTGATTCCAGAGGAGTGAGGTATAGGGAAATGTGCTTGGTCAAGTTGCAAATCCACCCCCTAATTTCTGGCCTGAGCCCAGAGGAGGAAGAGGCAGGTGAGGGTCCTAGCCTAGGTGTGTAGCATGGGGTGGAACCCTTGGAACTGGCTAGAGTGGCTGCCCTGTCTTTGACTGGGTTTCTGGTGGCTTCTAGCTTCTTTCTTTCACTTTAGTAGTACGGTTGCTCTTTCTTGGTCTCTGGCTCTGTTTCTCTGTGCTAGGCTTCCCAGTCCTGCCCCCCTCCATCCCCCACAGCTCTTTCACTATTCTCTACTACATAGCCGCAAAGAAATGAGAGCCGGTGGATGATGGATGCAGGAGTGACATCCAATACACAGGACCTTGGGTGACAGACCTCCACACGAGCAGTTTCATGTTTGTGTAAAAATCTGAGTGTCGCCCTGATGTGTTTCCTTTCACACTTCTGGGTCCTGTCTTTTTTGGGGTCACATTTCTTCTTCACTTTGACACTGGAAGCCCTCAGACCCTTGCCTACACCTAATGTCACGCTCTACAGAACGTGCTTCCAGTGGGCAAAGGCCTTGTAGGGGCCACGATACCGAGAAAAGGAGAGGGGGGGGAGGGGTTGAAATTTGGTAAAGATGTGGTTACTAGGCTGGAGAGATGGCTTAGCATTTAAGGCACTTGCCTGCAAAGCCAAAGGACCCAGGACCCAGGTTTGATTCCCCAGGACCCACATAAGTCAGATGCACAAGGTGGCACATGCATCTGGAGTTCCTTTGCAGTGGCTGGATGCCCTGGTGTGCCCTTTCCTCGCCTCTTTCTCTCTCAAATAAATAAATAAATAAATATTTTAAAATATTTTTTTTAAAGATGTGGTTACTTCTAGGGACATCAAAGGGGCTTGGACTCAGACACACACACACACACCTTTACCCCCGAGGAGTTAGAGGCCTCTTCGGTGCAGGGTGAAGACAGTGTGGTGCAGCTCTGGGAACCAGTCATTGCTCCCAGGCCTCCAAGGGCCAGCAGCATTGAGCCCAAGGAGGCAGAAGAAGAGGCATTTAAGTCAGAGTAGCAAGTGGAGAAATAGGGAGGAAAACAATCAAAACAAGAAAACTGGACAGGTCCCAGTTTCCCAGCCTAGGTCTGGTGTGAAGTCTGAGTGGGAGAATGAGGCGGTGTGAGAAAGGAAGGCGGTGGGCGGTGTGCCTCCTAAGAGACTGAGGCACTCTAGGAAGATCTCCCGGAGAGCCTGGACTTGAACCCTCCTGGGAAGGCAGAGAGGGGTCCCAGCTCAGCGCTGGTGAGAAAGGCATGTCTAAAATCAAACCTGGCCCACGAAGGCTCTTGTTCTGAAAACATTGGCTGCAATAAGTGAATTTATCAGAAGCTGCTGCTTTGGGGCCAGGGCCACATGCTAGAGCGAATGGGAAAGGGTTTGATATCAGAGCTGAGCTCCACTGAGACTCCTCCCTCTGGCTCAAGCGACCCTGGACAGTTCATTCCTCCGTCCTTGAACGAACCAAAGCTTGTTTTCTCTCAAATCACCACCCTGCCTGGCATTCTGGGTATCTTGCTCTGGCCCTGGGTTAGTTTGCCACTGTGCCTTGAACTCCCCTGCTCCCTGTAGCCGTCGGTCTGTCCTAGGCTTCTGTGCTTCGGTATGTCTCTGTCTTCAGGTCTCTGCCTCTGTTTAGCAGCCCTCCCCGCGTTTGTTCATTCAAAGTCTTCTCACTCAGTCCCCTCCCCATTCTTCCCAGAATAACATTGAGTAAAATGAGATAAAACCCTCCTGCCGGCTGCCATCAGTTTTTTTTTTTTCCGTCTTTCTGTCCTCCTCCCCACAGCCCCCTCCTCCAAGGCTACAGCCCCTTCTCATAATGTCAGATAATTGCTGGTGTGCAGCTCCAAGGAGCCAGAGCTGATATGGGGAAGGAGAAAGGGGGAGAGAAATAAATAACAATCTGCCTCCATTCAGTGGATATAGGTTACTTGATTTGCATATATGCTAATAATGCTACAATTACCCTGCTGTTCTGGCCCAAGATCAAGTTCTATAAATACATAGAGCAGCAGAGATAGGCCTGGCAACTCCACCCCCCAAATGATCAGGCGCATGTATGTATCCCTGCGCCTTCCTGCCTCGCTGTGTCCTCGGTCCCGAGTCTGTCTTTGTTGTCACGCGCTCCCTTCCGTGTCCCAGCTCGGCTGGCCGCGGCTGCCCCTCCTGGCCTTCGAGGCAGCTCCAAGGGAGGAGGAATGAGGAAAGAGTCTAGGCTATAGTTCATTCTTAGTATTAATTTCATTTTGAATGTGATGAATAATTTCTAGAAAAAAATCAAAGATTTTATTGAATTAGTTGTTCTCATCAGATGGCACCTCCACACATACACACCGGTCCACCCTTTTGGGGGTACAGTTTACCAGATCAGAAGAGGGTACCTCATCTCTTGGACCTATTTAGATTTCTCAGAAAGTGCTGCTAGGGGACAGGAAGTTGACCAGCCTGACCAGACCTGTCTCCATACCTGAGTCCCTCAACACGCTGTCGAATCCCCCAGGAACCAGGGCAGGATGCTTGGGGTGGGGGTGGGGGGGTGCAGATTTCTGGGTGATGGCAGAAGTGAGGAAGGAGGAGGCTTGCAGGAACATGAAAGACATGGTCCACAGCTGTCTGCTTTAATTATAATTATCCCTTTTTGCTTCCTTTCTGGCTAATGAGGGGGGGATTTAAATTTTTTCTCCCCTCCTCTCCCCCTCTCTCCTTGCCCTGGAATGGAGCGATGGGGTGAGTTCAGGGTTCCCTCCCCTCCTTCTCCTGCCCCCTGGTTACTGGGAGAAAGGCAGACTCCAGAGAGTGGCGACAGTATGCAGGAACAAAAGAAGGACAGGTTTGGATTGCTGGACACGTCCGTCCCAGAGTTGGAGCGACCCCCCCATTCCAATGGCACCCCCTCTCATCAACCCCCCAGCTCCCTAGACAAGGAACTCAATGTCTTCCAGCCGGTGAGAAAGGAGCTAGCAGGAGCCTGGTCTAGAGGGGAGGAGAGGGGAGGGGAGGGGTGGGGGGGTGCAAAATTAGTCTCAAAGGATCTTTATTTCTGAGCTAGTGAAGCAGATGTAATCAAGAGAGAGCAAAATAATCATTATGGGAGGGTGGGGGAGGGGAAGCTGGGCTGGAATGGGGAGACTGGGCCAGGACGAGGCTGGGAATTGGGGGACAGAGAACTTGGAGTGGGCGAGGCTCCCTACTCTGGGATGAGAAGGAAGGATTGTCCGCAGACTCTGACCTCAGCCCTCAGAATCCCTTCTCGGGGCTTAGGGATGCCTGGGCCACAAGGTGGCAGGGAGGGCACGGGAAGAAGGCCCCCCCACACCCACTGGCTGCTGAGGGAGGTGGTGTGGAGAGGGGAGACTGAAAGCTGTGGGGGAGGGTAGAGAAGCCAGCAGAGACTCAAGTGGCCTCCAGATCTGTGGGACAAAAGTTGGAGGGAGATTTGTGTATGAGAGAGAAAGGGAGGGGGTCATGGGGAGGGGGGGGCTTTGACAATGAACTTGAGACAAACTTCATTAGCATGCAGGCCTGCTGTCTGTCACATCAAGCTCAAACTGAGTTCCCATGCAGGCCAGAAAGAGTGGGAGGGGAGAAAAGGGAGGGGCTGAGGGTGGGGGGTGAAAGAAAAGAGCCCCAACCATTGTACCATTGGGGCCCCAGCTTCCACCAGATATGGGACCCCAGCCTTGGAAACCAATTCCCAAATCGCTCTCTCTCTCCTCTAAGAACAAAATAATTTATCTCCCACTTTGAGCGTGTGGTCCCACCCTCCTCTCCCGCTGGACTTCCAAGAGCTAGTGACCCTTGTCCCCTGTTCGGCTCTCAGCCTCACTTTCAGAATTTGCCATGAGTTCAGCTGATGGGGGCGAGGTGGCTGGGGGGGGGGGGCGTTGGGAAGGAGGGACTCAAATAGCCGAACTTCAAATGGCAAAGGGCGTCCGGTACGAGTCTCCGCCAGTTCCACCTCCCGTCCCACACTCATCAGCCAATCATCGCCTCAAGTGCAAAAGTGAATTAAAACTCAAGAAGTCTAACAGGGGTACTTCTGTCATTCATTCCCTGATTTGGGGACGAGGGGGACCTGGAGGAGCCATGGTGTCCCTTAGCCTCATCTTCCTGCCTCAAGTTGGAAAAAGGCAGTAAGGGCAGAGAGGAGGTGACAAAGACGACCCCCTCCACACCACACACACACACACACACACACACACACACACACACACACACACACACACACGGGCGTGAAAAGGAAGAAGGAAGACGGAGGGGCTCCATGGCGGTGGGCTGTCATTTGGATGGTGGTGGTGGTGTCCCCTGATAGGAGCAGCACGCCCTTCCTGCTGCCTTTCCAAGGAGAGCAAGCCAGAGAAAGAAAGGGGCGAGCAAAAATCCTGAACGGGCACGCCACGTCACCAGCGCCGGGCTCGGGCGCGCTCCGCGGGGCGAGGAGCGGGGAGCCGGGCAGGGCCGCCGCCGCCGCGCCCTTCTTCCCCGCCGAGACCGGTAAGCGGCCGCCGAGGCTCCAGGGCAGGGCCCGGCCGGGATCTAGTCCGAAGCTGAGCAGGGATTCCCTAAAAGGAGCCCGGTGGGGGGGGGGGGTGCACCCACGCCTTGTCTACTGGCTCATGGAGGCTGGCTCATCAGTCACGGAAGAGAAAGGCTGATGCTAACGCGGAGCCCCTGAAAGGGTGCTGGCGGCCGGGAGGCGTGCGCGCAGGTGGGGCTGGCCGCCTGCCCACCGGCCTCCACCTGCGGCCGGGGCACCCACCGAGGAGCTGGAGCCAGGGACCCCGAGTCCCCCTCCCTCCCCGGCCTCTGACAGCCAGACAGCTCACTAAGTTTGTCAATGGGGTGGGGGTGCGGGGAGGGTCACGGTGCTACGGATCCTATTAATCGTCTCCTCCCTCCCTGCCCACCCCCCAGACACGGCCAACATCTTAATGCTGGCTCTGGGGAGAGGAAGGAGGAAGAGTGGGGAGAGGATGTCAGGAAAAGAAAAATGGCTCTGACTCTGGACTCTGACCTTCTCCCTCCCTGCCCCAGAGACGGCGTTTCAGGGGAAGAAAGAAAGAGGAAAAAAAAAAAAATCCTAGAAGGGATTTTGGGGGATAAAAGAAAGGGAGACACATTCCTGGGTAGCTAGAGACCAAAAATTAGGGAAATGTTTTACAGAATTTAGATTAATTTCATTCCCCTCCCTTCCCTGTGTGCTGGAAGGTGGGGAAAGGGCCCGAGCAGAGTTCAAAGGCAGGTGGATGACCCAGTTCCAGAACACGGTGGGGGAGGGCTCCAGCCCCTCCAGATTCTCCTAAAATGGTTTGTCTTTTGGGTAGGTTTTGCTTTTTCCTTATTTATTATTTACTTCTCTCTCTCTCTCTGTGGGTGTGTATATGGGTGCACAAGGGTCCCTTAGCACTGCAAAGGAATGCCAGACACTTTGTGTAGTCTATAATGGCTACATATGGGTACTGAGGAATTGAACCTAGGGTGGTGGCAGCCTTTGCAAGTGAGCACCTTTATTTAGCCACCTCCCCAGTCCTTTTTCCCCTTCCTTCCTTCCTTCTTTCCTTCTTTCTTTTCTTTTTCCTTTCTCCCTTTCACCTTTCAGTTGTTTGGTTGTTTTATTTGTTTGTTTGTTTGTTTGTTTGTTTGTTGAAGCAAGGTCTCACTCCAGTCCAGGCTGACCTGTCACTCACTCTGTAGCCCCAGCCTGGCTACTTGATCCTCCTACCTCAGCCTGGCAGAAGCCAGCATGCCTGGCCTTTTTGGGTGGTTTTTAAAGGAGAGCTAGGGCATCAGAGAAAAGGCCCAGCCCTGAGCCCCCCATCCACACTGCGCTTTGGGAACATAGGCTAGAATCATTATGGGATGGGGGGGTAGGATAGGGCAGACCTCCCTGCCGCCCCAGAAGCCGGGTTGCTAGCACATTCCTGCTCTGTGTCGTGTCACTGGGCTGTTTCCTGGCCACTGCTCTGAACACTTTGTGAGCCTGTGGTCGGATGGCTGGGCAGCCATTGATGAGGAGAGCAGCTCCACATCTCCCACTGATGCAGGCAGAAAGAGCCAGAGGCACAGCATTTTGATAGGAAGCTGAGAATGGCAGACTGAGGTAGCTCTTTATGAAATGGATGGGCTGGCCCAGCTGAGGTGGGGCAGCGGAGCACCCCTCAGTGAGCAGTAGGGAGGAGGCATTCCTACCTCTCTAGAACTCAGGCTTATTCCTTATTCCTTCTCTTACACTTCCTTTTGCCCAATTCCTTATGAATTTAGGTTACCTTCCTGAATTTTTTACAAAAGGGGGGGGGCATGGAGAGATGGCTCAGCAGCAGTTGAAGGTACTTGCTGTCAAGGCCTGAAGACCTGGGTTTCATCCCTCAGGACCCACATAGAGCCAGATGCATAAAGTGGTGCATACATTTGGAGTTCGCTTGCTGGCAAGAGATCCCGGGTGCTCATTGTCTCTCATCTCTCTCTCTATTTCTATTTGCAAATAGATAAATAAAATTTTTTAAAAAGAAAGAAACTGCTAAAAGGAAACAAAAATTTCAAAGAAGTAGTGCAGAATTGAGTTTAAGATAGAAGAGTTGATTTATCAGTCTAGTCCAATACGCACATACAAAACACACACATACACAAACCCACTCCTCCTGGAGTTTTAGGAGTTGAGTCACAACCTATGCTGTACATACCATTGCCTCAACCCCTAATTCAACCTGACAGCTAAGTACTGGAAAGTTAATACTGTAAAATGTGGAGTGAACTCCACACCAAACACTAAAATAATACTAAGTAACAGCCTTGTACTCATGCCTTTATGTAGGATGAAGGGTGTTTTTATGGCTCCCGAGAGATATACAAATGGCATGACAGAGTAGAGAAAGCTGGAGAGATTATTACTGGGAACACTTTTTTGTTTGTTTGTTTGTTTTTCGAGGTAGGGTCTCCTTCTATGCCAGGCTGACTTAGAATTCACTGTGTAGTCTCAGGATGGACTTAAACTCACAGTGATCCTCCTACCTCTGCCTACCAAGTGTGTGTGTGTGTTTGTGTTTTTAAATATATTTGAGGCAGAGAGTGAGAAAGAGGTAGAGAGAATGGGAGCACCAGGACTTCCAGCTGCTGCAAACAAACTCCAGAGGCATGTACCACCTTGTGCACCTGGCTTATGTAGGTCCTGGGGAATCGAACCTGGGTCCTTTGGCTTTGCAGGCAAGTGCTTTAACTACTAAGCCATCTCTCCAGCCCAGCCTTTTATTTTTAGACAGGATATTGAACTTTTGATCCTGCTTCAGCCTCCCAAGTGGATTACAGGTGTGTGCCACCATGTCAGGCTACAATTGAGACTATCTGACATGTGCACATCACTCTACAGTTTATAGTGCCTTTAATCTAGGCAGACAGAAATGCATTCCTAGCCCAGGCCCTTCATCCCATTCCTGCTCTCTCTAGTAGCTTGAGAAGAGCAGCCATCTGCAAGGAGAAGGTGAGGGCGGGGTGTGTGTGATTTCTTTAGGGCTACAGTAAGAGCCCTCAGTGGTCTCAGCTGCAGCCCTGGGTCTGGAGGCTTTCCTACAGAAAGGAGCTGAGAGGCCCACAGGGCTCCTGGTTGTCCTACATGCGGGGGGGGGGGGAGGAGGGGGCTTTCTCTTTGGGGACCTCATAGGCAGCCCTGAGTCCTGGCAATTGAAGAGTGGGGGAGCTGGCCTGCCTGGGTGTGGGGGGGAGCCAAGGGGAGTAAGAAGAAGGTAGGGATAGGGAAGAGGATAGATTCTAACCTCTGCATTCTCTACCTCCACAGGCAAGGCCATCAGGAAGCAGCCTCCTTTGTTGCTGGTGTCCTGGAAGATGGCAGCTGGCACCTCTGACGTCGGGGTACTTATGTCCTTCCTTGCTTTTGATGGTGACGTGGCTGGGGGAGGAAAAGGGAAGCTGGCCCCAAACCCCCTGTGTTCTCTCCTGTTTTCCTCAGCTGTCCGCCCTCTTCCAGTTTCCAGATTCTGATTTGGGTCTCTCTGTAGTGAGACCTGCATTGTTAAAGTGAAGGGGGATGGGATAAGGTAGCTGGGTGACAGAAGCCACTCTGCTCCTGGGTCTGGACAGAGGAAAGACGTCCCGGCATGTCATGTAGACTCTTCTTCCCCTGCTTCCACAGGCGTCCGGAGAGAAGGCAGGTCTGAGAGGGACACAGGGCTTCCAGCATGGGTGACCATGGTGAGCGATTAGAGAGAATGGGGCTCTGGAGTGCTTCAGTAGCCAAGTGGGCAGGTGTGCCAGAGCACAGATCTTTAAGCATTGGGAGGTACTGCTGCTGCTGGTGTCCGTGCATCTGTCTGAGTCCATGGATGTCCGTGAGCATGCAAGCACCCTTGCACACTCGTGCTTACGACCTCTAAGGAGGCCATTTGCTGATGTCTGTGCATATGGTAGAAAGGATCGGGTCTGGATGGGTCAGCTGACTCTGACATTTTTGCTACCTTGTTCTCACACCCCTGACGTTGAAGCCTGGGGCTCGTAGGAGGTGAGCCCATGGGGCTCAAACTCAGAACCTTGATCAAATGTGGAGTCAACACTTAACACTGGTAGGGAGCTCTCCAGGCTGGCCCTCCTGGGAAGAGAGAAGATTAAGAAGAAGTGGAGGGAGAGGAGAGGAGAGGAGAGGAGAGGAGAGGAGAGGAGAGGAGAGGAGAGGAGAGGAGAGGGACCACTTAAGCCACCAAGCCACTGTTGGGAGGAGGAAGGTGGTACACCTAGGGGCCACCTCCTCCAGATCATGTCTCTCTCTCTCTCTCTCTTTCAGAGGTAGGGTCTCACTGTAATCCAGGCTGACCTGGAATCCACTCTGCAGTCTCAGGGTGGCCCCCAATTCACAGCGATCCCCCTACCTCTGCCTCCCAAGTGCTGAGATTAAAGGCCCCAGCTAAGACTTTTTTTTTTTTTTTCTGTTCTCACTTTTATTTGCCACCACACTATAGACGATGCAAACATTTGCTAGCAGGATAGCATCTGACAGATCTGCTGCAGAAATCAATGTCTGCGCCTTCCTCCCTCAGATAGAGCTCTTACCTGTATTTTCAAGATAAATTCACCTGATTAAACAAGGAAAAACTATGTTTTTTCCCCTATTTAGTTACTTGAATAAATCAAGGGAGTGCTTTACTACCAACATGTACTTAGAGACCTGAAAATCTGTCTCCAGAGAGCACAGGCCTCTTCAGGCACACAGGTGGGCAGCTGAACTGATGCGTGGGGAGGAGGAGGGAGTGGAGACTTCAGCTGGGGATGGACTCAGTGACAGAGTACTTGCTGAGCACATGCAAGGTCCCCAGGGTATCCTCCCCAGCCCCAAAGAGTGAAGACTGCTGGACTCATTGAGACACTTACAGCTGTATCAGCATGAAGAGATATTCTCTCCAAAGTCCCTCGAAATGGAATCCCCCCTGCAAGGGTAGAGTCCAGGGACACTAGACTGCTTTGTGCCGGTCTGCCGGACTGCAGGGGCCAGTGGGCCACTCCCAGGGCACCTGATGGAGCACTATGCCCCTACAGGATTCCTGCTTCCAGAGGGTAGAAAGGTGTCCTCTGGCCCCGCTAATGTATTTGGCATACTCTGGATGAAGTTGGCCAATTTGTTTATTCCTGGACAAAGAAGATGTTAGAAGTTGTCCTTGTCCTTGAGAGGCTGTTTCCTTTGCCACTCTTGCAGGATTTTCTTGTTTGGAACTTGAAAAGAAAGCATGACTCAGTGTACAGGTCCGTCCCACTTAACAGTATGCCAGGGGTTCTCTCGGGGGCGGGGGGGCTACAGCCCTCCCTTCTTCACTGGACTAAAGCACCCCACACCCGAGGAGGAGCACTGGGATGCTGGCTGGTCCTGCATCTACAAACTCAAGCAGAAACTCACTTCCTGGGGAATCGGGTCCTGTGTGCGGCAGGCCAGGGAAATGTAGACTATCTCCACCTGCCCTTGTTGAGATGTCTTCTGTTTAATTTGGACCCTGTTAGATTGAGCACTGAGAGGAAGCACAGTATTTAACTACGTGGTGAAATGTGAGCACAGGTCTTTTCAGAACTCAGCTAAATGTGCCCGTTTTTCTCTTTGAGGTTAAATTTTGGAAATCCAGTTGAGTCTGAATTTGGCCACTAGCAGTACGGGGGGGGGGGCATCAGTGTCCACTGGGCCAAGAACTTTTGTGTCCACTTCCTTTTCCAACAACTACTGCGATAACTGAGGGACTCTGCCTCTCCCCTTGGTCTGTCTGGAGCCCTGAAGAGGGCTGGGAATGGGTGAAAATTGATGAGAAGAAAGAGAAATATTTTGGAGCTAGAGAGATGACTCTGCAGTTAAGGCACTTGCCTACAAAGACTAAGGACCCCAGTTTGACCCCCTAGTGCCCAAGTAAGCCAGATGTACAAGATGGTGCACGCTTCTGGAGTTCCTTTGCAGTGGCTGGAGGGGAGGCTGTGGCACGCCCATTCTCTCTCTCTCTCTTTCTCTCCCTCTTTCAAATAGATAAGTAAAAATAAAATATTTTAAAGAAAGGGAAGCATTTCAGCTAGCAAAAGTAGCTCTTTCTCCATGAGCGGGTCCCCACCTCTCTCCAGGTACTGGAGAAGGAACGGGGAGAGAGGCTTGCTTTCCTGGTACTGGAGAAGGAAGGGGAGAGAGGCTTGCTTGCTTCTGGTGTTTCCAGGAGCTTTCGTGGGAGGCAAACTGGGAAAGTTGGCACTGTGCATGAAGGGAACCGCTTCTCTCCTGGGTGTCAGACATCCTGTGAAGGGCTGTGAAGTGTTTGCTTGAGGAGAACCCTTTGGTGGGCACTGACAAGAAAGGTGGAGGGCCTTGTGGGGAACCTAAGGATGGCTTTTAGCAGCATTCTGGCGGCAGGTCTGCTCGTGCAAATATCTAGGGAAGAGTTCCCATTTTCTGCAACTTGTACTAGAACCCCAGAAACTCCCAAGTTCCCCCTAGGTGCGCCATCCTGAGTTGTAAGGGCAGGAGGAAAGGTGTAGGGAGTGTCTCTTCTCGCTGCCTCTTTCCTTTCTTCCTCACCACTGACCGCTGTATTGGAAGGGTGCAGCATCAGAGCTATGGAAGCTTCTAGAAAGCTTCTCCCTTAACTGAGTCTGGTACAAGCCTGTAAATCTTTTTTTTTTTTTTTTTTTTTTTTTATGTCCCCAAGTTAGGGTCTCACTCTAGCCCAGGCTGACCTGGAATTCACTATGTAGTCTCAGGGTAGCTTCAAACTCATGCGATCCTCCTACCTCTGCCTCCCCAGTGCTGGGATTAAAGACGTGCGCCACCACACCCCGCTCAAGCCTGTAATCTTAAACTACTCAGAAAACTGAGGTAGGGAGATCAAAAATTCACGGCCTGCTTGGGCTACGGAGTAAGTTCACAGTTCACGGTCAGCCCGAGCGACTTAGTGAAACCCTGTCTCAAAATGAGCAGCAGAGAGAAGGCTGATGGTATCGCTCAGTGGTAGAGAACACGCCTGACATGTGTGAGGCCCTGGGTTCAATCTCCTGTAAATCAATCAATTAATTAGCCTCTCCCTTGGATAATTGTGTTAAGCTACTGTACAGGCTTGACAGTAGGAAAGATGCTCAGCCAGGTCCTGAGAACTGAGGTCAGCTGCTTTAGCTCCCCCCTCCATTCTGGAGCCAGCCCCCGGATTTTATTCCGTGTCAAACTGTCTCCACCTCACCACCCTGTCATCAGCATAGACGACAATGATTATTCAGGCATCTTCTGGTCTTTGCAAGAGGCACCAAGTTGAATCCATTGGCCACTGGCTTTCATATGAGCCATCCAAACCACAGAGAGGCCTGGCTTCATTCTGGGCAGAGCTGTGCAGGAGGGCCTGGACACAGAGGAAAATCAGCGTGGGTCTGACGGCCAAATGATGATTCCTCCAAGGGCAGGGCTGGTGCCAGTGTTCAAGGATCTCTAAGCTCATCCATGTGGACCTAACCACAGAGGAAACGTGTAAGAGGGGGAGTGGAAGGATGGAGGGGCTCCCTGGCAGACACCACAGCCCCCAGGGGCTCAGCTGCAGCCAGACCCCAGATCCTGACTGCCAGCAGCTGGGTACCACCCAACGGTGGGGATAGAACTTACTCCAATCTCATTCTCAGGTAGAACAGAGGCGAGCCTGGAATGCCTGCCCTGCTGGGCCAGATTGGGAGTGGGAGAGGACTGAGTTTGCTGGAAAGCAATCTCCTTACCCACGCCCAGCCCAGAGCTGGCGCTCAGGGACAGACACAGGGCTGCACTTGAAGGCGAATGGGTGGAGGACTGACCAAATTCCAAGTCTTGTCCTGCCCTATCCTTCCTTACCTGGAGCCTGAGGCTTCAAAAAGATTCAAAAGATTGTCTTTTAGGAGAGCATTTGAGAGATGCAGCCTTAAAAAAAAAAAAAAAGAGTAGAAAAAGAAAAAAAAAAAAGATTGTTTGCTTCTCAAAGGCAGAAGAGGAGGGTGAAGAATCTGTCTTTTGCTGTTTTGAGTTGAAACCCTTGAACAAAAGAGATTCCTGCTGGTCGCAAATATTAGGATCACAATTTGGGAAGGATTACAATTTAAGAAACACAGAAACTTTTCTGAGGGGAGGAGGCGGGAAAGGGCAGCCGTCCTTCCTTTCTGTGTCTGGCAGGCCTGGAACTCGGTCCATTCTTCTGCCTCAGCTGAGATTACAGGTGAACCAATTCCCCTTTCAGGGGATTTTGCCTGATCTCTTCCCTGTCTATGCGCCCTGGTCCCAGAGCAACATGCTTAAGGCCCAAATAGAGAATGTTAGGAACTACAAAAACAGAGTGAAGGTGAAAATTAGAACCACAAACGGCAGTTAATTAGACGTGCCAGGCGGGTCTCCAAGCGGATCAGGGTCAGCACACAGACATTGGGTTCCCCATCCCACCCCCGTTCTCCGGGGGAGGGGCGCCCCATTTGCGCGCCTTGGCCAGGGTTTGGGAGGAGGGGAGGGGCTGCCGGTGGTTAATGGGGGGGGGGGGGGCGTGCGCGGCGGTGGCGTCAGATCAAGTAGAGCCAATCAGAGGCTGGTCAGGGGAGGGAGTGTGAGAGGATGAATGAAAAGTCCGGAGCCGGAACGCGTTTAGGCCAGAGCAGCAGCGGCGGGAGCCGAGGAGGGAGACGGGCACCCGAGACCCTCTCCGCCTTCGCCCGCCCTGCCCGCTTCTCCGCCCGCTGAGCCCTGGCACCCTGGGCCCAGGTCCGTGGCTCTCGGAAGACCGCGCGGCTCAGCACGGGATGAGCACCCTGGGCTCCATGTAAGTGGCCTGGCACGAGGTGGCACCCACCGCGAGCGCCCCGCCAAGCCCCGCACCCTCCCTGGACCACCCAGCGGTGGGTTCCCAGACAACCCCTGGGGCACGGCGGGCCTCAGACCACCGCCCCCCCCCCCATCACCCCGGGCCGTTTCACAGCCCTGGGCGATTTTTGTTGCTTTTTATGCCAAGCAGAGCTCGGGATTGGGCAGGTCCGGCTCGGCTCCTCTGCCCGGCCTCCCCGAGCTCAAGTCCAGCGCCCTCCAGGATTTCTGCGCGGCTCGAGTCTCTGCCCTGGGGACACTCGCTTAAGTAGGGTCCCCATCCACCCTACACACCCCACATTTCCCCGGTGCTTTGGCTGCCTGCTCCCCCCCCCCTTCGGTCGGCAGCTGGACCCAGCTTTTCCAGGGGCGACTCCGTTAGGTTGGGGGGGGCGCGGCCAGAGGCACCCCAAGAGGCCCAGGTTTCTGCGGCCCTTCCCCACCCCCACCCAGCCCTCGACCTCCGGCGGACCCTCGGCGAGGTGGGAGAGGCTCCGCCTCGGCCCCTGCGGGCTTCCCGGGTGGCACGAACAGCCCACGCGTCCCTCTCGCGGGGCGCTCGGATGGACCCGGGACCCGTGGGTGCGGGAAATGGGGCTAACGACCTTCTGGGGTTTGCTCCCGTGTCCAGCTCCAATCTCAGTTGCATCCTTCCCTCGCCTTTTGCGGGCTCGATCGTGTCCGTCCTTGGGGTCCCGGACCCCATCCCTCCGCCTCCTCCCCACGCGAGTTCCCCCCCACAACCCGGCTCCCCGACCGGCCGGGGGCGGCGCGAGCTGCGGGGACGCGCGCGGAGGCCCGGGGGGCTGCGCGGAAGAGGCGGCGGCGGCCAGGAGGCGGGGTTGGTTGTTATCTTTGGTTATCTAGCTGTATGAGTGGTGTGGAGTCTTCATAAAGCTAGATAACCGAAAGTAAAAATAACCCCATACACTGCGCAGCGGGGCTGGGCCGAGCGGAGGGCGGGGGTCCGGGTGCGCGGACCGGGGCTGGCGTCACCTGCCACCAAACGTGGGGTCCCCACTCCATCTCCCCCGCTGAGTTGGGAGGAAGGCCAGAAGTCTCCTTGGGGGTCTCCTCCCCGGGGTCCCCAGCTCGGGATGGGTCCCTATCTAGGGAAGATGCTCAGGGAGGGAGGTGTCAGGATGTGCGGGACCTGGGAACCTGGACTCAGGGTGCGAGGGGACCTGGGGACTCAGGGTGTGTGACTCGCCTGCGGCCCGCGCCCCGCGCCCGCCCGGGTCGGCGGCGGGTGCGAACAGCCTCCACTGGGCTCCGTCTTTGCTGGAGTTCCAGGTTCAAGATGTTCCTAGAACGCAGGTCTTTGCTTGTGTCCCTGAAACCACCCAGGGCTTGCCGCCTTGGTTGGGAGAGTGTCAAGGTGGGGATGGGGCGGCATGGGGACTGCGCTAGGATCTGCTGGATTGTGGGTGCTTAAAAAAAAAAAAAAAAGCAAAACAACCTAAGTTGGGGGGAGGACCACGCCCAAGAACTCGGTGGCCGGAGACTCTTGCTCCCCCCCGCCGAGTTTTGGGGCAGTAGAGTGAAGATTCTCTCCTTTCCTCGTTCACACCAGAACCCGAGTCGTGTCTGATAAGAACCGTTGATGTTTTGAAATTAATGGCTAAAGGCTCTGAGTTGGGGACTTAAAGAATATCGTACCTTCCTGTCCCAGCCTCACTCCTGGAAATTGTGTCAAAAAAAAAAAAAAAAAAAAAAAAAAAAAAAAAGCCTCAAGGAGCTCAGAAGAGCTCAAACACAAAGGAATTTGTTTCTGTGCTACCCAGAGAAAGCAAAGAATTAGATTAATCGGTGCTCTTGCTAAAAGAATCCATTTATCCGGCCAAATATTTCAGCTACACATGGTCTGAGAGTCACTTTGCAAAATAAATGTGTGGAGCTGGAAGTCTCCCTGCTGCATTTGTTAAGGCTCCGTCCTGACCCCATCTTCCCGTCCTCTGGGAAGAGGGCCCCCCATCTTCCTGCACTCTAGGGGGCCGTAAGGACCACGGAGGGACGGAAACACTGGGCAAATGACCTTGCACAGACTCCAGTTTCCTGTGCAAATTTAAACTTTCTTCCCAGGATCAGATTTTATAGCTATGAGATAATGATTCAACGATGCATATTATGTGGGAGAAATATTGACGACTCTAAACTCAAAATTTGGGGTTCAGGGAGCCCAGTGTACAAGTGCCTCCTTAGCAATCTGGGCAAACAAAGCCAGAGAGATTACTGTTCTCTTACAGTTCTAGCGGCTTGGAATTTGAGTTTTCTGGAGGAAAGGCGGGTGGACATTGGATTGGGAAGCAAGGAAGCAGGTTCTAGACAAGTCACTCCCACGGTGAGGGAGCTGCTTGTAACCCCGTTTTAAGGAGGAGGAACCCGATCTCCAGAGGCCAAAGCGCTTTCCATTGACTCCTGAGAGCTGGAGAGAGCACTGCGGGGCTGAGCAGAGAGGGACAGGTGGGATGTGGGCACCTGGAGGGGGAGGGGCCTGCCCGTAATCAGGGGTTCCCTGCAAAGGGGGAGCAACAAGGAGTAGCTTCCTTACTATCCTAACCTTTTTTTTTTTTTTTTTTTTTTTTTTTTTTTTTTTTGGTTTTTTGAGGTAGGGTCTCACTCTAGCCCCAGCTGACCTGGAATTCACTATGTAATCTCTCTGGATGGCCTCGAACTCACGGTGATCCTCCTACCTCTGCCTGCCAAGTGCTGGGATTAAAGGCGTGCACCACCACGCCTGGCTCATAATCATTTTTTATTGAGGCAGAGTCTCACTCTAGTCCTGGCAGACCTGGAACTTACTCCCTAGCCCAGGCTGGTCTCAAACTCACTGCAATCCTCCTCCCTCAGTCTCAGTGATGGGGTTATAGCCGTGAGCTATGTTTCATATCGCTGGTTGGAAATGTGTAGCCTGATATATGTAGTGAGTTCTAGTCCAGCCAGACTCTGTCTCAAAAAAAAAAAAAAAAGAATTTTTTGTTTTGTTTTGTTAAAGAAAGGTGTGTTTGAGTCCTCTGAGGCCCATCCTCATGAGCCTTTGAACCTTGACTGAACCACATTTGTCTGCAACTGCACTGCACTGCACTGCACTGCAGGAGCTCTGAGGAGAACAGAGGGCCTGAGGAAAGGGTGTTGGAGGGCGTGTGCCTCACCTCAGTGGGAAGGAGAAACAGAGGCCAGAAGTGTGGGGTAGGGTTCACACTAGTCTCACGTGTGCATGCTGTGGGTGAGGAGGCTGCCAGTAGGGTGGGGTGGTGGGTGCCGTGTGAGCAAGGTGTGTCTCACGAAGGGGGAAAACTGTAGTACTATGTGATCTGGCGTGAGGTTGGGTGTGGGTGGGAAGCTCAGCTGGGACACCAGGGATGCTTGGCTGTGGACAAGTAAACCCATAGAAAGATGGGGTTCTAGCACGCAGGGGCTTTACCAAAAGCAGATACCACAAGGATGCCAGCCCCTCCTCTTCCCTCTCTCTCTCTCTCTCCCTCCCCTTCCTACCTCCCCATCTCTGTTTTTAATTAATTATTTCTTTATTTGACAGAGAAAGAGGGAGAAGAGAGAGAGGGAGGGAGAGAATGAGCACATTAGCCAGGGGCCCCCTTGTGCATCTGGTTAACGTGGGTCCTGGGGGAATTGAACCTGGGTCCTTTGGCTTTGCAGGCAAACACCTTAACCACTAAGCCGTTTCTCCAGCCCCGCCCCCCCAAGTCTCTGTTTTTGAGATGAGGCCTCATTCTGTAGCCCAGGCTGGCCTCCTGCCTGGGCCTCACACCTGCTAGGATTACACATGTGAACCTCCACCCCTGGCTCCGCCCCTGATCTTTATATTTCGTAGCACCTTCCTCCTCCAGTTACATCCAGCAGGAGGACTGGTGCAGCTGGGGTGCAGGGAGGCAGAGGGGCCTCGCCAGCTGCCAGCTAGGAAATTTCCTTTGTTATCATCACAGTTCTACTTGTGTCTAAGAACCACCAGTTCCTCTCTTCAGATCCTGCTACATCCACCCAATTTACTGGAAACTAAATTCTCAGCTTAAAAAAAAAAAAAAAACTCATTTAAGCCTTTAATCCCAGCACTCAGGAGGCAGAGGTAGGTGGATCACCATGAGTTCAAGGCCACCCTGAGACTCCATAGTGAATTCCAGGTCTGCTTGTACTAGAATGAGACCCTACCTCAAAAGCACACACACACACACACAACTTAATTTATTTGTGTGTGTGTGCCCAGTGCGAGCCTGAGTGTGACAGCCAGTGTGTGGAGGTCAGGACAACTTTGAGCTGTCAGTGTTCTGCCCTCTTTGAGACTGGGCCTCCTGCAGATTGCAAAGGAGTGTCAGACTTGGCTAGCCCTCCAACTTCAGATTCTTCTAGCCCCACCTTCCATTGCTGTAGGGTGCCAGGGTCACAGACACATACACCACTTTGCATCTGGCTTTCCAAGGCTGCTGGGGGATTGAATTCCAGCTTTCAGGCTTTGCAAGCAAGTGCCTTTAGCCACTGAACCACCTCCCTATCTCTCAGCTGGTTTCTTGATCCACTTCAAGCCCCTACCATCGAGTTCTCCATCCAAGCCACCAGTGAAGACTTTCTCCTAAATAGTGACTTTTTTTTTTTTTAAATATTTATTTATTTGAGAGAGAGAGAGAGAATGGGCACTCCAGGGCCTCTAGCCACTGCAAAGGAAGTCCAGAGGCATGCACCACTTGCATCTGGCTTATGTGGGTCCTGGGGAATCGAGCCTGGATCCTTGGGCTTCACAAGCAAACACCTTAACCACAAAGCCATCTCCCCAGGCCCTTGACTCAACTTTGGTGTCATTATCCACACCCAAACCCAGGGACAATTTTTTTTCCCAGTTCCAGGCATCAAAAGGGTTGTGAAGGTCCTTGAAGTATAGAAATTGTTTCAGTCAGATTGTCTAGTGAGGGAGGAACTAGAAAGAGAGAAGGCGCAGGGCAGCTTCTCTCCCCAGACCCAGCCAGCTCTGAGGGATGAGACTCCATCCTTTAAGGAGGCTATATGTTGTTTTGTGGGGCTGGGACGGACCCCAGGGCCTCAGGCACGCCAAGCACACATGACCACGAAGCTGCTTCGGTTGTTCTGTGGGCACAGGAAGGAGTCCACGCAGGCAGCATATGTTGACGCTCGTGGGGAAGCAGTCCTTAGACTGCAGAGGGTCTAGAGGCCAGTTAGTGGGTTTGTGACTGAGGAGCTGTCAATGTTTAAATGGAGGGACTTGCTCCTACTTTTCTAGTTTTGGGAGTTGAAGGGGGGCTTCAAGAGACCTGGGTAGGAAACAGTGGGAACCTGAGGAGAGAAGGCCAACCCTCGGGAAATTTGTTTGGCAGAATGGTGTGTTCTCTCTCATTTTAAAATTTTCATTCATTTATTTATTTCAGAGATAGGGAGAGAAAGAGAGAAAAGGAGGGAGATTGGGTGCACTAGGGCCTCCTCCAGCCACTGCAAACAAACTTCAGATGCATGTGCCACCTTGTGCATCTGGCTTGATCCTGGGTCATGGAGAAACGAACCTGGGTCCTTTGGCTTTGCAGGCAAGCGCCATAAGTGCTAAGCCGTCTCTCCAGCCCTTTCTCTCTCTCATTTTGAGACAGGATCTCACTTCTTAAAAAAATTTTAGTATTTTATTTATTCATTTAAGAGAGAGATATGGAGAGACTCCAGACACATGTGCACCTTGTGCATCTGGCTTATGTGGGTCCTGGGGAATCAGACCTGGGTCCTTAGGCTTCCCAAGCAAATACCTTAACCACTAAGCAATCTCTGCAGCCCAGGTCTCACTTTTATCTTGGACTGGCTTGGAACTCACTATGTATCCCAGGCTGGCCTCAACCTTGTGGCAATCCTACTGCCTCCGCTGGTTTATAGGCGTGACCTGTGCCATGCTTTAGCTTATTTGTGAGAGTTCTTATAACTGGTAAACTGACCTGCAGAAAGCTTGGGAGTGACAGTTCCAACTTGCTGCCATTCAGCTTCTAGATTCTAGAACTACAGAAAAGGGGGGCTAGAGAGATGGCTTAGTGGGTAAGGCACTTGCCTGCAAAGCCAAAGGGCCCAGGTTTGATTCCCCAGGACCCACTTAAGCCACATGCACAAGGTGGTGCATGTGTTTGGAGTTCGTTTGCAGTGGCTGAAGGCACTGGCGCACCCATTGCCCACCCCCCATTCTCTTCCCCAAGAAATAAACCATTTCTTTAAATCCCCCATAGTAGGGAAGATGGGGTGATAGAAATCGCTGATCCCTAGGCAGAATGGGACAACTCCCCCAGGAGTTAAGCTAGTGGGTTAAAGTCACTGGAGGGGAGAAGACAAAGCTAGAAAATAGTTCAGGCTTTTGAGAAGCAGGGTTATGGAAGGAAGGGTAGGTGCAGACACATTTAGCAAGGAAAGTGGTAGGAGGAAAGGGAACCCCCTCCTTGCCACCAGGCTCTGTCAGGATTCGAGTGACACCCCTCCTCCTGCCCTAATCCCCCATTAAGGCAGCTCTGAGTTTGTTATGACAGCCGCTGAGGGTAACTGAATTGCTGTTTGCTGTGTCTGCTAATTGGACTGAAGGGCTGGAGTCTGGACACTGAAAGGGACCATTGTCGCTGTTTACCTTCCACCACTGCCTCACTGAGGACCCTCTGGGTGAGGAGAGCAGCCCGCAGGTCTCTGCGCCCGGTCGGGTCCCTGTATCTCTGCACCAGGAGCGCAGCGGGGACACTGAGCATCTCATGGCCTTGTGTGGTTTGTGCTCCCAGGGCTCAGAAGAAACAAGCCTGACATCTGAGCCGGTCCCAGGCCAGACCTGGGTCCTTCTCCCCTAGTCTTCAGAAGAGAAGTGACATTGCCTGCCTCTCTCCTCCCTTCCCTTCCCATCTGCCTTTATGGGCATGTCTTCTTCCAGTTCAGTTGTCTGCTTCCTTCTAGACCAGCGAGTCTCAACCAGGTTACCCACGAAAATCACCCGGGGAGCATGTGCGCTCTCTCTCTTTCTTTCACTCCTTTTTAAATTTTCATTTTTCGAGGTAGGGTCTCACTGTAGCCCAGACTGACCTGGAATTCACTACGTAGTCTCGGACTGGCCTGGAACTCACAGTGATCCTCCTACCTCTGTCTCCTGAGTTCTGGGATTAGAGGCGTGTGCCACCATGTCCAGGTGTTTGTTTGTTTCTTTCCTCTTTTTTTCCAGATGTAGCATCAGTATCAGTTAATGTGCAGCGTGGGTTAAATACCACAAATACAGTTGCATCGCTTCGTCTGGGCCACATGCACACAGATTGTTCCTGCTTCCTAAGCCCCTGATATCCAGGGTGCTATCAGGCAGGTTGGGGTCCCTTCTCATCTTTATTACGAAGTTTCTTAGAGATAAGGTAATAAGGACAGTAGCAATAGCAGTAATGGTAAGTAATGCCTGAGTATTTAGGATGGAAATTGAAAATATCCCTCAGCTCAGCCCAAGCTTTTTCCCAAGGGTGAAACCCACTGACTCTGTCCTCCTGCAGCTTTTTCCAATAGCTGAGTTCATCTGGGGGCTCTTCAAGTTTTGAGGATGTCTGGGTGGGAGGCTCAGAGACCTACGCTGGTGGCGCTGTCCTTCCGTGCAGCAGCAGGAGTAGTGTGGTGGTCCTTCACAATTGCCTTCCCTCTTTCCTTACCATGCCCAGTTGTTTGTGCTCGTCCCCTTAGCTTCTCACGGGGCGGGAGGGTGCACCCCCCCCCCTTGACTCCCTGTGGACAAGGACGCGGGGCTGCGGCACTTCCAGCACCGCGGACAGCTCCCAGCTTTAACCCTTCCCGGAGGAAGGAACGAGGGCCTCTGGTCTCCACTCCCAGCAGACCTCTGACCCTGCAGAAGCGGCCTGTAGTCAGCCGGCAGTCTCAGGGAGGCCAAGGCTGAAGGGCAATGGCCTTGTGTCCCCGGACACTGGGCTTGTCCTCATGTGAAGTCTGCGGAGAGCAGCTCTGCAGGAGCTGGAGGGGTGAAGGGCGGCTCACGAGGGGTCAGACCCAGAGTGGGCATGGTCAGGGGAAGCTAATACGACCTCAGCGACCGACCGTCGCCTGCCCTCTGTGGCTGTACAAGTCCAGAGGAGGGAAGAATGTGACCCAGGTCCCCCAGGTGTTTAGTGGAGCGTTGAAGGCCCAGGTTCCTGGATCCGACCGGCTCTTTCTGCCTCCAGTGTCTCCCTTAGGAATCTGTCTCCCTGCTGAATGCTGGCAAGAGTTTTGCCTGGGTGGTCCCCATTCACAGGACAGGATGCATGTCTGGGCATGTGAGGTGTCCCCGCGAGGGATGAAGAGGTGGTGCTGACTGCTCGGAGGAGGCTTACAGGGAAGGTCTTACAGAAGGTATGAAGGCAGCTTACCAAGCAGTAGCTGGCAAGCCATGAGAGAAAAGCCAAGGGGCCACCATCTGCCAGGGCACAGAGGCCAGTGGATGACCACAGGAGTCTCCAGAGGCCGTCAGGAGTCATGCAAACGGGAACAGAGCCTGGGAAAGGCCCTTCTATGCACCCATGCCTGCTCTCCCAATACCATGAGCCTAGAAACAAAGGGGCCATTCACTGGGATTTGATTCTGCAGTCTCTGGCTGGCATTACCAGGTGGTGGGGGCATCAGGAGGTGTCAATCCATTATGCAACCCCCCAACTCCTAAGTCCTCTGGGACTGAATGTTGGGGGGAGGTGGGTGTTCTATATTGCCATGGTAACCACCCCAGCCCCCACCCCCAAAGCACAAAAAGGGATAGCTTTCACCCCCCATCTCCAGTAACAACCTGGGGCTGGCTGGGAATCTTCCCTTGGGAATTGTACTTTTTGATGCACAGCCGTGGCATACGCAAGCATCCCCTCTTCACACCCAGAACTGAACTTTCCAGCACCAGTGGCGCATAGAGGCCGGAGGCTGGGGCCCTCGGGGTCCTGGCAAAGTTGGACAAGTTGGCAGCATCCATCCCTAGTACTTAACCTCAAGCTCCCCTGCCTCACCTACAGCCAAGGCCGCCCTAGGCTGTCTCTGCCTGCCCAGGCAAGTGCCTGCTCTGGGGCTCTGACCTTCTTTCTACTCTCCCAGAAGCCAGGGACACCCTGCTACCTCCAGCAAACCTTCAGGCTGTGGGAACAGAAAAGGGGAGGGAGCCATTTCTGACACTCTCCATCTGTACCCTCCACCATTACTCATTAAGCATTCTGCCCCCTCCTTCCGCTCGTTAAGCCTGATTTGCATACATTTGCATAATACAGTTCATTTGCATTGCAGGAGGCTCTGGTAGAAGCCCAGGGAAAAAGGGGTGGTGGGCTAGAGAAGAGGGGAGAGATTTTGTTTTCATCGAAGTGTGGGGGCAGGGCTGGGGGAGGTGGCAGGAAGGAGATAGAAATAAAAACTCACACTGATCTCTTTCTTCCCTTCTGCACTCCCTCCCCGGCTGGACTCAGATGCCAAAGAGAGATGCCAAGGGGCTAGCTTTTCTGTCCTTTTTTGTCTCACTTCCTCCGGCCTTGGCTCCCCAGCCTGGCCCCCCACCTTGTGGGGAAGAAAGAGGCAGGATAGGGGCAAGGCTGTGGGAACAGAAGCGAAGGGAGAGAGGGAGTCCGCCATCGCCATCTTAGGTAGTCAGCTCCTGTAAAATGGCCGCCTGTGCTGACTGCAGGCTGAGACCCAGCCTGGGCGGCGGGCATGGAGGGCAGCGACACCACAGAGAAGGACCCAAGCAGAGAAGAGAGGCTCAACCCTGGGCGTGGGTCCCAGAGGACGCAGGACTGGGAGGGATGTCAAAGGTGCCAGGGGCCTGAGCTGGGGAGAGGAGGGAGGAGGGAAGGGTGAGCTGAGGGCAGTTGGAGTTCTGTGTGCTGTGTACTGGAGGTAACTGCCGCCTCTCCTCAGCCCAGTATACCCTGCCATCCCCACAACTCTCCTGACACTGTCCTCTCAAAGGCCACTCACAGCCCCTCAACTGGGCTAACTGGCCTTTCTGGGGACAGCCCTCCTTTCCCTCTGTGAACAATTTCCTGCTGAAACCCTCCTGGTCCTCCCCATTGGCCTGGCTTCTTCTGTTACATCCACAGCAAGGTGTCTTGTCCTTGGTTTCATTCATTCATTCATTCATTCATTCCTCTGGATCCATCAGGGTCACAAAGAAGTGCCAAGTCTTTTCTTTTTTTTTTTTTTTTTTTTTTTTTTGGTTTTCTGAGGTAGGGTCTCACTGTAGCTCAGGCTGACCTGGAATCCACTATGTAGTCTCAGGGTGGCCTCGAACTCATGGCGATCCTCCTATCTGTGCCTCCCAAGTGTTAGGATTAAAGGCGTGCGCCACCACGCCCCAGCTTCTTGTTTGCTTTTATTCATTTCAATTATCCTTTGAAGTTAACACTCTCACTCCTTTGTTTAAGCTTGGCCTGTCCACAACTGCAGATTCATGCCCCAACTCCTGAGGGTCGCACCATTCTCTCCCAAATCAGAGACTGCAATGGCCACATGCCCAGGCCTCGCCACAAGGCACTCTGGGAAGGTATCTGTGTCCCTAGCTTCTGGAGTGGTAGAGCTCAGATGCTCCTTGGTGGCAGGTGAGTCATGCCCAATGCCCCTGCAGCTTCTCCTCTGGCCACAGGCCTCAGGTTGAAACCCTGAGCACGGTTCTGGACTTGCTCCACGTCCAAGCCGGTCCCATCAACCCCGCTCACTTCCTCCTTTGTGGTACCTTGTGTGCGCAGGCCTTTCTTTTCCTTACCCCTGCCGCAGTGCTGGCCCTGCAGTCAACAAACACTTACTGACCAAGCATCTGCCACGTGCCAGCTGCTGTGTGGAGGGGAAGGTGGGCTCCGGAGGCTCTTGGACTGGAGGGAGAGGCAGCCACAGTCACGGGTGGTGGCTGGGGAGAGAAGGGAAGGGAACTGGAAACAGCTTCCTGGAGGCAAAAAGTGATATAGGGTACACAGATGTTCGAGGAGGTAGGCGGTGGGAAGTAGACAGCAAAGAAGAGAGAGCCAGGAATGTTTGGAGACTAACCTATGCTGCCAAGGAGCTTTAGATGACACAGTAGGGAGGGGAGGGTCTGTGTGGGAGGGGCAGGGGAGGTAGCCCCAGCCTCAGAGGTGCTGAGCATAGGGTAGAGCTGCAAAGCAGGCCTCCCCAGTCCAGGAGCTCTCATACGGAAAAGAGGAAGTAAAAAAATAGTAGTCAAGGTCCTCAAGGCCTAGGGACCTGACTGGGGACTTTCAAGGAGTTCCACCTAGAAACTTTCTTGATGAGGTGAGGGGACGGTGAGGGTGGGGGAGGAACTAGGAGGCCGCAGGGAAAGAGGCCTGGCTGCCCCCCAGGCTGGAATGTGGGGGGGGGTGCTAGCTTTCGCACAAAGGCCTCTCTGTGGAAGTGGCTCTGTCAGGTGAGGGGATTTAGCTCCCGAGGGCCCTCAGCGGGTGCTGGAGGAGGGAAAGCAGCAGGGTGACTTCGGGCTTCCAGCAGGTCATTATGAGGCTCTGTAGAGCTGTTCCCAGGCCCTGCCACCGCTCCCCACCCCCACCCCTTTCTTCCCATCTGTGCCTCCCCATGCAGCCAGCCTCTCCTTCCCAACCCACACGCTCCCCGCGAGCTTTGGACCTGGCCTCACCCTCACCACAGCTTCTCTTCTTCCAGCACAGGGGCGGCCACAGGATCCCCTCCCCCGCCTCCCGCCAGGAGGGAGGAAGGCAAAGCAACACCTGCCAAAGCCAAACAGGAATCCCTAGGCCTCGAACTCACGGCCCTCCTCCCACCTCTGCCTGCCGAGTGCTGGATTAAAGGCGTGCTCCACCGGGCCTGGCAAGTTTGGGGTTTTGACTAGAGTTGGACAGACTGGTCAAGATAAAAATTCTGGCTTCCCTCACGTGCTAGCTAATGACATTAGGCAAGTTATTAATGCATTTTTGACTTAACTTACTGTTTGTTTCAGGGTAGGGTCTCACTTTAACCCAGGCTGACCTGGAACTCATTCTGTAGCCCCAGGCTGGCCTCAAACTCACTGCAATCCTCATACGTCAGCTTCCCAAGTGCTGGGATTAAAGGCCATGCCCAACTTGCCTTACTTTATTCTCAACCCGGTTACCCTGAAGGTCAAATGCAACGGTATGGGGTGAGAGTGTTTTGTAGGGCAGCATGGAGATGTCCAGTGTCCCCTGTTGAGGGACACAGTGACAGGGACCCCGTTGGAGGTAGGTTGGGGCCATCAAGAAGGTTTCCAGGGTTGGGAAGCCTGGACCTTTGGTTGCTGGGGAGGAGAGCAGAGGCACCCTGGGTATGTGGCCGGGCGCTATGGATGGAACAGTCAGCCTCGGGGCTCTGGCAGGTGCCATCTTCCGGGGCTGGTATGAGAGGGACAGCTGGGTATTGAAACAATCAGATGGTTGAGTTCATTATGCAATGTTTCTCATCCTTCCCAGGAAGAGCATAGGTGGCCACGTGTGAATGGACTTCCAGCAATGGGTGCCCCAGGCTGCCCACAGCCACCCTGCCCCTTTCCTTCAACCCTCCCCCCATGTGCTCCAGAGGCAGCTCAAGCCATGGAGGACTCTGCTCCAGGAAGCATGCGTGGTAACTGTAAGCCCTGCCCCCATGACTCTCCAGCCCTCCGGCTTCGGGCTCCTTGGCATGGGCAGATGGAAGCCATGTACTTATATCCCTGGGCCTGCGGGCCGGAGCATCTCTGAGCAGGAGGGCCTTTTGTCTGGTGGCACAAGCAGCAGGCCGGAGGAATGGTGTCAGCAGCAGCCCCCACAGGTAGCGCCAAGGCCTCCGGGCCTGGGGAGGAGGGCCAGGCTGAGGCTGGCATATGGAGGAGAGCCTGGGCGTAGTGAAGCTTCACCCAGCTGGGGTTGCCTTCCACGGGCTGTCCGTGGGGCACCAGCTGTCGCACGGGCTCCACCCCTGCAGCGCACTAGACTCTCTGTTGTTGCTATGACAATCGACGGCCATCTTTTACCCAGGGTGCTACATCGTAGCTGCACTTTTCCCTCGAGGCTCTCCCTGGAGACCTATCCATGTCTCCTGACAGTCACCCAAAAAGTACATGTCAGTATACAGGTTTATTTTGTTTGTTTTTTTGAGGTAGGGCCTCACTCCAGCTCAGGCTGACCTGGAATTCACTATGTAGTCTCAGGGTGGCCTCGAACTCACAGCGATCCTCCTACCTCTGCCTCCCAAGTGCGGGGATTAAAGGTGTGCGCCACCACGCCAGGGCCATTCACACATGGTGGCACACACATGCAATCTCTATGTTTGGGAGGCTGGGGCAGGAGAATCGTGAGTGTAAGGCTAGCGGGCTATACAGCAAGACCTTGTCACAAAAACCCTAGTTAGTTTATAATTTAATTAATTAACATGGCAAGGACTAGGAATGCAGCTCCATTGGTAGAATGTTTGCCTAGTATGCACAAAGCTCTGGGTTCCATCCCCAGTACTGCCAAACATTTTTTTTGTTTTTTTTTCGAGGTAGGGTCTCACTCCAGCCCAGGCTGACCTGAATTTACTATGTAGCCTCAGGGTGGCCTTGAATTCACAGTGATCCTCCTACCTCTGCCTCCCGAGCGCTGGGATTAATGGCATGTGCCACCATGCCTGGCCTCCAAACATTTTTTTTAAATGTTTTTATTTATTTACTAGGCAGAGAGAGAGAAAGAGCATGCCAGGTACAAACCAACTCCAGACACATGCGCCATTTTGTGCATATGGCTTTACTTGGATACTGGGAAATGGAATCTGGGTGGTAGGCTTTACAAGCAAGAGCCTTTTAACCACTGAGCCATTTTCCCAGCCCCAATATGATTTTTGTTTGCTTGTTTTGTTTTGTGAGGCAGGATCTCACTGTAGCTCAGGCTGACCTGGAATTCACCATGTATTCTCAGAGTGGCCTCGAACTCACAGCAATCCTCCTACCTCTGCCTCCCTAGTGCTGGGATTAAAGGCATGTGCCACCATGCCCGGCTTTTTCCAATATGTTTTTGTTTTGTTTTAATATATTTTATTAATTTATTTATTTGAGAGAGAGAGAGAGGTGGGGAATGGGTGCACCAGGGCCTCCAACCATTGCAAAGGAACTTCAGATGCATGCACCCCCTTGTGCATCTGGCTTATGTGAGTCTTGGAGAATTGAACTGGGATTCTTTGGCTTTGCAGGTAAACGCCTTAAATACTAAGCAAACTCTCTAGACCTCAAATATGTTTTTTTAAACATTATTTATTTATTTATTTGAGAGAGGGAAAGAGGGAGAGAGAGAGAGAGAATGGGTGCACCAGGACTTCCAGCCACTGCAAACGAACTCCAGATGCATGTGCCCCTTGAGCATCTGGCTTACGTGGGTCCTAGGGAATTGAACAGTGGTCCTTTGGCTTTGCAGGCAAGTGCCTTAACCACTAAGCCATCTCCCCAGCCCAGTATGTTTTTAATTAAAAAAAAAATGATGCCAGGCATGGTGGCGCATGCCTTTAATCCCAGCACTTGGGAGGCAGAGGTAGGAGGACTGCCATGAGTTCGAGGCCACCCTGAGACTACATAGTGAATTCCAGGTCAGCCTGGGCTAGAGTGAGACCCTATCTTGAAAACAACAACAAAAAGAACTAATGAGATAGAATTCAAAAGGTTCAAGAGGTCCCATGTGCTTTCCTTCTTCTATGACAGATTCTTCCTCTCTCCAGCCAGGAAATGCCACTTGTTCCTGTCTCCCAATGTCTATGTACCTTCCAAGATCATCGCACTTGTCCTTCCACATGAGGAGATGAGAGGTAAGGAGCCACTACCCAGCTTTATACTTTACACTGTCTCTGTAAGTGCTGAGAAAGGAAACTGGCTTTGCTTGGTAAGAAGTCCGAGTGTCCCTTAAAGATTTGGGAGCCTCCCAAATGTTTTAAAACTACCCCCTTCTTGGGCTGGAGAGATGGCTTGGTGGTTAAGGAGCTTGCCCGCAAAGCCTGATGACTCATGTTCTACTCTCCAGGTCCCACGTAAACCACACGCACAGTGAAGCAAGCACAAGGGGGCGCCTGCGTCTGGAGTTGGATTGCAGTGGCTGGAGGCCCTGGCACGCCAATTCTCTCTCACACTCCCTCTCCCCTTCTCTTAATCTGCATTAAAAAAAAAAAGTGCAATAGTGGCACGTCTGTCATGGTGGAAACCAACTGCCCTCCAATTGGACTGGAGGCCTGCTCCATGGGGAGGGGGGAATACATCCCTGATACTGAAAACTTAAAACAGGGGTAGTCATGAGCCCTAGGGGTGTAACATCTGCTGATGTCTGGAAAAATGTATATACTATGCTTATCAAACTGCCCAGTAAGCACTTCTCTTAATATTCATACCCTTATATTAATGCTACTCTCACTTTTGGTAGAGAATCTTCTCTTTTCAGATGGCAGTGACCTTGGGATGACTCAGAAGGTATCATAGTGCTGGAAAGAAGTGACTGGAGTACTGAGTAACATCTCGATCACACCTTCCAAGGCTCAGGGTCTAATGCGGAAGAGGTGGTGGAAAGAATGTAAGAGCCAAAGGAAGGGTAGGACTCCTTACAACGTGCTCCCTCCAGACATAAAATGGCCTGGATATCCATGACCTCATAGTCCCTGACACTACCTACACAAGACCATCATAAGAGGAGGAAAAGATCATGACATCAAAATGAAAGAGAGACTGATTAAGATGGGGAGGGGATATGATGGAGAGTGGAGTTTCAAAGGGAAAGTGGGGGGAGGGAGGGTAGCACCATGGGATACTTTTCATAATCATGGAAAATGTTAATAAAAGTTAAGAAAAAAAAGGCAGTCTATTGAGCTTGCCTCAAAAACAAAACAAAACTACACCGTTCTTGCTTCTTGTCAGCACCAGAAAACTGGAAGGAGCCAGAGACTCCCTGTGGAAGCCCCATCTTGCAGGCTGCTGGTGGGGCCTGAGCTCACTAGAGAGCCTCACACAGGTCCCTGAGAAATCCAGTTCCTTCCTCTTGCTACCCAACTAGAAGGCAGGAGTGGTCACCTGGACCCAGAGGCACTGGGCAGGGCCAGTTGTCCAGGGGCCCTGGTGCAGGAGGAAGGGGAAAGGGTGCTATTCTTAGCCGAGGAGGGGCTGCGTGGGAGGAGTAGAGTAATTTATGATGCCATTGTTCCCACCCTCTTCCCAGACCCCTGCCAGTGCCAGTTGCTAGGAGATCATGGCTGGCCCTGTCATCCGGACACCTCCTCCTCTCTTCATAGTGGGACCCTGTCCTGAGTGACATCCACTACCCATTCCAGACCCGCCACACGCTAGGCTCTCCTCTTGTTGCCCCAAATCTAGACAGCTTTGGGTGTTGGACCTCCTGGCTATGTGGGAGGGGAGTATGGAGGGAGCCAGGCTCTTTTATTTGTTTGTTTGTTTGTTTATGAGAGACAGAGAGAGAGAGAACGGGCACACTAGGGCCTCTAGCCTCTGCACATGAACTCCAGACGCATGCACCACCTTGTGCATCTGGCAGAATTGATCCTGGGTCCTTAGGTTTTGCAGGCAAGGTCTGAACCACTAAGCCATCACACCAGCTGCACTTAGTGGCTCTTTAAGGAGCTGCACCCACCCTTGGATCCGGAGGAATCTGCATGTGGGAGAAGCAGTACGTGTTTTTGAGGGTTCCCCAGTATGACGGGTGCAGCAAGCAGACTGCTGACTCTTTCAGACTGTCAAGGTCAGGGTTAGAGACCTGGCAGAGGTCAGGAGAGGAGGTGGGTCTAGAAACCCAGGCAGCAGGAAGGTGGCAATGAGGGGAGATGGAGGAGACAGGTGTGTGGCTGAGATCCTCCCCTCCACGTTCTGGAATTCCCTTCTGACTCTGGCTGGAGGGGTGGGGGGTGAGGAGCTGCAAAGGCAGGCTGTGGCCAGGCCGCTCCTTCTGAGCCTCATTCTCCCAGGATCTTCCTGCTCTGAAAAGGGTGCTGGCCTGGACTTAAACTGCCCTGGCTGAAACCTTGGAGTCCTGTCTTCACATCCCAAGGAGCCACGTCGCCTCCTAGAGTCCCAGGATGAGGGCAGTGCACACCTGGCTTCAGATGGGACTCCTGCCTTCCCAGTGCTGATTTCCCGCAGAACAAGTACCAGGCACAGCTCTGGGCCAGGCAGAGCCAAAGAGGACCTGACATCTCCAGGACATCTGACAGGACATCTCCAGCGGCTTTGCCCACCGCTACCCAGCCATTCTGGTTGAAGATGGGCCTGGGAAAGAGGCCACCAGACTATGGAAGTATTACATATCACCCCCGACTGCTCTCTACCAGAGAGAAGTAGCAGGGCCTTCCTTCCAGAAAGTTCCCTGCACTCCTGCAAAGCTCTTGAGATCTGAACTGCACCCTGGGCACCCTGTCCGATGCCTAGACTCAGCCACTGGTGCCCTGGCACTCTTGCTGCAGGGCGTCTCCTGCTGGTGGAGAGCACATGCTCCCCAGGCCAGGTTTTCCTCTGCCTGCTCCTAAAGTCTCCTTCCAGAGTGCTTCCCTTCACTCATGTATGTGTGTGTGTGCATGTGTGTCAATGTGTGAGATTGTGTATGTGTCTGAAACGGTGTCTCGTGTAGCCTAGGCTGGCCTAGAACTTGCAGCAATCCTCCTGCTCCTGCCCCCCAAGTGCTGGGATTTTAGCCTTTTCCCACTAGTGACAGTTTCTCTCTGCAGATGAAAAAGAAGACCTGGCTTCACCCTGTGCCCTCAGAAGAGCCTTCCTGGACTACGAAGGGGCTGGCTCCCAGCAACAGGATGTGGACAGAAGCAGGGGCACAGCCTGGGAGGGCTTCACGGAGAGAGCCTGGCTGCCTTGACGCCACTGGCTCCACCAGCTGACCGGCCAGGGGTGCCCATGGGTCCCCTGCCCCATCCCACGTCTAATAAACAGTCTTGTGTACTGAAGGACAGCAGTGGCGTATGGATGTGCTGGGCAAGGCTGGAAGGGGTGGGGGGAAATGGGGAATGCCCCCGACGGACTAGTGCCACAGAGTAACACGGGCCACATGGGGGGAGTCCACCTCCCAACTAAGGGGCCGTTCAGCACCATGGTGACATGCCTTCCCCTGGAAAGGGCCCTTCCTCAGAATGGCTTCTTGAGGGCTGAGGAGTGAAGGCTGGGAAAAGGGGCTCAGTGGATAGAGCAGTCACTGCTCAAGGCCGAGGGCCCCAAGACAATGTCCAGTCCTCACACCCAGTTTGCTCTCCAGATTCCACATAAAGGCCAGAATCTCTCCGGGTTGTGGCAGGGTGGGAGGGCGAGGCAGCCAGCCTGGCACAAGCACCTGTGAACAACGTGAGGTCTTGCCTCAAGTCTGGTGGAGAGGCCAGAACCCATGAAAAAGTTGTCGTTTGACCACCACACGTGTGCCACTGCATGCGTGTGTCTACACTCGGCACTCACACACAAAATAATAAAATATGGGGCTGGCTGGGCATGGTGGCACACACATTTAATCCCCAGCACTTGGGAGGCAGAGGTAGGAGGGTCACTATGAGTTTGAGGTCACCCTGAGACTACATAGTGAATTCCAGGTCACCCTGAGCTAGAGTGAGACCTGAGACCCTGCCTCAAAAAAAAAAAAAAAAAAAAAAAAAAATGGGGGACTGGAGAGATAGCTTAGCACTTAAAGCATTTGCCTGCAAAGCCAAAGGACCCAGGTTTGATTCCCCAGGACCCACATAAGCTAGATGCACAAGGGGACGCATCTGGAGTTTGTTTGCAGTGGCTGGAGGCCCTGGCACATCCATTCTCTCTCTCTCTCTCTCTCTCTCCCTAACTATTTCTCTCTCTCTCGAATAAATAAAAATAAAATTAAAAAAATAGAGCTAGAGAGATGGTTCAGTGGTTAAGATGCTTGCCTGCAAAGCCTAACAACCCAGGTTCAATTCCCCAGTACCCATATAAAGCCAGATGTAAAGTGGTGCATGCATCTGGAGTTCGTTTGCTCTGGCATGCCCATTCTCTCTGACTATGTCTCTTCTCTCTCTGCTTGCAAGTAAATAGATAAAATATTAATAATAATAATGATAATAAAATTAAAATATAATGGCTTTCTGATCTGACCAGTCCACAGAAAGGAAGCAACTCATTCCACAGGACACCTCTTCCTCTTCCCTCCCTGTCCTCTCAGTGGAACTAGGAGAGTATGAATCTAGCAAGAGAAAGTAAGGCTACACACTGGGTAGGAGTTTCAGTCCCTAGCAAGGACCTGGGACTCTGCTCTTGGCTTCCCTCCCCTCACCATGGCACAGTGGCTCATGCAATCACATCTCCTGAACAGAGACACCCCGTGGCAGTGGGCAGAGCCACTGCTCCCTTCAAGGCCTCCCCTACCTGCCAGCAAGTCTGTCCTGTCTAACACAGTCCTCCCATGGAACTTCAAGTTGAATCATGAAAGTTAAATAAAAAGCACAATTCTGCTCTTTTGTTTAGTCCACCATGGTAGTCTACAGGGTTACTTGATTCCTTGCTATTTCTTCTCAAGAGACATTCAGAATCCAGAAATTTCTGCCCCAGAAACAAAAGCAAAATTGTCCAGCTTTCCAAATGGATTCAGATGAAAATGGGTAACAAAATCAGTTACGACTCCAATAGAGGTAGTGGAGGAGGTCTTTAATCCCAGGTGCTCCTCTCAGCACAGGAAGGGAGGCAGATGTAAGAGGACACCGCTGTGAGTTCAAGGACCATCTGGAACTAGAGTGAGTTTCAGGTCAGCCTGGGCTAGAGTGAGACCCTGGTTCTGTAAGGAATCACATTCTATGTTGAATCTCAGCCAACCATCAATTCTACCATATCTATCTGGAAATGTTCACACTGGGCATGTTTAATTGGGAATCTGATTTTGCTTTTTATCTGATCCACATGAGTGAATTCAGCAATAAATATGTAGAATTGAGCTGGGTGTGGTGGCCCACGCCTTTAATCCAAGCACTTGGGAGGCAGGGCTAGGAGGATCGCTATGAGTTTGAGGCCAGCCTGAGACTATATAGTGAATTCCAGGTCAGCCTGGGCTAGAGTGAGACCCTACCTCGAAAAAAAAAGTAGAATTGTTTGGGGAGGAGACAACATGTGGAACGTGTGAGCTGGTGGGATCGCTCAGTGATTAAAGTCACCTGCTTGCATAAGCTTGCTGGTCTGGGTTCAATTCCCCAGCACCCACATAAAGCCAGATACACAAGGTAGTGCATGCATCTGGAGTGTGTTTGCAGATGCAAGTGGCCCTGGTGTTTCCATTCTCTACCTCTCTCAGCTTATAAAAAAAAATGTTTTAAGACAACATGAAGCTGGGTGTGATGACACATGCCTTTATCCCAGCACTCAGGAGGCAGAGGTAGGAGGATTGTCAATGAGTTTGAAGCCACCCTGAGACTACATAATGAATTCCAGGTCAGCCTGGGCTACAGCAAGACCGTACTTCAAAAAACAACAAACAAGCCGGGTGTGGTGGCACACGCCTTTAATCCCAGCCCTCGGGAGGCAGAGATAGAAGGGTCTCCGTGAGTTCGAGGCCACATTGAGATTACATAGTGAATTTCAGGTCAGCCTGGGCCAGAGTGAAACCCTACCTCCAAAAAGAAAACAAAACTGACTCTAACAACAGAAAACAGAAAGTAGGTGTCTATTCCACCTGTGTCCCCAACCACCCACCTGCTCTCCTCAGGCAACCACTGGTCCCATACCCTATCTGAGACACCCCACACACATGCAAGCAATGTGGCTGCCTGTGGGGGACTCCTGACTCGGCGCCCTGCACTGCCATCAGTGATCACAAGTGCTGGTGCTGAGAGCTACCTTCCCAAAGCCAGTCTAGCCAGGACCACTGTGGTCCGTGGGGAGGCAGGAGGAAGCTGGTCACTCCTCCCTTGCTTTTGTTTAGACCAAACTGAGATACCAGTCGCCATGGCTCTGGCCCCGGGGCCAGCCCGGTGCTGCCCGCAGGGAGGCCAGGCTCTCGGGCAAGCGGGAGGCGCTGGGGCAGCGCGGGGCAGGGAAGGGGCGGACCGCAGCAGGCGCTCCCAGCTTCGGAGGGTGGGCCATCCTTTACAAACTGAAAGACCCAAACCCAGACCGAGAGCCTCAGAGGGGCCTCAGGACTTGGATGCCACTAGGGACTAGGATGCCACCACCGAGGTGGGAAGAACCAGACAGGCGCTCTGGAATGTGCTCCCAGAGCCCCGCTGAGCCAATGCGGATGAGGCCTGACTTTGCAGACGCGCCGGGCTGGCCGGTCTGCGGAGCCGGGGCCTTCTCCCCGCGGGGTTGCCATAGCGCCTGCTCCCTCCCCTTCCCTCTGGGCTCGGGCTGCAGGGCCCAAGGGCAACCTGAAATAAAAGGTTAGACCTCAGGAAGGACCGACCACAGAAAAGCGGCCGGCCCTGGGAAAGGAAGTAGAAATGAAACCGGGTGCAGAGGCGCTGCTTGTGAGGTCAGGCAAAAATCCTGGGAATGTACCTCCAAAGACTATCCTAGACCCAGGAAAATACCCCGCAAGATGGCAGAAAGTTCCGTGAGGTAGGTGGGGACAAGCCAAAGGAAAGAGGCTCGGGTTGGAGAGATGGCTTAGCGGTCCCTGTGAAGCCTAAGGACCCCGGTTCAAGGCTCTGTTCCCCAGTACCCAGATGCACAAGGTGCCGCATGCATCTGGAGTTCCTTTGCAGTGGCTGGAAGCCCTGGCATTCTCTCTCTCTCTCTCTCTCTCAATCAAATAAATAAATAAAAATAAAAATGTTTTTTTAAAAAAGGAAAGTCATGAGTGACCACTTTGGGGGGGACCTCACTCCCTCAGGCCCTCCCAGGCTCAATGAATCCTGAGGCGGCCTCTGCCAGGCCCTTGGCAGACAGGCTGGGGAGACCACCTAGGCCACACAGCTTGCAAGTGGCAACTTAAAAGCTTCCGGGGCCATGGTAACAAGGGTAGACTGGCCCTTCTGGATCTCAAAGGACCCGAAAGGCGTTGTTGGGATTGAAGGGTTGTGCTTGGAAGAGAGCCTGGTGCAGTCCAAAAGGAACAGGCTGACACAGAGCAGATCTGTCCCAGGGGTAGGGGATGAGACTCTGGGGACAGCTGGGTGGGCAGACATCAAGTGGGGACACCAGGGCTGGGGAGCGGGCCAGGGACCAGCCAGCCAGGGAAAATGAGACCCAGAGAGGCTGCAAGGTTGCTCCCCACTCAGCGGACTCCAGCCCAGGGAGTGACTGGGTGAGGGGGTTTCAGAACAGCTTCCTTCCTCCTTCGGTGGCCCAGTCCCCCTCCCACACCAGTGGCACAGCCAAGGCCTTTATGGAGCATCAGGAAGAAGAGAGCCTCCTTGTCACCCCATTCATCCCTAGTGTGGGAGGCTTGCCACAAGCCAGCCCCACAATGGCTGGCCTCTCCTTCCTGCCGGTGCCAGCCAGTCCCCACCCACTGCCAAGGCCCCCTCCCTAGCTTTGTCTTTTCCTGGAGCCTCAGGGCTTTGGCCATGGTCCCAGTCGAAGGATGGTGGGGAGTCCCGGCCCCGTGCCCCCCACACCTCACCATTCACACGCTGGCATCAGAGCCGTGGGAACGCTGGACGGCAGCTGGGCATTGGTGCCCAGCTCTGCCCACCCCCTAGCCAGCCAACCTCAGAAAGGGAAGAGGATCTGGCTGGCCCCAGAAGAGCCCCGCCGCCATGGGGCCCTGGAAAGCCTTTAGCACTGATTATGAATGTAGGGACAAACAAGGCATTTGCAAGCCAATCAGTGACAGACCTTTCCCAGGAAAGAGCTTCCAACAGGGCTGGATGCTGGGTCACCTTGTCCCTCCCCCTGCCTCTGCCCGGTTTGCAGCTCCTCCAGGGACAGAGGCCCCTGAGGTTCTGCCAGCCCCTCGGTGTCCAGGGCTCAGGAGGCTGAGGTTGGGCTATGCTAACTAAGGTCTGCTGGAGATCAACCTAGAGCCACCGCCAAGAGGTGTCCCTCGAGTCAGGGCTGTGGCCTCAGTCCCACTGTGATAGGACTTGGTGACTCTTGGAGGAGATGCCAGGGAGGCAGCGGGCCAGGGCCAGGTGGGGGAGTTGACAGGAAAGTAGAAGTCCGTGTGAAAGGGCCAGAGGAGATGGTCCCAGGGAACTTAGAGAAACCAGGACGAGAGGAGACCGAGGGGAAGAAAGCAGATCTTTGGCATCCCAGTGACTGTCCCCAAACGCAGAGGTGTGCAGCTCGGCCTGAGGAGAGACCTCCGGATGGAGCAAGACCCCGCCAGGCTCCACTCCCAGACCGGGAGACAGGGCACGGTGTCTGGTTCCTTGAAGGCAGCGAGGCCCGTAGCTGGAAAAGGAGCATTTTTGTGAGGGAGGAAAGAGCCCCTTAATTGGGAAAAGACAGGCAGGGAAGGGGCCATACAGGGTAAAAGGCCCAGAACCAGCTCACCATGGAGGGAGATTAAGGGATTAGAATGGGAAATTCATGCGTAGGAGGGGCTGGGGCAGGTGGGTTGGGGCTGTGCTAAGGATCTAATTGCTTTCTGCCTTTTGCTGTGGCTCTGTAATGAGTGGGGGTGGTTTTCAAGGGAGGTAGGTGAGAAGAGGCAGAGGTGACTGGCAGACAGAGGCATCCTTTTCTTCTCTTGAAGACCTCAGCTCACACATCATGTGCCCCGCCCTTATCCCATCTGAGAAACCAAGGTGGCAGCTGTAGCCTAATGGAGTGACAGGAAAGAGGCTGGGAAGGTTTTGGTGGGCCACCATGTGCAAGGTGTGTGCTTGGGTCTCCATAGAGGTGGCAGGGAGACACAGGAGAGGCAGCAGCCAGCAGGAATTGGACCCTCGCAGCCACGGGTAAAGATAGAGCAAGAAACACTTGTCTTAAAACCCAAGCCCAGGGCTGGAGAGATAGCTTAGCGGTTAAGGCACATGCCTGCAAAGCCTAAGGACCCCCCGGTTCGATTCTCCAGGTCCCATGTAAGCCAAATGCACATAGTGGCACATGTGTCTGGAGTTCATCTGCAGTGGCTAGAGGCCCCGGTGTGCCCATTCTCACTCTCTCTCTCCCCCCACCATCTCTGTCTCAAATAAATAAAAATAAAATCTTTAGCTGGGCGTGGTGGCTCACGCCTTTAATCCCAGTACTTGGGAGGCAGAGGTAAGAGGACTGCAGTGAGTTCGAGGCCACCCTGAGACTCTGTAGTGAATTCCAGGCTAGGCTGGGCTAGAGTGAGACCCTATCTTGAAAAACCAAAACTAAATAAATAAATTTAAAAAATAATAAAAATTAAAAAAAAAAAACAAGCCCAACCCCAGCACTTGGGAGGCAGAGGTAGGAGGATTGCCATGAGTTCAAGGGCACCCTGAGACTCCATAGTGAATTCCAGGTCAGCCTGGACTAGAGTGAGACCCTACCTTGAAAAAAAAAAAAAAAAGCCCAGCCTTCCAGCCAAGTGGACACCAGGATCAGGGTTCTGACCCGGTGTGACCACTTTCATACCTTCCCTTCTTCTTAGGAAGAGACAGATGTCAAACTCTCTCTAGACACAGAGAGAAGTCAGAGTCAAAAGCATGCAGCCGGGCTGGAGAGATGGCTTAGCGGTTAAGCGCTTGCCTGTGAAGCCTAAGGACCCCGGTTTGAGGCTCGATTCCCCAGAAGCCACGTTAGCCAGATGCACAAGGGGGCGCACGCGTCTGGAGTTCATTAGCAGTGGCTGGAAGCCCTGGCGTGCCCATTCTCTCTCTCTCTCTCTCTCTCTGTGTCTCTTTCTCTCTCTGTCACACTCAAATAAATAAAATTGAACAAAAAATTTAAAAAATACATTAAAAAAAAAAAAAAGCATGCAGCCAGGCTGGAGAGATGGCTTAGCGGTTAAGGCACTTGCCTGCCTAGCCAAAGGACCCAGGTTTGATTCCCCAGGACCCACATAGGCCAGATGCACAAGGGGGCGCATGCATCTGGCGTTCTTTAGGCTCTGGTATACTCTCTCTCTCTCTCCCTCTCTCAAATAAAATAAATAAATAAACTTTTTTTTTTTTTTTAAAGCATGCAGCCCTTAAGCTGGGCTTGCTGGCACACACCTTTAGTACCAGCACTCTGGAGGCTGAGGTAGGAGGATCATCATGAATTCAAGACCAGCCTGGGGCTAGAGAGTGAGTTCCAGGTCAGCCTGGACAACAGTGAGACTCTGCATGGGACTGGAATGGGGAGAAACATGCAGCCCAAAGACGGTGTCTAGTCAGAACGACCTCTTCTGCACCACATACCAAAAATGCACTTTAGGGCTGGAGAGATGGCTTAGCAGCTAAGGTGTTTGCCTGCACAGCCAAAGGATCCCGGTTTGATTTTCCAGGACCCACGTAAGCCAGATGTACAAGGGGGCACATGTTGGACAAGTACTCTACCACTGTGCTATAACCCTAGTTCCAAATTTTAATTTTAAATACTATTTATACTATTTTAAAGTTTTTGGACTGGGCGTGGTGGCACACACTTTAATTCCATCACTTGGGAGGCAGAGGTAGGAGGATAGCCGTGAGTTGGAGGCCACCCTGAGACTCCATAGTTAATTCCAGGTCAGCCTGGACCAGAGTGAGACCCTGCCTCGAAAAACCAAACAAATAAAAAACAATAAAATAAAATAAAATAAAATAAAAGGGAGGGAGCCTGGAAGCTGGGCTGGTCTAGGGAAAAGACTCCTCATGACTGCTCTGACAAGGAATAATGAGGCCTTGTGGGAACAGCCCTCCTGCTCCCAGACTCCTCCTAAGAAAGCACATGGTGGTTGTGGACTGCGATGAAGGGGAAATGACTTGTGCTCAATGGGACACTTAGGGGCTGAGCCCCGGCCAGGGGTGTGGACAAGGGCCCTCCAGCTGTGGCCCCAGATGCTGAAGGACCCTACAGGCCAGAAGCAGCTCCTCTTTCCTGCTCTGAGGCAGCTCCCCCAAGAGCCTCCGAACCCTGGGTCAGCCCTGCCCTTGCTGATGTGCCACTGTCCCAGCTGCAAGTGACCTGTGTCCACATCCTCTGACCCACGCAGGAGGGGCGCACAGATCAAAACAAGTAAGTCAAACACACCTGCATGAGCCAGGATGGAAAGACAAGGGAAACTTTGGGGACATGAGAAAAGGAAGGAGTCCTTCATTCTAGAGTCTGTTGGGGCCTCTCACCAGTTGCCAGCTGAGTAGGAAGAATCCTGACACAGTTAACACCTGCTCAAGGCCTTCCTCCCTCCCCATCTTTTTTTGAAAATTATTTTAGAGAGAGAATTGGCATGCCAGGGCCTCAGCCACTGAAATCAAACTCCAGACACTTGCACCATCTAGTGGGCATGTGCAATCTTGCACTTGCCTCACCTTTGTGCGTCTCGCTAATGTGGGATCTGGAGAGTAGATCATGGGTTCTTAGGCTTCCCAGGCAAGGGCCTAACCACCAAGTAATCTTTTCAGCCCTCTCTCCCCATCTTAAATGTGCAGTTTATAGGAGTCTGACCATATACTCCATTTACAGGCAAAGGACATGTCCTAACCCCCTTGTACAACTTAGTAAGTAGCTTCTGGTTTTACCCTATCAGGTTATAATGCCATCCAAGGCATCTCCAGAGCCACTCCATAACCTCACTTATCAAAAGAAAGAGAAGCTGGGCGTGCTGGTACACACCTTTAATCCCAGCAGAGGTAGGAGGATTGCTGAGAATTCGAGCCACCCTGAGACTATAGAGTGAATTCCAGGTAGGCTGGGCTAGAGGGAGACCCTACCTCGGAAAATCAAAAGAAGCAGCTGGAGGTTGAAGAGCTGGCTCAGCAGTTAAGGCGCTTGCCTGCAAGAGTCTAACGACCTGGGTTAAAATAATAATAGTTATTATTATTATAAATAATTTATTTGCCGGGAGTGGTGGCTCATGCCTTTAATCCTAGCACTCGGGAAGCAGAGGTAGGAGGATTGCCATGAGCTCGAGGCCACCCTGAGACTACAAAGTGATTTCCAGGTCAGCCTGAGCTAGAGTGAGACCCTACCTCAAAAAAGCAAAAACAAAAAAATTATTATTATTATTATTATTAATTTATTTGAGAGAGGCAGATATTGAGAGAGCAGGTGCTCCAGGGCCTCTAGTCACTGCAAAGGAACTCCAGACACATGCAGTACCTTGTGCATCTGGCTAACTAACGTGGGTCCTGGGGAATTGAATCAGGGTCCTTTACCTTTTCAGGCAAGTGTCTTAACTGCTCTCTCCAGCCCATTTTCTTATGGATTCCCCCCCACCCCACCCCAGGTTGAGTCTCACTCTAGCCCAAGCTGGTCTGGAATTCACTATGTAGTCTCACTTGGCCTCAAACTCACAGCAATCCTCCTACCTCTGCCTCCCGAGTGCTGGGATTAAAGGCGTGCACAGCGGCATCTCCTGTATGAAGATGTGGTCTGAGCAAAGAGCAGGGTAAGAACTCCCAGGCAGGGCTGGTCTCGGGGAACTCCAGAGAGGTAAAGCAAGGTCCCTGCGTAACCAAGATGATACGGTGTGGGGTGGCCTGGGCGGGGGGTTCTTGAAGAAGGCCACAGTGAAGGGAATGGGCCCAAACCCAGAGCTTGGCCACGTTTGTCTCTCCTCCCCCTCCCCTTTGGGTGCACCACTGGGTTCCTAGCGGAGAGGAGACCAGAGAAGGGTAGGGGGCTGACTGGCCAACTGTTCTCAGAGAAGGTCCCCCCCCCCAACACACTTTAAAGACCTTCCACCTCCCTCCCAGGGTGATTATCACCCTGGGAAGAGGGACACAAAGAGACCCTCAACTCCCATCCTCTGGCAGGATAATGGGCCACTTTCACTGAGGAGACCCCAGCTCCACACCTGGCCCTCTCGAACAGACCCGGGCGGCCGCCCCATTGTCCCAGGCCTGCCTTGCATGCACGGTGGCAGCTCTGGGAAGCTGGACTCCCCAGCTGGGGCACTCCTGGCCCTTCCCCCACCCCTCCAGCCGCCTGGACTTGGGTGATTTGGTGGGGGGGGGGGGAGGTGGGCTGTCATTCATCCCACACAACTCACTTGGAATTTTGCTCCTCTGGAAAGTCTGCCTAGAAAAGTCCTCGCAGAGCTATGGGAAAAATGGGAGGGAATAATTAGGAAAGCCATTAGCGTCTCAAGGCCCATCTGAGAGGGATTAAGGGATTAAAAGCCTTCCAACAAGTCTCTCCTCCTTGAAGGTTATTGCAGGGGTTTTGTTTTTCTTTTTTGGGGGGGTGTTCTTTTTCCCTGAGTGGGGGGAAAGACTAAAACCTTCATAGACTCTCCCTTCAAAAGCTGCAGGAAAAGTCAAGACACTGTGGTCAGATTCTTTGGCAGATGGGAGGCTGCTGCCCCCTCCCCACGCTCTCCTGGGCTGTCCCCAGCACTGTGGCCACAGGGGAGGGCGGGCAGCACAAGGATTCAGAGGCCAGGGGGCTCTGAAGGAAGCGGAGGCTTCTAGCCGGCCTTCCACCTCTTTCAAAGGACCCCAAGGGCTCAACCCTGCCTATTTGGCCTGCCTACCCCTACCTCTTGCAAGTCCTAGCTGAGGGCAGGTAACTGGGCCTGACCACTCCACCCTGCTCCAGGGAGCTCAAGGCTAGAGGCCCAGGAAAGGAGTGGGAGGGACAGCCAGAAGTCAGGCCCGAAGGCCCACTGTTTGCAGTGACACGTGGCCTGGCTGCAGCCCCAGCAGAGCACAGAGCAGCAGGGTCAGCAGCAGGGCAGGGGACCATTCAGAGGAGGTAGGCCTCACCCACCTTGGAGACAGTAGGGACAGTGCCCTGGAAGAGATGAGCATAGTGCAATTCAGTTATTTATTTATTTTTTAAAAGATTTTATTTTTATTTATTTATTTATTAGAGGCAGAGAGAGGAAGGGAGAAAGAGAGAGAGTGAGAATGGGCTTATGTGGGACCTGGAGAATTGAACCAGGGTTCGTAGGCTTCGCAGGCAAGCGCCTTAACTGCTAAGCCATCTCTCCAACCCCAGTTATTTATTTTTTATTGTTTTAAAAACATTTATCTTATACGATGGAGAGTGGAATTTCAAAGGAGAAAATGGGGGAAGGGAGGGTATTACCATGGGATATTTTTTATTTTTTTTTATTTATTTATTTTTATTTATTTATTATTTTTTTTTTTTTTGGTTTTTCGAGGTAGGGTCTCACTCTAGCCCAGGCTGACCTGGAATTCACTATGGAGTCTCAGGGTGGCCTTGAACTCACGGCGATCCTCCTACCTCTGCCTCCCGAGTGCTGGGATTAAAGGCGTGCGCCACCATGCCCGGCTTTTTTTTTTTTTTTTTTTTTGGATATTTTTTATAATCATGGAAAATGTTAACAAAAATTGAGGAAAAAAAAATTTATCTTATTTATTTGAGAGAGAGAGAGAGAGGTAGGGAGTGACAGGGAGAGAATGGGTGCATCAGGGCCTTCAGCCTCTGCAAAGGAACTCCAGACACATACACCACCTTGTGCATCTGGCTTATGTGGGTCCTGGGGAATCGTACCTGGGTCCTTTGGCTTTGCAGGCAAATGCCTTAGCCGTTAAGCCAATTCTCCAGCCCTATTTTTATTTACTTTTATGTGATAGGGTCTCATTCAAGCTCAGGCTGACATGAAACTCATTACAATTCTCCTACCTCTGCCTCCTAAGGGCTGAAATCGAAAGGATGCGCCACTGAGGCTGGAGAGATGGCTTAGCAGTCAAGGCGCTTGCCCTGGGCCCATCCCCTCTCTCTCTCTCCTCTATTGATCTCACTGTTCCTTCTCTCCCTGCTCACTCTCTGTCTCTCTCTCTCAAAAGAAATATATATTTTTTTAAAGAATGCATCACCATGCTAGGCTCACAGTGCATTTCTGCGTCTCCCACGTGAAACATTGTGGGGGCTCAACGACTGTCATGTAACTGTCACAGTCAAGTGTGTAGCTAAGCCCTCACTGCCCCACTGAGGTGGTCTCACAGCCCATGGTTCAAGCATCATGTACCCCAGCAAGGGCAGCAGCGAGTCACTGAGAAGTGTGGTGGACAAGAGCGGGGCCACCTCAGGCTCCCCACCTCCTCACGCTGCAGTCTGGCTCCACGCCAGGGAAGAGAGACCCTCGTGTTCCCTCACACTGGCTTTCCCTGGTCCCAGTCTGGGGCTCCCTAGAGTTCAGGTTACCCCTCTATTTCTGTAGCGAGCTCAGTTAAGCCCCCCAAAGCTTCCGTACCCACCAACTCTCAGCTGGCAGGACCCGAGGCCAGGGGCGGGCAGGGGCAGAGCCTTCCTTCTCAAAATGCAGTTGGGCAGTAAACCCTGCTCAGCCCGCAGCCTAGTGATCTCACTGGGGGGCTCGGGTGAGTGCAGGAAGGGTGGGAGAGGGCGGGGTGGTCCTAACATCACCACACTACCGGTCCCCGAACAGCAGAGGCCAGCCTGAGGGACTGGAACGATGGAGGGAAGAGAGACCCCCACCCCCCACTGACTCCCACCCCTGGGTTCTTGACCTTCGACAGCTCAGCCTTCTCCATGGTGTTGGGGCAAAGCGAAGCATGAGTAATGGTGGGGGGCGGGGGGCTCTGTCTGCGTCTTTAGAACCAGAACCCAGACAACAGCCATGGGATTGAGGCTGGTTTGTAAAACCCCGGGTGAAATGAGCTAGAAGGGGATTGGGAACAAGCCCGGCAGTGTCCGCGAGCCGCATTCCTTGCTGGGGGAGTCTGAGATGGACAACGCTGAGCAGGGAAGGAGGGGCCCCTGGGCGGGGCAGGGGGCTTCTCCCACTGAGGACTCTCTTACTAAGAGCAGGGTGGGAAAATAAAGCCTCAGCATCCAGAGTATGCCCCCACAACAAAGCTCTCTTCCCAGGGCTGGGGCGATGGCTCAAAGACACTTGCTTGCAAAGCCTCCCTCTGAGCCTCAGGGCCAAGAGGAACCTGCGTCGTTCCTGTCCCCGGAAACAAATCACAACCCGAGTAGACAGTCTAGACATGCAGAGAGAGAGAGAGAGAGAGAGAGAGAGAGAGAGAGAGGCCAGAGGAGCAAGGAGTTCTGGTTATTCTAGGATCACTGAGGCCCAAGCAGGGCTGGACGCTGGGAAGGGCCTGGGGCACAGTGTGCTCTCGGGAGCAGGGCGAGTTGCCTGAGCATCTTCCAGAGCTCTGGAGGAGCCTCCGTGAGGAGAGCCTTGACCAGGCTCTGGGGTGGATCAAACACCTGGACATGGGCTAGGGAGAGGTTGGCGAAGCCCGCTGGCCCAGGTTCAATTCGCTAGTACCTGTGAGAAGCCAGAAGCGCAAAGTGGCGCACGTGCCCAGAGTCTGCCATGGTAAGCAGCTCCAGCACGCCCGTCCTTACGCTCTCAAATTAATACAATATTTTTTTACTTTATTTTTATTTATTTATTTGAGAGAGAGAGAGAGAGAATGGGCACGCCAGGGCCTCAAGCCACTGCAAAGGAAGTCCAGACGCGCGCGCCTCCTTGTGCATCTGGTTTACATGGGTCCTGGGGAATGGAACCGAGATCCTTTGGCTTCACAGGCAAATGCCTTAACTGCTAAGTCATCTCTCCAGGCCCAATAATTTTTTTTTTAAACACCTGGGCAGGGATAGAGAGATGGCTTAGTGGTTAAGGTGCCTGCCTGAGAAGCATAAGGACCCAGGACCCAGGTTCAGTCCCCCCCCCCCAGAATCCATGTAAGCCAGATGCACACAGTAACACATGCGCAACACAAGGTGGTGTTCACGTCTGGACATCTGGAGTTCCACTGCAGTGGTTTGAGGCCCTGGCATGCCAGTTCTCTCTCTCTCTCTCTCTCTCTCTCTCTCTCTCTCTCTCTCTGGCTTGCTCGTTCTCATAAAAAAAAAAAAAAAAAAAAAAAAAAAAAAAAAAGCCCGGCATGGTGGCACACATCTTCTTTAATCAGAGCACTTGGGAGGCAGAGGTAGGAGGATCACTGTGAGTTCGAGGCCACACTGAGAGTACATAGTGAATTCCAAGTCAGCCTGGACTAGAGTGAGACCCTACCTTGAAAAACAAAAGCAAAAATAAAATAAAATAAAATAAAATAAAATAAAATAAAAGATTAAAGACAGGTGTGGTGGCGCATGCCTTTAATCCCAGCACTCCGGAGGCAGAGGTAGGAGGGTTGCCATGAGTTCAAGGCCACCCTGAGACTACATAGTGAATTCCAGGTTAGCCTGAGCTAGCGTGAAACCTTACTTCGAAAACCAAAATTTAAAAAATAAATAAATAAATAAATAAATAAACTCCTGGACAAGTGGCATTCTGGACTCTTGAAGGGGCCAGCTTCCAGGGGGACAGAAGTCTGTCTGCTTCCCCTTGACACCAGGAAATGCCTCAGGTCTGCTCCCCTGGACCCAATTTCCCTCCCATTTCGTAGTGTCCCAATGCTATTCCAGAAGCACAGCAGAAAAGAACAGCTTCTGAAGGCAGAGCTTGGGGCTCCTCCTGTTCCCAGAGGCTGTCTGAGGGCCAGAGCAGTGCCGCCGCCGCCCCCCACCCCCCAGCTGCTGCTGCCCTTGAAGCCCTGGACTTCCTGAGTGCTTCTCATCTTGATTATGTTTTCTCTATTTGTCTATTTTTATTTTTTAATTTATTTTATGTTTGTTTTCTTTTTGAGGTAGAGTCTCACTCTAGCCCAAGCTGACCTGGAATTCGCTATGTAGTCTCAGGGTGGCCTCGAACTCATGATGATCCTCCTACTGCCTCCTGAGTGCTGGGATTGAAGGCATGCACCACCACGCCCAGCTGTTTTATTTATTTATTTACTTCTAATATTTTATTTTTATTTATTCATTTGGCAGAGAAAGAGGGAGAGAGAGAGAGAATGGGCGCGCCAGGGCCTCCAGCCACTGCAAACCAACTCCAGACGTGTGCGCCCCCTTGTACATCTGGCTAACGTGATTCCTGGGGAATCAAACCTGGGTCCTTTGGCTTTGCAGGCAAATGCCTTAACTGCTAAGCCATTCCTCCAGCCCTTGTTTATTATTTTTATTTTTATTTTTATTTATTTATTTGAGAGAGAGAGAGAGGCAGAGAGAGAATGGGTGTGCCAGGGCCTCCAGCCTCTACAAACAAACTCTAGACACATGTACCACCTTGTGCATCTGTCTTACATGGGTCCTGGGGACTCGAACCTGGGTCCTTAGGCCTTGAAGACAAACACCTTAAGTGCTAAGCCATCTTTCACAGTCCTTGTTTTGTTTTTAAGACACAGTCTCATGGCCCAGGCTGACCTGAAACTTACTTTGTAGCCCATGCTGGTCTTGGACTCCTCCTACCTCAGCCTCCTGAGTGCTGAAATTATAGCACACTTCTCGCCTTGTGATGATTCTCATTGACTCTTCCTGAAAGTCACTGCAGATCCCGGAAGTGGGTTGGAGAGATGGCTCAGTGGAGAAAGTGTCTGAGTGCCTGACTTTGGGTCCCCAGGCCCTACATATGAGCCAGACACTGATGGGCTCCTGTATTCCCAGTGTCCCTATAGCAGGACGAGCGGCAGAAACAGAATTGGAACCCAGGGTGGAATAAGGCTCTGAACTCCTCACATATGCCCACGTCTGCGTGCTCACACCAGATAAAACTGTTTTAGCTGGGTATAGTGACACACAGCTTTAATTCCAGCTGGGATAGGAGGATTATGGCCGTGAGTCAGGCATAGCTTTGGCTACTGAGTGAGTTCTAGGTCAGCCTAGGTTAGAGTGAGACCCTGCCTTGAAAAAACGAAAAAAAAAAATTTTTTTTTTTTGTTGCTGTTGTTGTTTTAAATCCTTGAAACATCACTGCTTCAAGGATCTTCCGAATGCCCCTTCCTGGGTGGCACATGCCCTTGCTCATGAGGTGTGGTGGGAGCTTAGGGAAGGAAAATGCCTGTGTTGAGTGTCCAGACTGTTTCCTGAAGCTAGGCCCCTAAGCATCCACGGAAGGAAGGACAGCTCAAGTTCTCAGCGCTGGGCATTCTTGCTGCTGCGCGGGGACTCTCCTGGGTTCCCGTGCAGTGTGTGTGTGGGGGGGGGGAGGGGGTGGCAGAAAGAAAGGAAGGCCTCTGTGGGCCTGGGGCTCATGGGGTCATAGAACTCAGGGTGTCTCATCTCACCTAGTAACTTTGCTGTGTTTTGAGGACTCCCTGAGCACTTAGCCCAGGGTCCTGGAAGAGAAATCGCCCCAGAGACACCTGTCAAGAGTGCCTTGAGGGTTGCAGAGATGGCTTAGTGGTTAGGGCACTTGTTCGCAAAGCCGAAAGACTCAGGATCAATTCCCCAGGACCCATGTAAGCCAGATGTACAAGGTGGGGCATGTGTTGGAGTTCCTTTGCAGAGGCTGGAGACTCTGGAGCACTCATTCTCATTCTCTGTCTATCTATCTGCGTCTCTCTCTCTCTTAAATAAATAAAATCATATAAATAAAAACAAAAAGCTGGATGTGGTGGTGCACGCTTTAATCTCAGCACTCTGGGAGGCAGAGGTAAGAGGAGTTTGAGGCCACCCTGAGACTACATAGTGAATTACAGGTCAGCCTGGACTAGAATGAGACCCTACCTTGGAAAAAATAAAAAATAAAAATAATAACATTTTTTTTTTTTTTAAAGAGTGTCTTGAGGAAAGGCTGGGTGGGGACCACCATGACGGGCTCCCCCGGGGCTGAGAGGCGGGCGCCCTTGCTTGCAGTTGCAGTCTGGCCCCAAAGCCCGGGCTCCGGGGCAGGCCGGCGTGGGTCCCCCGGGCCCGGGCCGCCGGCGACCTCACGGGCGAGGCGACGGCGCAGACAATGGCCCGGCCCGGCCGGCCGCTGCTTTCAGGCCTGGAAGCGGGGCGGCCGCGCGGCATTTGCATAGGCGGCGCGGGGACAGGGCGGCTTTGTTGCCGGCGGCGCGGGGCCGGCGGGCGGCCAGACAAAGCGGCGGGCGGGAGCCGCGGGGCCCGCACCGCGCCGGGCCGCCGTGTCGAATTCCTCCCGGGGCGGCCCGCGCCGTGATGCGAATCCCAATGCCGCCCCGCCCCGAGCCTGCCCGGCGGCGGGTTCGAGCGCCCGGGCCCGGCCGTGATGTCCTTGGGCTCGGAGCCCGCTGCCACCCGCACACGGGGTGCCAAGGCCCCACCCTGCCTCTGGCTCTGCCGCCTCCCCGCCCCCAGCAACCTGCTTCCTCATGCACCCCCGTCCTGCATCAGACACTGAGGACGGACAGGGTTCAAGGTCACCGGTGTCCGCCTGTCCTGCCCTGAGAGTGATGACCGTGCTATTAGAGGGATGTCCTGTCCGCAGAGGTGGGGAAGGAGGCCCCTTGACCCCGGTCCCCAGCATCGCCCCCCCACTCATGGTCCACCCTGCCACTCGGTGAGGGACCAGTGGTGTAAGGCAGGTGCTCCTGGCAGCAGGGGAGGGGCTTGTCTCCAGATATCTATCTGAAATGCACCTGCCATGTTCTTGGCATTTAAGGCCAAGTGGAGAGAGGAAGGGCAGGAATACACAGTGGGGAAAACAGGAGTGTGGTTTACGAGAGTTGAGCCCTGGACAGAGTCCCCAGAACAGTGGGACCAGGGTCTGGGGGTACGGTCAATGTCATTGCACCCACAAGGAGGGGCGCGGACGGCTCATGGCCATAATGATGCCTGCAGCTCACGGGTTAAGGTTACACTATACATCTAGGGCCACAGGGCCAGCGCCTGTCACACTGTCTTTCCTGTCTCAGGGACCTTTTCTCTCTTTCTTTCTTTCTTTCTTTCTTTCTTTCTTTCTTTCTTTCTTTCTTTCTTTTTAGGGTTTCACTCTAGCCCAGGCTGACCTGGAATTCACTATGTAGTCTCAGGGTGGCCTTGAACTCACAGCGATCCTCCTACCTCTGCCTCCTGAGTGTTGGGATTAAAGGCACGCGCCACCGTGCCCGCCATTCTCAGGGACCCCTTGGGACCTGAAGCCTTTTTTTTTTTAATTTTTTTGTTTTATTTTTATTCATTTATTTGAGAGAGACAGACACAGAGAGAAAGAGGCAGATAGGGAGAGAGAGAGAGAGAGAGAGAGAGAGAGAATGGGCGCAACAGGGCCTCCAGCCACTGCAGAACTCCAGACGCCTGCGCCCCCTTGTGCATCTGGCTAACGTGGGTCCTGGGGAGTGGAGCCCCAAACCGGGGTCCTTAGACTTCACAGGCAAGCGCTTAACAGCTAAGCCATCTCTCCAGCCCCCTGAAGCCTTTTGTTCCCGGACATTTACCCTGTCTCAAAGAGGGCTCCCTTCTTTCTTCTCCAGCAAGCACCCCTGGGCTGAAATGGCTGCTCCCCCAAGCAAGGAAAGCTGGAGGAGCCCCTCTGCTCAAGCCTGAAGACAGGACTGTCCTCCTTCAGCCACTGCCCAACGCTATGGAGGCTCTTCCTGTCTCCCTGCATCCCAGCCTCAGGACAGGGACATGAGGTAGCACGGGGGGGGGGGGGGATGTTGAGGCTCGGTGGTGCTTGACATCCCCTCACGATGCCCCTCTTGGGCCCTGTGGGTGCCTCTTCCTATCTACTCAGAGGCAGCCCCAGCCGAGGGTCAAGGCAGCGGCAGTTTGGGGACCAGGAAGGGCTCTGAGGCCACACAGGCTGTGCCGGAATAGACACGGGGTTTCTTGGATGAGGCCATGCGGGCACCCATCCGGTAGGGTGTGGCGTTCTGGCTAGAGTCTGTGTGTGACCAAAGAGGCAAGAATCGTGTCACCGCCAAGTTCTTTGCCACCCCAAGGTTGTAGACTTTGGAGTTACATGGCGGAAACACACACGGGCACCAGATCCTTGGTGATGGTGGTATTTATCACCCTGGTTCCCACCCAAAGTAGGCCCATAGGTGCAGGCTGGTTGAGCCCTGCCTAGGGACCAGAGGCTCCCTTTGGCTCAGGACTTCTTTGCAGCAGGAGGGCCAGGAGTAAGAAGAATTTCCCAGCAGAGGCCACCATCTTCTCCGAGGGGTGCTGCTGGCTGGCAGCAGTTAGACCTCAGTCTCTGGCTCCTGTACTCCCAGAGGCCCCTGGGCCTCAGCCTACTGCTCCTTAGGCACCTAGGAGGCAGAGAGGGGCGAAGTGGAGTTCCAGGGGGGCTCAAGGAGAACTGGTGAGCAGGGAAGAAGGCAGGTGGGACTGGGAGGCAGCGAAGGGAAGGGCACCAGGGTTCTCACCTCCCAGTAAAACTGATCCTCGAAGCACTGGGAATCTGGAGAGGAGTCCAGGAAGGGCAGCCGGCGGCAGTGACCCTGGCGGTCACAGGGGAGGACGGGTAAGCCTCCTCTGTCCCTACGCCAGGTGGTGGGGCAGGGCAGAGGGGCCAGGCCTGGGCCTAAGGTGACTGAGCACCACATCCCTGAGGAATCACAGCCCTGCAAGGTGATTGATGATCACCTGTGATGCCCACGGGAAGCCAAGACTCACAGAAGTGGAGGAATTTGCTGCTGCTTTCAGTAACTGGCAGGCAGTAGCTGGCCAAAATGGTGACACTACCTTGAAACACGCTGCCTGCCGAGCTTTCAATAGCCGCCCTCGTGCGAGCGGCCCTCAAGACATTTGCTGCGTAAACATGTGATGGAGGGAACTGGACATTAGACAATGAAAATCTAGGAGGGACTGGGAGGGTAAGGATGGTCCGACTCCCTAATCCCGGGCCAGAAGGCAGGTAGCAGGTAGCTTCAATGAAAGGGTTTGTGTTCTGGTCTGGCAGGCATCAAGACAGATGGCTTCTGTGTTTCTGTCGCCCAGAGGCCGCTGTTGAGCTGGCCCTTTCCTGGCCTCAAACTAGGGTTGGACTGCCCTCTAGTGGGGTGATGGAGAAGCGCACGGAGCCACAGCCTCAGCCTACAACCAACTGGACAGGCTTGGTGGGGAGGGCCTGCTCACCTGCACCGCCCCACCTGGAGGAAGTCACCCTGTCCCCTCACTGAGCACAAAGGAAGGGATGGGCCCACATCAGAGGCACAAGAGCCCCAGGCTTTCCTCCTGGGCACCCCTCCTTGGAGCTCCTGTCTGCCCCCACGCGGAGCCAAGGCCGCTCACCTCCCAGGCTGCTGCCCACGGAGGCAGACACCAGTGTGATGAAAAGCCCGAAGAGCTGGCACAGGGCCTGCGATGTGGCACTGCGCTGGCCCTCGGCTGTGAGTGGGAACAGTCTGCAGGCTGCAGGGCGTCCAGAAGGGGAACAACAAGGGGGTGGAGTGTGCAGCTGGCACTGGGCACTGCGCTGGCACTCACGCCCATGGGTGTGAAGCAAGCAGAGGGTGTCCAGGGAGCCTGCCCCACTGCCTCACCTCCAGACCTTTGCTCAAGCCAGGCCTCAAGTGGAGCAGTCCCTCCCCCACCGCCCCACAAGCCCATGCACTTTTCAGGACCCAGTTTGAGGGTCCCCTTTGCCCACCTTCTCCGGAGTCCTACAATGCATAAAAATAGTTCCCGGGTTGGAGAGATGGCTTAGCAGCTAAGGCGCTTGCCCACAAAGTCTAAGGACCCAGGTTCGACTCCCCAGAAGTCACATAAGCCAGATGCACAAGGTGGTGCACGCATCCGGAGCTCAGTTGGAGTGGCCAGAGGCCCTGGTGCACCCATTCTGTCTCTCTCTTTCTCTCTCATAAAATAAAAAAAAATTTTTTTTAAAAAGAACTCCTTCATTTATTGACTATTCACTGTACTGAGCAGGAAGGCAAGCCTAGATGGCTCCAGCTCACTCATCCATTCCCTCAGCTTCCGCAGTATGGTGGAAGAATGGACTAACGGATGGATGAAAACAAGCTTGTGGGCATTTCTGCCCACAAACGGAGAAGAGGGACACAGGTCATTCCAAAGAGGCTCGGGGGGACTCACCCATCTCCATAAGCTTCCTGTGTGGTCAGTCCAGCCACCAGGACCCCTGGGAGGGCCCCCAGCAGCGCCAGCATCCCATAAAGGTTGTGGGTGCCGCATGTGTCCCGCACTCTGAGTCTGGATTCTAGAACAGACTAGAGGACGGGACGGATAAGCGGGCTCAGATGCCCTGCGTCTGGTGGGGACGTAGAGGAAAGTGACCCCATGTTCTTCCCAGGACCCAAGAGACAACCACACAGTGAAGAATTTATACCCCAGCGTGGAGACAGCCCCAGCCCGGCAGCCAGAGCGCCAAGGGTGTTGACACCATTTCACCTGATGTCGCCACCACAATGCTGCATTCTGGATGTGAACCTAAGGGGACAAGGTGAAGGCAAAGGCGGCCTCTCAAGTCACCACGTCCACACTCGTGTCACAACCCCAGTCATCCCAGTGGCACCGACCACTCTGACCCCCTTCAAGTCCCTGACTTGCACCCCTGGACATATATTCACAAGTATCCATCTAACCCCCCCCCCCCCGCCATACCATATCTAGCTTCCCATGACCACCACCAAGGGCTGACAACGCGAAGGTGCTGAGGGTGCCGGCGGTGAGCGAGTAGTATGTGCTGAGGGCTGTCGGACGCTGCACGTCGCCCAGGGCCCTGGGCGCAGCTGGAGGTGGGCGAGAAGGTCCACGGGAAGCAGCGCAGTGAGAGGTAGCGAGAGCATCCGCCACGAGGGGGCGCTGAGGCGCCGCAGACCAGGCCCTGCTGGGTCTCCCCTCCCTCACAGCGGCAACTGATAAAGACCATCTCATAGCCGGGCGTGGTGGCACAGAGGTAGGAGGGTCGCTGTGAGTTCGAGGCCAAGTGAGACTACATAGTGAAGTCCAGGTCAGCCTGGACTACATACAGCAGGCTGCAACGGACAGTGGCCACCAGAGGTCGTTCATAGAGAAAACGAGGGGTCTTCCCGGTTAGACCCTACTGCTCCCTGGGGTAACTCTGGACCTGTCCTTCCCTGCCTGAGTGCAGGGCTTCTGGGATGTCTCAGGATGACAAAAACAATGCCAAGGCAGACATTTGAAAAATGGTTCTCAGCAGCTCCTGTCTGCAAAAGGGACAGGACTACCTACACAAGACCATCATAATAGGAGGAAAAGACCTGACATCAAAATAAAAGAGAGACTGACTGAGAGGGGCAGGGGATATGATGGAGAGTGGAGTTTCAAAGGGGAAAGTGGGGGGAGGGAGGGAATTACCATGGGATATTGTTTGTAATCATGGAAGTTGTCAATAAAAAAAGGATTGGACTGGGCTAGGGCTGACTTGGCCCCCAGGGTGCACCTCAGAGGTGTGGGCTGACTGTGCTGGGAATTTTTTTCCCCGAGGTAGGGTCTCACTGTAGACCAGGCTGACCTGGAATTCACTATGTAGTTTCAGGGTGGCCTTGAACTCACGGCAATCCTCCTACCTCTGCCTCCCGAGTGCTGGGATTAAAGGCATGCGCCACCATGCCTGCCTTCATAGCTATTTATTGAGCCAAATGTGCAACAGGCAGAGTGGAGAATCAACGCAGTCTTTGCTCTCTGGAAGCAAACTCCAGTGCTCGAGACACATGACAAACGCAGGAGCAGAAACTCGGCAGGAGCCAGAGCTGGGCTAGAGGACACAGTGACTGCGGTGCTGTTAGACCCGGTTAAAGGGAGGAAGTGCTCAGGGGAGTCAGCAAGAGATGGGTCCCAGGCAGCAGACACACTACTCAAGTGGGGTGTGCAGCCTTCGTCCACCAGGTGGGGCAGCTGCCAGCCCCGAGGGTGCAGATCTCCACCCGGGAGGCTCTCACGGGCGCCTCCCACGAGGCTCCTCTTCTGCTTTCTCAGCCAGGTCCAGCCACCCTCAGTCAGGGCCGAGTCAACACACCCCTGTCTCCCAACACCTACACCCTAAGCCTGTAGCTCCTGTTGCAGCCCAACCTAAGGCAGGTGAGCTAGGGTGCCGGTGGGGAAAGAAAGTCGCGTGACTCCTCACCAACTTCTCCCAAAGTGAGGAGGGTTATACCTTACCCCCTTGGTAGGGCTGTGCTGTCTGGCTGGCTTTGTTTCATCTTTACCTACTTTATTTATTTATTTTTTATTAACAACTTCCATGATTGTAAACAATATCCTATGGTAATTCCCTCCCTCCCCGGACTTTTCCCTTTGGATCTCCACTCTCCATCATATTCCCTTCCCCTCTCAATCAGTCTCTCTTTTATTTTGATGTCATGATCTTTTCCTCCTATTATGATTGTCTTGTGTAGGTAGTGTCAGGCACTGTGAGGTCATGGATACCCAGGCCATTTTGTGTCTGGAGGAGCACGTTGTAAGGAGTCCTATCCTTCCTTTGGCTCTGACATTCTTTCCGCCCCCTCTTCCGCAGTGGATCCTGAGCCTTGGAAGGTGTGATAGAGATATTGCAGTGCTGAGCACTCCTGTCGCTTCTTTCCAGCACCATGATGCCTTCTGAGTCATCCCAAGGTCACTGCCATCTGAAAAGAGAAGGTTCTCTACCAAAAGTGAGAATATATATGGGTATAAACATTAACAGAAGTGCTTACTGGGCAGTTTGATGAGCATAGTATATACATTTAGCCAGTTTACCTACTTTTTAAAAATCTATATTTTATTTATTTATTTGAGAGAGGGAGACAGTGAAAGAGAGAGAGGGAGGGAGAGAATGGGCGCGCCAGGACCTCCAGCCAGTGCAAACGAACTCCAGATACATGCACTCCTTTGTGCATCTGGCTTACATGAGTCCAGGTGAATCAAAATGGGATCCTTTGGCTTTGCAAGCAAATGCCTTAACCGCCAAGCCATCTCTCCAGCCCTACTTTTGGTTTTTGTTGTTTGGTTTGAGGCAGGGTCTCACGCTGTAGCCCAGGCTGATCTGGAATTCACAGTGATCCTCCAGCCTCTGCCTCTTGAATGCTGGGATCAAAGGCGTGCACCATCATGCCCAGCCTGAACTGATTTTTTTGTTTGTTCGTTTGTTTTTGGTCTTTTCGAGATAGGGTCTCACTCTAGCTCAAGCTGACCTAGAATTCACTCTCTTTTCCCAGGGTGGCCTCGAATTCATGGCAATTCTCCTGACTCAGCCTCCCAGGTGCTGGGATTAAAGGTGAGAGCCACCATGCCAGGCCTCTGAACTGTTTTTAAATGTGTTACCACTTGAAACTGGTATCTTTGTGCCAAACGCAAATCGAGTGGTTTTCAAATGTCAGCCAACAGGAAATCCCTAAAGACCCTGAGTTCAGAAGAAACAAAGTCACCCCAGGTGTCAGGGGTCAGGAAAAAAAAACCCAAGGCAGATGGCTTGGGGAAGGCGCCTGCCAGAGCCTACTGGAGAGCCTCTAGGGTTCTGAGTCTCCCCTTCATAGTTCTGTTTCTTCCGAGCTGGATTCTGTTAGCAGTACCACACCCGAGATGACAATGAATAGGGATGCAGAATGGGATGTGGTCTACAGGAGGGTGCAGAGGAAAGGAATCAGGTTGCCTGCTCTGGAGAAAGGAGACCTTGGCTGGAGAAAAGGCAGCATTTCTGTTCTTTTCTCTTATTTTATTTGTCTGAGAGGGAGAAAGGGGCAGAAAGTGAGAAAGAGAGAGAGAGAGAGAGAGGATGGGTGTGCCAGGGCCTCCAGCCACTGCAAACAAACTACAGATGCATGCACCACCTTGTGCATCTGGCTTATGTGGGTGCTGTGGAATAGAACCTGGGTCCTCAGGCTTCTCAGGCAAGTGCCTTCACAACTAAGCCATCTCTCCTCCAGCCCAAGAAGCAGCATTTCTTTTTTTTTTTTGTTTTTTTTTTTTTTTTTTTTTGTTTTTCGAGGTAGGGTTTCACTCTAGCCCAGGCTGACCTGGAATTCACTATGGAGTCTCAGGGTGGCCTCGAACTCACGGCGATCCTCCTACCTCTGCCTCCCGAGTGCTGGGATTAAAGGTGTGCGCCACCACGCCCGGCTGGGAAGCAGCATTTCTTGTGTCTTCACCTTGAAATCTATTTGCTAGAAGTCTAGAGAAAGGCGAGGAGTCGAGGCTGGGCCCTGCCTCTTGAGGCAGATTCATTTCCCTGAAGGGCTGGCCTCCACTGTGGTGGAGAGCCATGACCCCCTTGGCAGCACCTCGGGGCATTGGTGAAAGGCTGCACAGATGGTGGGCAACACACAGCAGCACAAAATCTCTGGAGTGAACCACTCTGGCAAGGGACTCTGGCAGGCATCCTTGACCCTGACGGCATAGCAGAGTCAACTGCTCCGGGGGAAGAACTTGGAAAAAATACCAGCCCTCGGTTCTACAGATGAGTTTTCATGGAATAAATTTTGGAGGAGTCCCACACTAGTATGTTTTCAACCTTTCCACACAATTTCAGAGTGTGGCCCCAGTTGGGCATTGATTTACGGTGGTGGTAGAGCTCCAACGCTCACCTGTGAGCTTGTGACAAGAGGTCTCAGGCCCTGCTCAGTTCTATATAATCAAAAGCTCAGGGAGTGGAGCCCAGCATCTGCTTTTTTGTTGTTGTTGTTGTTTGTTTGTTTTGTTTTTTTGAGGTAGGGTCTCACTCTAGCTCAGGCTGACCTGGAATTCACTATGTAGTCTCAGGGTGGCCTTGAACTCAAGGTGATCCTCCTACCTCAGCCTTCCAAATGCTGGCATTAAAGGTGTGCACCACCACGCCCGGCTTTCTTTCTTTCTTTTTTTGTTTTAATATTATTTAGCTGCGCGTGATGGTGCACGCCTTTAATCCTAGCACTTGGAAGGCTGAGGTAGGAGGATTGCTGTGAGTTTGAGGCCGCCATGAGACTGCATAGTGAGTAGGTCAGCTTGGGCTAGAGTGAGACCCTACCTCGAACCCCCCCAAAATTTTATATATATATAAAATTTATCCCAGCACTCAGGAGGTAGAGGTAGGAGGATCATCATGAGCTCAAGGTCACCCTGAGACTACATAGTGAATGAGTGAAATCCTACCTTGAAAAACCAAAAAAAAAGGAAAAAAGTTATATATGTGTGTAATTTGTACGTGTGTGTGTGTGTGTGTGTGTGTGTGTGTGTGTGCAGCAGCTTGCGTGTGGAGGTCAGAGGACAACTCGTGGTCTCCCTTGCAGTGAGGCCAGGTTTCTCGCTCTGGGTTCTCTTATTTTATTTTAACTTATTTATTAGAGACAGAGAGAGCAGGAGAGAGAGACAAGAGAGAGAGAGAGAATGGGTGTGCCACGGTCTCTAGCCACTGCAAGTGAACTCCAGGTGCACACGCCACCATGTACATCTGGCTTATGTGGGACCTGGAGAGTCAAACCCGGGTCCTTAGGCTTTGCAGGCATGCGCCTTAACCGCTAAGCCATCTCCCCAGCCCTGGGTTCTCATCTTGCTGTTCCTTGTCAGGCTCACCTTCACCATCCATGAAGGTCTTCTCTCGGCCTCCCATCTCGCCCTCTGCGCTGGGATTACAGAAGCCCCCTGTGGCGTCTGGGTTTCTACGTGGGTTCTGGGGATGGAACCTACATACTTGAGCTTGAGCTGGTGGTGGTTTGATTCAGGTGTCCCCCATAAACTTATGTGTTCTGAATGCTAGGTCCCCAACTGATGGAAATTTGGGAATTGTTGGGGGTGGTCTTATGGGTGTCATAGCCAGCTTCCCTTTGCCAGTGCTTGGCACACTCTCTTGCTGCTGTTGTCCACCTGACACTGGCCAGGAGGTGTCTGCCCTCTGTTTAAGCCATCATGTTCCCCTGCCATCGTGGAGTTTCCCCTAGACTCTATGAGCCAAAATAAACCCTTTCCTCCCACAAGCTGCTCTTGGTCAAGTGTTTTCTCCCACCAACGCGAAGCTGCAACAAGCTGTGAGAGCTTCTGAGCATCTCCCCCGCCGCAGCATGTGCTTTTTTCTTCTCTTTTCCTCTTTCTTTTAATTTTTAAAAAGATTTTATTTTTATTTATTTGAGACAGAAAGAAGGAGAGAGAGAGAGAGAGAGAATGGGCACACCAGGGCCTCTAGCCACTGCAAACGAACTCCAGATGCATGCGCCATCATGTTCATCTGTCTTACTTGGGTCCTGGAGAACCGAACCGGGGTTCTTAGGCTTCACAGGCGTGTGCCTTAACTGCTAAGCCATCTCTCCAGCCCTTTTGTGTGTGTGTGTTTGTTTTTTTTTTTTTTTTTTTTTTTTTTTTTTTTTTGAGGTAGAGTCTCACTCTAGCCCAGGCTGATCTGGAATTCACTATGCAGTCTCAGGGTGGCCTCAAACTCACAGCGATCCTCCTACCTCTGCCTCCCGAGGGCTGGGATTAAAGGCGTGCGCCATCACGCCTGGCCCAGCATGTGCTTTTCAATAACCTCTGTGGCGACTGAGGAGCACCAGAGTTGGAGAATCATGTGTCTACAGAACCTGGCCAGGCCCCTTCTCACTCTTGGGATCACGGAACCTGTGGGAAGCAAAGGTCCAACTGTTGCAGGTTTGAGAGCAACAGAGCCGGTCTCCACTCTTGGGAGGGTTCAGCTTGAGGGTTAGAGCACCAGACACTCTGCTGTCAGTGAAGCCCCCAAACCAGTGGCTCTCGAGTTCTTGGTCTTCTGGTCACATATAAGAGTGAGGAAGGCCATCCATGAGAAGAAGACTGTTGCAGTCAGGCTTGCATGGCTGGTAGAGATCCCCCGAACAAGAGCAGCGTGTGGGAAAAAGAGGTTTATTTTGGCTTACAGGCTCCAGGGGGAAGCTCCACAATGGCAGGGAAAACGATGGCATAAGCAGAGGGTGGACAGCACCCCCTGGACAACATAAGGTGTACCGTAGCAACAGGAGAGTGTGCCAAACACTGGCATGGGGAAACTGCTATAATACCCATTAGCCCGCCCCCCAAAATACACCGCCTCCAGGAGGCTTTAATTTCCAATTGCCATCAGCTGGGAACCTAGCATCCAGAACACCTAAGTTTGTGGGGGACACCTGAACCAAACCAGCACAAAGGACAAGCAAGATTTATTGGAAAAGAGATAAAACAAAGCTCCCCGCAGAGGGATCAGAGGGAGCAGAGGGGACTCAAAATTGTTGCCATTGGCACTGGAGACTGAGCAGCTTTTCTAGGTTAGAATTAGCCCAGGTGGTGACTTGCACGGGGATCAGGCAGGTACAGATCGTGATGGGCCTATGGTAGACACGTCTGGCGGCCTCTGATTGGTGAAGAGGCAAGATGGCACAGGCTCCAGGGACGCTCTCCAAAATTCCAAGGAAGTTGTGGAATTGGAAAATAGCAAGAACGATGGGCAAAGGCAGGTGGCCAACGGGTGTCCTAGTGAGCCAGCAGTCACCACGCTGGTGAGTAGTTCTCTGAGCATTTCAGCCCTGCACTGGAGCTGCCTTACTCCTGGATGTTTCTCTCCTCCAGGGCCTGTGACCCCGACTAAACCGCCTACAAGGCAACTACCTGGCTCCTCACCTGTATCACAGACTCACCTATTCTCAAGCTCAAGCTGCCTCCAGGACTAAACTCCAGCCTAAAAGCATGACACTTTTACTTAGTACTACACACCATTCACTGTAAACAAGCAAAGCAACCGGGCATGGTGGCGCACGCCTTCAATCCCAGCACTCGGGAGGCAGAGGTAGGAGGATCGCCATAAATTTGAGGCCAGCCTGAGATCACATAGTGAATTCCAGGTCGGTATGGGCTAGAGTGAGACCCTACCTCAAAAAAAAAAAAAAAAAAAAAAAAAAAAAAAACAGTGAGTTGTAATTCCTTGAAAGTGTTGATGCTTCCTATCATGACATGGAAGAAACACGGCTAAATCAAGGCCAAAGTTGAAAATGAATTATGCCAGAACTTGACATTGAAAACTGGCTTAAAGATTTGCATTATTAGTGGATTTTGTTGTTGTTCGTTTTTTTTTTTTCCCCCCGAGGTAGGATCTCACTCTAGTCCAGGCTGACCTGGAACTCTGTAGTCCCAGGTTGACCTCAATGCACAGCAATCTTTCTACCTCTGCCTCCCAAGTGCTGGGATTAAAGTCATGTGCCACCATGCCCGGTTTCTGTTAGTGGACTTAAGCCATTCATATAAATGAGTTAAGCATGTCTTCAAGTTAAAAATCAACTTATCAAGACAATGTTTCAAAACAAAACAACTTTCCAAATGAAACTGAAAATATAGCAAGCTCAAGTCAAGACCAACAGTTTTATGCATTTTCACATGTTCGCTAAACACAGTCCTGTGAAGAGCAAAATAAAAATAAATAAATAAGGGCTGGGCATGGTGGTGCATGCCTTTAATCCCAGCACTTGGGAGGCAGAGGTAGGAGGATCACTATGAGTTTGAGGCCACCCTGAGACTACTGAGTGAATCTCAGGTCAGCCTGGGCTACAGTGAGACCCTACCTCAAAAAACCACATACATACACACACACAAAATAAATAAGTAAATAAAGGACACAGAATAAAATTATAACCAAAACATCTGATGAACACCTCAGGAAATCAGAGACTTGCAATGACTTCCATTGAACCAAATATGGATACATTCATTTCTCAGACATAATATCAAATACCCACTAGTTTAATGTTGCCTGTACCTTTCTTTTACTATTTTATTTATTTTTTGGTTTTTTTGAGGTAGGGTCTCACTTTGGCCCAGGCTGACCTGGAATTCACTATGTAGTCTCTCGGCGACCTCGAACTCATGGTGATCCTCCTACCTCTGTCTCTGAGTGCTGGGATTAAAGGTATGTGCCACCACGCCAGGATATATATATATATATATATTTATATTTTGTTGTTGTTGTTGTTGTTGTTTTTTGGTTTTTTGAGGTAGGGTCTTGCCCTAGCCCAAGCTGACCTGGAATTCACTATGTAGTCTCAGGGTGGCCTCGAACTCACGCAATCCGATCCTCCTACCTCTGCTTCCTGAGTGCTGGGATTCAAGGTGTGTGCCACCACATCTGGCAAGCATGATCTTTTTCTTTCTTTTAAAGACTTTTATTTATTTGCAAGCAGAGACAGAGAATGAGAGAGAGAGAGAGACAGGCAGAATGGGTGACTGAAAATGAACTCCAGACACATGGGCCACTTTGTGCATCTGGCTTTATGTGGGTACTGGGGACATGAACTCAGGCCGTCAGGCTTTGCAGACAAGAACCTTAATTGCTGAGCCATCTCCCCACCCCCAAGAGAGCCATCTTAAAATAGCATCAGTAAACCCATAAGGAAAGGCAGTGATCTAGTGGAGCCTAAATGAGTAAGCCAACCTCAGTCTCTTCTTTTCTTTATTTATGAGAGAGGGTGGGGGAAGGGAGAGAGAGAGGATGGGCGTGCCAGGGCCTCCAGCGGCTGCAAAGGCGCACATGCACCACCTTGTGCATCTGGCTTACATGGGTCTTGGGGAATCAAGGCAGGATCCTTAGGCTTTGCAGGCAAGCGCCTTAACCACAAAGCCATGTCTCTAGCCCTCAGTTCTCTTCTTAAATACTGAAAATTTATGGCTGAATTTAAACTCTTTTTTTCAAGGTAAAGTCTCACTCTAGCTCAGGCTGACCTGTAATTCACTATGTAGTCTCAGGGTGGCCTCAACCTCATGGCAATCTACCTACCGCTGCCTCCCAAGTGCTGGGATTAAAGGCGTGTGTCACCACACCTGGCTTTGAATTTAAACTCTTATTGAAGATAATCTGACACATTTGGGGATGCTATCTCTTGGTATGTTAAGCTTAAAATTAATCCTTTGAAAAATTGTTCAGGGGCTGCAGAGATGGCTTAGAGGGTAAGGCATTTGCCTGTAAAGCCTAAGCACCCAAATTCGATTCCCCAGGACCCACATAATCCAGATACACAAGATGGTGGATGTGTCTGGAGTTCATTTCCAGTGGGGCTGGAGGCCCTGACATGCCCATTCTCTCTCTCTTTCCCTCTCAAATAAATAAATAAAAATAAAAATGTTTATAATAAATAAAGAAGAATCATTCAGATTTACCCACAGCCCATCTTCCTTTCTCAGCCCTCTGTGCAGACCAAGGCTGTCTCCCAGCAGGTTACTAGCCATGTTCACCTTCCACAGGTCTCTCTCCTCCCGCTCTCCTGCACAAGGCTTTGCCCAGCGGCTCCCCATCTTACGTGCGCAGTACTGCTGTCTGCCAATGATGTCTCTCCCCAGCTTCTACTGGTGTCACCAGAACAATCCCTCAGGAGCAGCTGCCTTGTCTGTCCTGCATGCTGCTCACACCCAGTGCTCTGGATTCATTCTCTCACCTCTAGGTTTCGTTCAAGGTTCCCATTGGCAACGAGTTAGCCACCATCCAGTCTCTCCTTGTCTCCATGTGGCATCATAATGCTACTCTCTAGTAAGCTCAAGATTGGTGCAGTTGTATTCAGGAAATAGCCAATGAGTCCCTTACCCTCCGTCCTTCTCTCAGAACTTCACTTGCTTTTGCAGTGAATTGTGTGTCTTATCGTCCTTGCTACACATCACACAGCCCTGAGTTGTCTCTTCCATGGTAATGTGTATCCCCAAGTGCCTTGCACACAACGAGCACATATTAGGAACTCGTGAACAGGCTAATCACATGTGGAGCGCCAGGCCCACGGTGCAGGTACAGAGCTCCGTGAGGCAGCATGTGGTCAGTGAGGATGCCCACAGGATGCCACGCCCACATTCTGTTAAGGGCTTGTGGGAAAAGAGAAGAAAAACATACACAATATTTTTGTTTCACAATTCATTTGTAGAATTGGGACAGGTAGTTTAATAAGAGGTTCAGATATGACGCTGGGAGAGAAGAGATCTTGCTTTCCTTCCCAGGAGACAATTGCGACATGGAGGCTTGTAAGTTTTCCAAAATCGCTATCTGTCGTTGGACAAGCTGAGTCTGAAGCTGGAGGTTGGCATACATGTTGTCTAGGAGTCCTAGGCATCCTCTGGGCTTGTGACCAATTCCTAAAGAAAGAATGAGGAAGGGACAAAGGAGTTTTGTAATTCTACTGAGTTTGGAGGTGAAGGGTTAATAGTCTTCCCTGAAAACTAGAGGGAACTAAAGAGTTCCTAACTATCCCTAGAGCTCACAGGCAATAAAGAAGCCACAGAGGTATTCAGGCCTCATTAAGTTTGACACCCTGACTGCTGTACTCTCCTGAGCCTAGATGGCCTTGAAGGACCAGAGACCAGCTGAGTCTCCTCCCTGAGACATTCCTGGCTGAAGAAGCCTGTTCTGAACAAGGACACAACAGCTACAATTTTTTTATCCACTGCACCTGGTACAGTCCAATTCTTAGGATCCTTCTTATAAGTTTGAACCCCAGCCTGGCTCAGTGCTTCATCCTTCATCCCCCGGGAAGGCTGCTGCCCCTCGCTGCTCCTCTCAATAAACTGTCTGTCTGTCGGGATCGAGTGTAGTGTTCTCTTTTGCTTTTCTCTTACACTTCCCTTACAGGAGGACTCCAGTAAAACACCACTTCTAGTCTTCCCAGGCACAACTCAAACCAGATGCACTCCTGCTCAGCTATCCACTAGTCCATTACTTGGCAGCCTCACCTGGTGATACTGTTTTCATCTGAAACCAACCACTGTTACTTACTCTCTTCTCCTTTGTTTTATTTTCCCTTAATAAATATTTATGGTCATATGGCATATTTTGTAATGACTCATTTTTGTCTAAGTCAAAAAACCAAAAAAAAAAAAAAGTAACTTAAGTGCTTGGTGGAAGATATAGAACTGAGAGATATAAGATTTAAAATTGGAGAAATTCAAAGGAGTTTAAAATTACAGGCACAGAGACTGCTTTTATGTTACGGGATGCTGCTGTTGTCAAACACATTAGCAATCTTAAGGAAGATGACCCAACTACTTTACATTAAAACAACAGAAAGATGCCTGAGGAAAGACTGTATGGCAGAAATGCAAACTCTTTTGAAAGGAGATGACTGAAAGGAAGGACACTGCTCTTCAAGGTCACAATCTATTTTATCTGTGGATTAACAATATGGATGTGTCCTACATACCTGGTATTGATTCTGGAAGCACGAAAAAATATGTGGAGGGCTGGGGAGATGGCTTAGCAGTTTAAGGTGGTTGCCTGCAAAGCCTAAGGAGCCATGTTCAACTCTCCAGAGTCCACATAAGCCACATGTGCATGGTGACACAAGTACACAAGGCCGCACATGTGCACAAGATGGTGCATGCGTCTGGAGTTTGATTACAGTGGCTGGAGGCCCTGGTGTACCAATTCTCTCTCTCTCATAAAAAAAATACAGAAACAAAGGTGTGGAATTGGGTCATGAAATGCACATGGCTCCAGGAGCAGCTGCTGAGATGTGGCATATGGAACAGGACATGAAGTCCCTAATAAAGGGGGCAGGGAGGCCATTAGAAGATGGAGACTCAAAGATGTTTTGGAAATACCAGGACTGTGCAACAGCTACCATGGAGTACTGGCTTGGGACAGAAGTTTTCCCTGGCTACTCAGCCCAGACGGAGGGGCGGGAAATACAGAAATTGTTATCACTGGTCACTGGTTATGGATGTCAAAGTTGAACTGCAGATGTTTGTCTAATGGTTACTGAGTTAGTCTAGTACTCTCTACTGAATATAATTTGGAATGTGAGATGATCATGAGTATATTGGGGTCCAGGAGTGAAAGTGGTAGTTTGAATGTATGTCCCCCAGTAGTCTCAGGTGTTTTATTAAAGCCTGAAACTTGGATTTCCTGCTGCTTGGCTGGAAGAGATGTCACTGGGGATGAGTCCTGGGGTGCACCCTAAGGTGTGTTTGGGGGTGGATCTGATTTCTAGCCTAAAGGTATATAGAGAGGTCTGAGTTCTGCCTGAGTGCCTGCTTGCTGCTTTTTGGTATTTGCTAGATGTTTTGATTTCTCTCTTTCTGCTTAGATTTATGAAAAGGAGCCAGCTTCTTCCAACATCTATGGAACTTGCCCTGGATCTGTGAGCTTGAAATAAATCCCTTCCTCCCCTAAACTGTGCCTGGTTTGGATGTCCAGCCCAGCAACATGGAGCTGACTACAACAGATGAGAAGGTGAAAAGCCCGAGAGTGAGATCTGACTTTCTTCCTTCTCTTATCTGTGAAGAAGCCTCATCACAGTGACCTAAAGAGCTTCCTATTGTCTAATTCCAACTATACGTAGGGCATTGACTTGTTTTTTCAAATCTTTCTTGGTAATTATATTATCTGTGGCTGGTGTATTTGTTGGTGCTGACTTCATTGTTAGACACTAAGGTCCTCAAAAACAGGGGATATCACTACCTAGAGTTGTACTCCCCATCAGTATTCAAACATTCACTGAGTTGTCCAGGGGAAGATGAATAAAGGAAATTCAAAGAAGCTGAGACTGGGCTAATAGTTACTATTTCTGTCTGGGAAGATGGCTCAGTGGTTAAAGGCAACTGCCTGCAAAGCCTGCCAGCCTGGGTATGAATCCCCAGTGCCCATAGAGCAAGGTGCAGTGGTGCACATGTCTACAGTTCATTTGCAGTGGCAAGAGGGTGTGGTGTACTCATACCCTTTCTCAAGTAAATAAAAGCAATAAAAGAAATAGTCACTATTCCTTCCCTGGTCACCTTTGACCTAAAACAACTAGCAAACAATAAGACTTTCATCTCTTTCTTTTTCTTTTTGCACATGTTTGGGGGTGGGTGGGTGGTGTAAGTCAGAGTGGATACTGGGTGTTCCTTGATCGCTCCTGTAGGTTTAGTTTGAATGAAATGAAATGTCCCCCATAGACTCATGTGTTTTGAATACTTGGTGGCAATTTGGAAAGGTGTGGGGCCTTTGGGAGATGGAACCTTGCCGAAGGAGGTGTGTCTCTGGGGAAGGTATGGGGTAGTGCAACCATTTTCGAGCCCCGTACTCAGACTATGTCCTGCTGCTGTGGAGATGTGAAGCCTGGCTGGCTCTCTGTGCGTAGCATGCTTTTCCCACCACGATGAAACTTCCCCTGAACACTGTAAGCCAAGATCTACCCTTTCCTTCCATACACTGTTTCTGTCAGGTGTTTAGTGCCAGCAATAACTGCTACAACTCTCCTCTAATTTTATGTTATTTATTTGGTTTTTTGAGGTAGGGTCTCACTCTAGCTCAGACTAACCTGGAATTCACTCTGTAGTCTCAAGGAGACATTGAACTCACAGTGATCCTCCTACCTCTGCCCCCTGAATGCTGGGACTAAAGGAGTGCACTACCATGCCTGGCTTTTTGTTTTATTTTAGAGAGAGCAAGAGCAAGCAAGTGAGAGAGAGAGAGAGAGAATTGGCACACCAAGGCCTCAGCCACTGCAATCGAACTCCAGACACTTGCACCACCTAGTGGGCATGTGCGACCTTGCACTCGCCTCACCTTTGTGCACCTGGCTTACATGGGAACTGAAGAGTCAAACATGGGTCCTTTGGCTTCGCAGGCAAGCGCCTTGACCCCTAAGCCATCTCTCCAACCCTCTCCTCTAATTTTACTGAGACAGGATCTCTTCCCTGGCACCCAGAGCTTGCTGATTGGGCTAGTTTGGTTAGCTAGTTTGTCTGGGGGACTCCCCGTCTCTACCACCATGCCCACCTGCATTCGTGTGGGTTCTTATGCTTCGTAACAGGAGCTTTACCAACTGAGCCACTGCCCAGCCCCTTCACCTCACTCTTGACTGGTGTAGCTAATAAGCAAGGAAACAATACAAATTGGCAGAACTGGGGAAGAAAATGAAATCAGTAGAACTGAATAATCAGCAAGCGCCAGTAAAGTGCAAAAGTGACAAAGCCAGAGGTTCTCGGGATCAGCAAGCGGACCCTTAGACCACTCTTCCCCGCAGCTGCTCTCCCTGCGGGTGTGTTTGGGAAGGCTTCCCTCCAGCCTTACCTGAGGGCAGAGTGCTTGTCTGGATATTCAGGACAGTAGCTGGTGGAGAACTTGCTTGAAGATTAACATAACCGGGGGAGGGTCTTGCCGGACAAAGACACAATGCATGACTTTCCTCTTTGGCTAGAACAAGATCAGAGATAACTAAATCAAAGCTCATGCCAACAAGGGATAGGCTGTCTCTCCTTGCTCCCCAACCTGGCCCCCTACCTGCTCTGTCTCTCTCTTTTGTATTTGCATGGTTGCATGTGTGTGGAGGGGAGGAGGATGTGCCAGAGTCTCTTACTGCTGTGAATGACCACCAGATGCTTGTGCCACTTTCTGCATCTGGTTTTTACTTAGGGACTAGGGAGTCAAACCTGGTTGCAAGCAAATGCCTTTAACTGCTATGCCATCTCCCCATGCCCCTTCTTTTTCCTTTCTTTATATTATTATTGTTACTTTGTTTTATTTTGTTTCTCTCTCTCTCTCTCTCTCTCTCTCTTTTTTTTTTTTTTTTTTTTTTTTCAAGGTAGGGTCTTGCTCTAGCCCAGGCTGACCTGGAATTCACTATGTAGTCTCAGGGTGGCCTCGAACTCACAGTGATCCTCCTACCTCTGCCTCCCGAGTGCTGGGATTAAAGGCGTGTGGCATTCCTTCCAGTGAGGTTGGTCCCTGCACCTGGTCTGTGAAACCAAGTGCCAGGCTCTGCTCTGAATACTTTATATGTGAGGAAGGTAACAGAGAGATGAAAAAAGAGAAACCACAGGGAATTACAGGAAACCAGGCAGGGTGGGAGTGAAGTCTAGATTCCTGACATGTACTCCATCTTACTACTGCAGTAGGGCAAACACAACACACAAGTACAGCCTGATTCCTCCTTTTTTGATTTTGTTTTGTTTTTCGAGGTAGGGTCTCACTCTGGCCCAGGCTGACCTGGAATTCACTATGTAGTCTCAGGGTGGCCTTGAACTCTTGGTGATACTCCTACCTCTGCCTCCCAAGCACCTTTCTTTCCTCTAATTTGCTGCACTGTAAAGATGTAAAGTTGGGCCTGGTAGAAGCTTGAATTTGACCAGCATACCATGAGAAGTGGGTATGAACATGATCAGACAAGAGAGAAGGACAGATAGATAATAGATAGATGGATGGACGAAGAGGTACCAGCAGGCACCAAAACCCCAGTCTGCACCCCGGCCACCCTGGTTTCTGCAGTTCCTCTTCCCACTCTGTGAGCTACCTCGTGCCCCGCCCAGCTGCACAAGCCCTCTGTTACCTTCTGCACTGACGCACTTTGAGTTGGCCTCTGTCATATTATCATAATCGCATTTTGGACATATTGAATTCTGAGGTGAAAGTAGGAAATCCAAACAGAAATGCCTAGAAAAACAAGAGATGGCACTGAGCTTGGGAGAACAATCAAGTGGGTAGGCCAACCACAAAAAGGTGCTTGAAAGCAGCCTTGCACTTACATCACCTTGTGCGTCTGGCTTATGTCATACCTGAAGAGTTGAACCTGGGTCCTTTGGCTTCACAGGCAAGCGCCTTAACTGCTAAGCCATCTCTCCAGCCCAAGTAATTTTTGTTTGTTTGTTTTGTTTTCCGAGGTAGGGTCTCTCTCTAACTCAGGCTGACCTGGAATTCACTATGTAGTCTCAGGGTGGCCTTGAACTCATGGCAATCCTCCTACCTCTGCCTCCCAAGTGCTGGGATTAAAGGCATGCGCCACCACACCTGGCCCCAAGTAATATTTTTAAAAAAATGTTTTATTTTTATTATTTTATTTGAGAGAGAGAGAGAGAGAGAGAGATGGAAAGATAGATAGAGAGAGAGAGAGAGAGAGAAAGTGCGAGTGCCAGGGCCTCCAGCTGCTGCAAATGAACTCCAGATGAATGTGCCACCTACTGCATCTGGCTTACATAAGTCCTAGGGAATCGAACTTGGGTCCATTGACTTTGCAGGAAGAGTGTCTTAACTGCCAAGCCATCTACCTCTCCAGTCATCCCCCCTCTCTTTTTTTTTTCTTTTTTTTTTTTTGGCTGACCTAGAATTCACTATGTGGTGAACTTGAACTCATGGTGATCCTCCTACCTCAGCCTCCAAGTGCTAGGATTAAAGGCGTGTGTCACTAATGTCCAGCTGAGAAATCTTATTTTTTTTAATTATTATTATTTCTACTTACTTATTTGCAAGCACATATAGAGAGAACAGAGACAGATAGAATGGGCATGGCAGAGCCTCTAGCCACTGCAAACAAACTCCAGATGCATGTGCCACTTTGTACATGTGGCTTTACATGGTTCCTGGGGAATTGAACCTGGGTCACTAGTCTGTTCAGGCAAGTGCCTTAATACCTGAGCCTCTCTCCAGCTTTTTTTTTTTAAATTTTATTTATTTGTTTATTAGACATAGAGGCAGAAAGAGAGAAAGAGACAGAGAATGGGTGTTAGGGCCTCTAGCTACTGCAAAGAAACTCAAGATGCATGTGCCATGATGTGCATCTGGCTAACGCAGGACCTGGAAAATCAAATCTGGGTCTTTAGGCTTCGCAGACAATCACCTTAACTAGTAAGCCATCTCTCCAGCCCTTATTTCTTTTTTTATTATTTTTCTCTCTTTCTGTTTATTTTAGATAGAGTTTCACTCTCTAGTCCAGCCTGGCCTCATAATGTAGACCAGTCTGGCATCCAACTTTCTGTGATCCTCCTGCCTTAGCCTCCCAAATTCTTTGTTTTTCTTAATTAAAAAAAAATTAACTCATGGTGATGCTGCTACCTCTGCCTCCCGAGTACTGGGATAACAGGCGTGAGCTACCACGCCTGGCAAAAAAAAAAAAAAAAAAAAATTTTTTTTCGAGGTAGGGTTTCACTCTAGCCCAGACTGACCTGGAATTCACTACATAGTCTCAGGATGGCTTCAAACTCTCAGTGATCCTCCTACCTCTGCCTCTGAGTACTGGGATTATAGGCGTCCATCACCACGCCTGGCTTCTTAGCCTCCCAAATTCTGTTTTTTTTTTTTTGTTTGTTTGTTTGTTTGTTTTTCAAGGTAGGGTCTCAGGCTGGTCCAGGCTGACCTGGAATTAACTATGTATTCTCAGGGTGGCCTCGAACTCATGGTGATCCTCCTACCTCTGCCTCCCAAGTGCTGGGATTAAAGGGGTACACCACCACGCCCAGTATCCTCCCAAATTCTGGAACTGCAGACTTGAGCCATTACATCAGGCTATGGAACACTATTTCTTTTAATTTTTATTTATTTGTTTGTTTGTTTATTTGTTTATTTTTGGTTTTCAAGGTAGGGTTTCACTCTTGCCAAGGCTGACCTGGAATTCATTATGTAGTCTCAGGGCGGCCTTGAACTCATAGCATCCTTCTACTTCTGCCTCCTAAGTGCTGGGATTAAAGGCATGTGCCACCATGTCCAGCCAGATTTTTTAAAATTTTTATTTATTTGAGAGACAAAGAGACAGAGAGAGAATGGGCACACCAGGGCCTCTATCTGCTGCAAACTCCAGACACATGCGCCACCTTGTGCATCTGGCTTATGTAGGTCCTGGAGAGTCAAACCTGGGTCCCTTGGCTTTGCAGGCAAGTGCCTTAACCACTAAGCCGTCTCTCCAGCTCAGGAACCCTATTTCTAAGTAAAGAATGCATAAGGATAAGGTCATGGAGCAAACAAAAAGAGGCAGAACAGAGAGAATAGTAAGATACATAACTCTCACAAGCTCTATAAGAGAATGTAAAGGGCATGTATGGTGTCGTTGGTGTTGTTATTAGTTTTTTTGTTGGTGTTATTTTGACACAAGTTCTCCAAATGTAGCCCTGGTTAGCCTGGATCTTACTGTGTAACCCAGGCTGGTCTCCTTCTGGCAATCCTCTTGCCTCTGTTTCTGGAGTACCAGAATCACACACATACAATATGCCCAGCATATTCTTTAATATATTTCCTAGCTTATAGGGTGCAGGGAGTTGAACCCAGAACTTTGGGAGTGCCAGGTAAGCACTCGGACACCCGAGTCACATCCCAGCTACCACACAAAGTCTTGACTCAAAGGCAGAGTAAGCGTGTTCAGTCAGGGGTCAGCCAGCACCTTACAGACCAGCTTGAGGTACTGGGACTAAGGCAACGTTTCCAACAGTGGGGATACAGAGAACAGAAACACCGAGGGCGTCACACCTGCACTACCAAGCACTTGGGAGACAGGCACAACTGACTTGGCTTTCAGGCTCGTCTGTGCTATAATGTGAGACTCTGTCAACCTTCCACCAACGCCCTCCCACAGATACTTTCCAATTAACCAAATAATGGGGGAAAACTCACATGGAGCTAGTATGGTATGTGCAAACACGGAGTGATTAAGGAGGTCTGGCTTTGAGGGAGGGCCTGGACCACCCACCTTTTCTGTTGTTCAGGTGACCACTGTGGTTTTCCATCTCAACACCAGCACGTGCGCTGCCTGGGGAAGAATCAGAGCACATGGTCAAACAACCCATGCCATTGGTCATATTTTCAAACTATTTTTATTTATATGCAAGGAGAGGGACAGAGAGAGAATGGATGTGCCAGGGCCTCTGGCCACTGTGAATGTCCTCCAGATGCATGTGGCACTTTGTGCATCTGCCTTTGTGGGTACTGGGGAGTCTTGGGTCATCAGGTTTTGCAGGCAAGAGCCTTGACCACTAAGCCAGCACTACAGCCCCCATACCATTATTATTTTGTTTTTCTTTATTGTGTTTATTTGACAGAGAAAGGGGGGGAGAGATATATATATATAGAGAATATGGGTGCACCAAGGCCTCCAGCCACTGCCAATGAACCCCAGATGTGTGCACCCCCTTGTGCATATGCCTAATGTGGCTCCTGGGGAATCAAACCTGGGTCCTTTGGCTTTGCAGGTAAATGCCTTAACTGCTAAGCCACCCCTCCAGCCCTATTTTGTTTTTTTGAGGTAGGGTCTTACTCTAGCCCAGGCTGACCTGGGATTCACTATGTAGTCTCAGAGTGGCCTTGAACTCACAGCATTCCTCCTACCTCTACCTCACAAGTGCTGGGATTAAAGGCATGCGCCACCACGCTATTATTTTTACTGTTAACAATCCCATAAATTCTCTCAGTACATCCAAACTGACTAACAACTGCTCCAACTTGGGGAAGCGTAAGTGTGAGTGTATTCCTACTGTAATGTTTCATGGTTACATTAAGTGCCTTTCTTTTTTCTTTTTTGTTTGAGGTAGGGTCTCACTCACTCAAGCTAAGGCTGACCTGGAATTCACTATGTAGTCTCAGGGTGGCCTCGAACTCATGGCAATCCTCCTACCTCTGCCTCCCAAGTGCTGGGATTAAAGGTGTGTGCCTTTATGTTTTTGAGACAGACTTGCTTGCACCCCAGCCAGATTGGAGTTCACTATGCTCACTAGGGAGCCTAGAACTCAATATCCTCCAGTGTGGCATTGCAGGCATGAGCCATCCTGCCTGGCAAGGGATTTAATTATTCTCTTCAGCTCTCAGAAATATAAACAGTTATTTCTTTTTTAAATATTTTATTTATTAATATTTTATTTTTACTTATTTGATTTTTATTTATTACTATATTTATTATTTAGTTATTTATTATTATTTATTTGAGACAGAAAGAGAGAATGGGCATGCCAGGGCCTCCAACCACTGCAAAACATACTCTAGATGTGTGCATCCCTTTGTGCATCTGGCTTACGTGGGTCCTGGGGAAGTGAACCTGGGTCCTTTGGCTTTGCAGGCAAGTGCCTTAACTGCTAAGCCTTCTCTCCAGCCCAACAGTTACTTCTATCATTGCTGCTTTTTTTTTTCCTCTGGACAACTGCTCTTTGTGTCCTCTAGTTAAAAAAGGTTAACTTTTTATTTGCAAGTAGAGAGAGAGAGAGAGAGAGAGAGAAAGAGATAGAAGACAGACAGACAGAGAGAGAATGGGCATGCCTGGGCCTCTAGCCACTGCCAATGAACTCCAGACGCATGTGCCCCTTGCATATGGCTTTCGTGGGTCCTGGGGAATCGAACCTGGGTCCTTTGGCTTTGCAGGCAAATGCCTTAACTGCTAAGCCATTCCTCCAGCCCATAAAGTTAACTTTTTTATTTTTATTGATTTGAGTGGGGGGGGGGTAGACAGAGAGAATGGGTGTGCCAGGGCCTCCACCTGCTACAAACTCCAGACACATGCACCACCTTGTGCATCTGGCTTACATAGGTCCTGGGGAATCGAACCTGAGTACTTTGGTTTTACAGGAAAGCGCCTTAACCACTAAGCCATACCTCCAGCCCCATTAAAAAAATAAATAAAAAGAAAGTATGGGTGCACCAGGGCCTCCTGCCACTGCAAACATACTTCAGACACATGTACCACTTTGTGCGTCTGGTTTTACATGAGTACTGTGGAATTTATCCTAGGTCATGAGGCAGAGGACGAAGGATTGCCATGAGTTCGAGGCTACCCTGAGACCACATAGTGAATTCCAGGTCAGCCTGGGCTAGGGCGAGACTCTACTTTGAAAAACCAAAAAAACCAAAGACTCACATAGCAGATCCAAAAAGGGTAAAAGGTGTAGGGTGTGGTGGCGCACGCCTTGGGAGGCAGAGGTAGGAGGATTACTGTGAATTCGAGGCCACCCTGAGACTCCATAGTGAATTCCAGGTCAGCCTGGGCTAAAGTGAGACCCTACCTCGAAAAACCAAAAAAAAAAAAAAAAAAAGGTAAAGGGGCTGCAAAGCTAAAGGACCCAGGTTCGATTCCCCAGGACCTACGTTAGCCAGATGCACAAGGGGTACAAGTGTTTGCAGTTAGTGTGCAATAGCTGGAGGCCCAGGCCCGCCCATTCATTTTCTCTTTCTGTCTCTCTGTGTCTCTCAGACCGAGGATACCCCCGCCCCGGACCCCCGTGCCAAACCCCGCCCCCTCCCTTCAACTTCCGCCGACGTCCGGTCCCGTCCCGCTAGCTCCCGTCCCGCTAGCTAGCAACTGCTCCGTAGGAATTGTCACGCCTTTCTCGACCTTCGCTGTCCGTCAGGCGCCCACGGACAAAAGACAACTTCATGACCTCACCTGCCAACGTTCACCCAAACCCTCAAGCCCAGCACCTACCCTGTGGTTAACACGCATGCGCACCAGCGCACCGGGGGGGGGGGAACCCGCGGGGCCTTCAGCGCATGCGCCGGGCCTCGGGCCTCACGCGGCCGGGAGCGGCCGCCCTAGTGCGCAGGCGCCCGAGCATTGTCACGCCCAGCAGCGCGCTCTCTCCATCTAGCTTGCCCCGCCGTGCTCGCGCAGGGGGCGGTGCCCATGCCAATTGGACTGGACTCGTGCCAGTCAACCAAATGGGCTCGCTGATTGGCGGCAATCGGAAGGGTAGAGGGTTTAGGTTGTGAGCCCTGCGAAGGCAACGGCGTTTTCTGGGCTTGTTCCCCGCTTCTCCAGAAGGTTCCGCCGGTCGGTTCGCCCCCGCGCAAGCCCGTCTCTGGGTCCTCGGCTGCGCAGCGTGCCGCCATGATGGGCCACCGTCCAGTGCTCGTGCTCAGTGAGTTGTGGGGAGACGGCCGGGGAGGGAGCCCGTCCTCGTGCCCCTCGGGCCACGTTACCTTCCAGTCCTGTCTCCCCCCCCCCCAACTACCCTCTCCTTGGCCCCGTGCCCCGTCCACCCTGCCGTCCGTGCCCCCGCTGCCCTCCTCCACGCCCCTGGCCTGTCCAGCAGGGCTTCCTGCGTGGAGCTGGAGGCCCACCTTTATCCCCTGGGCCCGCACTCGAGGACCTCGGGCACACTGCCTCATTTCATTTCTTTTTATTTTTATGTTTGCTTTTCCGAGGTAGGGTCTCATTCTAGCCGGGGTGACCTGGAATTCACTATGTAGTCTCAGGCTGGCCTCGAACTCACAGCGATCCTCCTACGTCTGCCTCCCGAGTGCTGGGATTAAAGGCGTGTGCCACGCCCTGCCATACTTAGACAATTTATTTATTTATTATTTGTTACTTTTGTTTGTTTTCGAGGTAGGTTCTCGCTGTAGTCCAGGCTGACTACTGGAATTCACTATGGAGTCTCAGGGTGGCCTCGAACTCACGGCGATCCTCCTACCTCTGCCTTCCGACTGCTGGGATTAAAGGCATGTGCCACCACGCCTGGCTTCTCATTTAATTTTTTAAATATGCGTTGGGAGGTTGTGGTGTTTCTTCACGAACTGTGAAAGGAGTAGATAAAAGTAATTTTAAAAAAGGGTCTGGCAGATGACAGAGTGGCATGCTTTCAAGAATAGCGGTTCAGCCGGTCGTGGTGGCCCATACCTTTAATCCCAGCACTTGGGAGGCAGAGATAGGAGGATCGCTGTGAGTTCGAGGCCAGCCTGAAAATACAGAGTGAATTCCAGGTCAGCCTGGGCTAGAGTGAGAACCTACCTTGGGGGGGGGGGGGAAACAAAGAACAGAATATCGGTTCAGTAACCCTTGGTCCTGAAATAATCCTGCTTGCCTTGTCTTTGCCACGATCAGGTTGAATTCTCAAATTTCTCCATCGACCTTATTTTTCCTTTAGGAAAGACTTAAATCTCTTTCCCCGTTGTCTTACCTTGTTTCTCTTCTAACTTGTCAACCCCATCTGTAGCCTGTCAAGCCATTTCCCCTTCTGCAATGTGTTGTGTATACACAGTGCAGATTTGAGCTTTTTTTTTTCCCTTTGGATTTTCTAGGTAACGTCTGGCTCTAGCCCAGATTGACCTGGAATTCAGTGTGTAGTCTTAGGCTGGCCTGGAACTCACAGGGATCCTCCTACCTTGGAATTTTTTTTTTTTTAAAGCATGTGCTACCACACCTGGTTGATTTGAGCTTTTTTAGTCAGTTTATGAAAAATAAGTTTTCAGGAAAATTATACAACATTGGTAATGGGGGTGGGATCTATTCTTTTTAATGGGTTTTGGGTCCATGCAGATTTCTGATCACCACTGCCTGGACATAAATGTAATTTAAGTACCCTGAGGGCTGTGAGATGCTTACATTTGGTGGGATTACATTGTAAAGATTTACTTATAATTTGGTGAGGGGAGAGAAATAAGAGTGTGTGTGTTAGGTTATAACTACTGGTTTCTTTTTGGCCTTTTGGTTGGAATCAAGTGGAGAATTAACCGCTGGCTTGCCCATTGAGAGGCCCTTAGGGTCAGTGTATTTGTAAAACTTTTTAGTTGTCTTAATCTCTCATTAGCCTCTGTAGCACATTAGGCTCTATTTACACTATATAACCAGCTCTTTGAGATGGTGAATTGATTTCAAGGTATTTTTCATACATCCTAGTATGTTTGTAATTTATCTTTTCCAGTGAGACACATTGGGAAGAGGGTTGTAGTTCACAGCATGCATCCAGGGCTCTATCAGTAATTATGCTTGGATTGTCATAACCCTCCATCTATGAAGGAAAATTTAAGTTTCTACACCCTTTCCCATGTTTCCATAAAGCAGTGACTGATAACATTTTTTTTAAGCATCAGGACCTCACGCATGCTAGGCAAATGCTCTACTACTGAGCTACATCCTGAGATTTTTTTTTTTTTTTTTAACTTTTGAGGCAGGGTCTTGCTTTGTAGCCCATGATGGTCTTAACCTCACTACATTCCCAGGCAGGCCTTACACTAGTGATTCCCCTGCCTCAGCCTTGGGTGTAAATTAAAGGCCTGTACCATGAGGCCTAGCTAGTGATTGGTACTTTTTTAGTCATAATCCTTTGAAAGTCTTTAACTCCTTTTCTGGGGAGGGAGAGGGAAATGTACGATCCCATTTTCTCACATAAACGAGGAATTCACTATTCTACTGAGGCCCATACAAGTATCTTGAGTTATGAATTTCTGTTGTAGATATGTGAACATTTATAGGGATTATGTTGACCAAGATTCTGAACTTGAAACATGGGTTATTTCTCTAGGGGTTGAGATATAGATGTAAATAGCTATGAGTACATACATTTAACAATTCTTTGAGGTTACCATATGCATATTTAAAGTATATGATTTGACATTTAGTCTGTGTAAACACTGTGAAGCCTTATGTTTGTTTGTTTTTTTTATTTGCAAAAGTTAGGAAATAAATAGCTTGTGTACCATGGGACAAGCCTGGGCTGTTGACCTGTTTTTAATCTGTTTTAGGTCAGAATACAAAGCGTGAATCTGGAAGGAAAGTTCAGTCTGGAAACATCAATGCTGCTAAGGTAGCATATATTTGTTTTAAGTGTTCATACTAGTTTGTTCTTAGCTGTCTGGCCTGTTTTCCATATTTCTGGTTGTAGCAGCAAGCTCCTTATGTATCTAGACGTCAGTGTAAAATTAAGCCGAGAAAAAGTTGCCTTCCCTTCCAGCCATTTTCCTGATGGAGATATGGGAGGCAGCCCTATACTTACAAGTCTGGCCTAATAATCTCATTAATCTATGCATAGTTGTGCTACATGTGTTTTATGGTAATCTAGACTGGGTTATGCCTTACTTGAGAGGAAGGGCCACCATAGTGAAGTGGTGTAAGATCTGACCTAGGGTGATGTGGCGGTCAGTCAGGAAGGACCACTGGGAGGCATTTCTTTTTTCTGCCTGCTGTAGAAGAGGGACTCCTGCCATTTACCCAGAAGTGGTTCATGGGACAGTGACAGAAAAACACAAATTTTATACTGGGGGACCTCACATGGTGAACTCCCAGTAGAGGAGTGCACAGCTGAAAGGGACACTCTTCTATTAGGGAAGCACATCTTGTACTCTGAGGGGTCTAGTTAAGGAACTTAAATAGAGCACATCTGGGCATTGTTTCCACTGGAGAGTGAACGGTCTAGAACAACCTAGAGAGAAGAGTGAAAGAAATTTAAAAAATTTCCCAGCTGAAATGTCAGCTTCAAAATAAAACAGAACAGCGCAGAAGGTACATGGAGACAGCGTACACGCACGATGAGTGAAGTGTGTCTGAAACAGAACAGTGCAGAAGGTACGTGGAGACAGTGTACACACACGATGAGTGAAGTGTGTCTGAAACAGAACAGCGCAGAAGGTACATGGAGACAGTGTACACACACGATGAGTGAAGTGTGTCTGAAACAGAACAGCGCAGAAGGTACATGGAGACAGTGTACACACACGGTCAGTGAAGTGTGTCTGAAACAGAACAGTGCAGAAGGTACATGGAGACAGTGTACACACACGATGAGTGAAGTGTGTCTGAAACAGAACAGTGCAGAAGGTACATGGAGACAGTGTACACACACGGTCAGTGAAGTGTGTCTGAAACAGAACAGTGCAGAAGGTACATGGAGACAGTGTACACACACGATGAGTGAAGTGTGTCTGAAACAGAACAGCGCAGAAGGTACATGGAGACAGTGTACACACACGATGAGTGAAGTGTGTCTGAAACAGAACAGTGCAGAAGGTACATGGAGACAGTGTACACACACGATGAGTGAAGTGTGTCTGAAACAGAACAGCGCAGAAGGTACATGGAGACAGTGTACACGCATGATGAGTGAAGTGTGTCTGAAACAGAACAGTGCAGAAGGTACATGGAGACAGTGTACACACACGATGAGTGAAGTGTGTCTGAAACAGAACAGCGCAGAAGGTACATGGAGACAGTGTACACACACGATGAGTGAAGTGTGTCTGAAACAGAACAGCGCAGAAGGTACATGGAGACAGTGTACACGCACGATGAGTGAAGTGTGTCTGAAACAGAACAGTGCAGAAGGTACGTGGAGACAGCGTACATGCATGATGAGTGAAGTGTGTCTGCTGGTGGGTTGCTGGGCCAGTGACACAGGTGCCGAATGAGCTGAAGCTCAACTTTGAATCCCAGCCATCAGCTTTATCTGAAACGGGCACCGTCCCCACTTTGAGAAGTGTCCCTGTGAAAACACTGGCTTTGCAGACTGTTCTCTGACGCATGCCTCTGTCTCATGTTTCCTTACCATTAGACAATTGCAGATGTCATCAGGACATGTTTGGGACCCAAGTCCATGATGAAGGTATGACTACCCTGCATTAGAGCTCTTAGATGCCAACTACTTCTCTGTTTTGTTATCTAGAACACTGATTTTCACTTTTGTCTTAGATGCTTTTGGACCCGATGGGAGGCATCGTGATGACCAATGATGGCAATGCCATTCTTCGAGAGGTTTGCCTTGTTTGTTTTTTGTTTTGTTTTTCATGTTCTTTTTAAAAAATATTTTATTTTCAAGGTAGGGTCTCACTCTAGCCCAGGCTGACCTGAAATTCACTCTGTAGTCTCAGGGTGGCCTCAAACTCATAGCAATCCTTCTACTTCTGCCTCCCAAGTGCTGGCATTAAAGGCATTCACCACCACACCCAACTCAAAATACTCTGTTTTTATTATTTGTGTGTGTGTATGATGTGTGTAAGTGCACATGGAAGTAACACACATGTGGAGGTCAGAGGACAGGATCTCTGGCCACTGCTGGTTGTGAGCTTCAGGGTTCTTCTGGCTCAGCCTCCCATCGCCAGAGATCTGTTGGGATCATAGATAACATGCGTTATTTTGTGTCTGGTTTTACGCAGATACTAAGAGAGATCAAACTTATATTGGCAGGCTTGTAACCAAGCACCTTTAATCCTGAGCTGTCTTCCCCAGCTGTTTATTCAGGGACTGATTTTTGTTTGTTTTGTTTTGTTTTCTGTTTTTTGAGGTAGGGTCTCACTCTAGTCCAGCCTGACCTGGAATTCACTATGTAGTCTCAGAGTGGCACGGCCATCCTCCTACCTCTGCCTCCCTAGTGCTGGGATTAAAGCTGAGGGCCACCATGCCTGGCCCGCCTTTGAGTACTCTTGATTCACTGATGATGATCTACGTTTATTTTTGTTTTTTCCTTTTCAGATTCAAGTCCAGCATCCAGCAGCCAAGTCTATGATTGAAATTAGCCGGACCCAGGATGAAGAGGTTGGAGATGGGACCACATCAGTAATTATTCTTGGTAAGAGGAGAGAACAATCTTGAAAAGGAAAATTTAAATAATGTCTGTGTCATAAAACCACTTGCTAAGTCTGTGTATTTTCTCCAATTGAATATAGAAGTATTCATATGAATAGGATGAGGTTGTGTCTGTTTTGTTTCATTGCTGTTTTGAGGTAGGATCACACTCTAGCCCAGGCTAACCTGGTACTCACTCTGAGGGTCTCAGCTGGCCTCAAACTCACAGTGATCCTCCTACCTCTGCCTCTTGAGTGCTTGGATTAAAGGCATACCTCACCATGCCCAACTTGTTTTATTTATTTTAAAGTATTTTATTTATTTGAGAGAGAGAGTGGGTACACCAGGGCCTCCAGTCACTGCAAACAAACTCCAAATGCATGTGTCCCCTTGTGCATCTGGCTTACGTGGGTCATGGAGAATCGAACCGGATCCTTTGGCTTTGTAGGCAAACGCCTTAACTGCTAAGCCATCTCTCCAGCCCTATTAGAGCATGGGTGCACCAGGGCCTCCAGCCACTGCAGATGAACTCCAGATGCATGTGTCACTCTGTGCATCTGGCTTATATGGCTATAGGGGAACTGAACCTGGGTCCTTAGGCTTTGCAGGTAATTGCCTTAACCATTAAGCCATTGCTCCAGCCCATGAAATTGATATTTTCTTTTTTTTTTTTTTGAAATTGATATTTTCAAATACATTACTGTGGAACTTTACATTCTTCTTTCAGCTGGAGAAATGCTTTCTGTGGCTGAGCATTTCCTGGAACAGCAGATGCATCCCACAGTGGTGATTGGTGCTTACCGCACAGCACTGGATGATATGATCAGCACGCTGAAGAAAATCAGGTACGCAGGGAGCAGGCCAAATGAGTGGCCAGTAAGAGCCTACAAAAACCAGCTGTTCTTCGGATGCCAGGTATGGTGACACACACCTCTAATCCCAGCACTAAGGAGGGTTGCCATCAGTTGAAGCCCACCCTGAGACTACACTGAATTCCAGGTCAGCCTGGGCTAGAGTGAGACCCTACCTTGAAAAACCAAAAGAAAAAAAGAATTCAGGGCTGGAAAGATGACTTAATGGTTAAGGCACTTTCCTGCAAAGCCTAGGGACCCAGGTTCAATTTCCCTGCACCCACATAAACCAGATGCATGCATCTGGAGTTTGTTTGCAGTGGCTGAAGGCCCTGGCACACCCATACTTACTTTTTCTGTCTGCCTCTCTCTCAAATAAATGCAATATAAAAAAAAAGAAGGCCGGTTGTGGTGGTGCACACCATTGATCCCAGTGCTTGGGAGGCAGTGATAGGAGAATCGCTATGCATTCAAGGCCACTCTGAGACCACATAGTGAATTCCAGGTCAGCATGAGCTAGAATGAAACCCTACCTCAAAAAAAAAAAAAAAGAAGGCTGGAGAGCTGGTTTAGTAGTTAAGGCATTTGCCTGCAAAACCAAGGCATCCTGGTTCGATTCTCCAGGACCCACGTAAGCCAGATGCACAAGGGGGCATGTGTATCTGAAGTTCCTTTGCAGTGGCTGGAGGCCCTGGCGTGCCCATTCATTCATATTCATATTCTCTCTCTCTCTCTCCCCCCCTCTTTCAAATAAATAAATAATTTTTAAAAAAGGGGGGGCTGAAGAGATGGCTTAACAGTTAAGGCACTTGCCTGCAAAGCCCAAGGACCCAAATACAATTCTCCAGGTCCCACATAAGGCAGATGCACATGGTGGCATGAGTCTGGAGTTCGTTTACAGTGGCTAGAAGCCCTAGCATGCCCATTCTCTCTCTCCTCCCCTCCCCTCCCCTCCCTTCCCCTCCCCTCCCTTCCCCTCCCCTCCTTCCCTTCCTCCCTCCCTCCCTCTCAGTCTCTCAGTCTCTCTGTCTATGTCTCTAATAACGATAAATAAAAACTTTTTTTATAAAAGCATTCAAAATAGCCTGGCATGGTGATGCACACCTTTAATGCCAGTACTCAAGGAGGATTGCTGTGAGTTCAAGGCCACCCTGAGAGTACATATTTCAGGACAGCCTGGGCTAGAGTGAGATCCCTGCCTTGAAAAAGGGAGGGACAGAAGGAAGGAAAAGAATTCAAAATAGATAGGAAAACAAAAAGAACTGCAAAGATTAAAATATATTTTAGGTACATTGTTGTCTGCAGGTTTCCATCTTAGATACTGTCTGAAAAATGGGTTGTAAGTAATACAGGCCTGTCTTCCTAGATGCTGGATTCTACTACGGGACATAAACATAATGGGTGGTTGTAGTTATTCACAGCTTAGTATTAAATATCTTTCCACTTGTGAATATTAGTAATTCAGTGCTCTAATAAGTGCTGTGAAGATGGCATTCAGCAGGTTTCCTTTAAAATGAAAAAGATCAAGCCTGCCATGGTGCACACGTCTTTAATCCCAGTACTCGGGAGGCAGAGGTAGGAGGATCACTGAGTTCAAGGCCACCCTGGGACTGCATAGTGAATTGCAGGTCAGCCTGGACTAGAGTGAGACCCTACCTTGAACCCCCCCCCCCCCCGCAAAAAGAAGAAGAGAAAATTAAATAAGATGAAATTAAATAAGATGAAAAAGTCCATGCCAATAAAATGGTGGTTTAGTGTGGCAGTTGGAGAACTTTCTGTTTTATAAGTCTGTTTGCTTAATGCTCATAGGACAGTGACAGGACCCTAGAAATACGTGACTTCTGACTTCAGAACATTTTAATGGTGACATACATGAGCCACAAAAGAATATTATAAGTGGAGTTGTTTGGTTGTATGGGTGTGTATTGTGTAATTCACATGTGTGCAGGTGCATGCATCCTGTGCTCATATGTACAGAGGCTAGAGAACATTAGGGGTCCACCTCTGTCATTCTTCATGTTTCCTTGAGGCAGGGTCTCACCTGACCTGGAGAACCTGGGCCTGTTTTTTTTTTTTTTTTTTTTTTTAGAGTGAATAGGCATGCCAGGACCTTTCAGACACTGAATGATCCTCAGATGCTTGTGCACATGTGCAACATTGTGCACTTACGTGACTGTGCATCTGGCTACGGGGGTTTGTGGAGATTTGAACATGTGTTCTTGGGCTTCGTAGGCAAGCGCCTTAACCACTAAGCTGTCTCTCCAGCCGTTGCTTTGCTTTGATAAATGGAGTGCTTGCTTACATGAGGGCCAGAGACTTCCCTGCATGCTTCCCCTATTCTGAGCCCTTAGCACCTGTGTAAAATGCTGGTGTAGCCACACGTTTGTGACCGTGTCTCTGGGAACGGGGTTAGTCAATGGGGGCCAGGGAATTGCTGAGGCTCACTGAAAAGTGGCCGCTCTGGGTTGAGTGAAAGACTGTTTCAAGAAAACATGTGGTTGAGTGACAGGTGACCCTATGTTTTTCTTAGACTACAGCATACATACTCTGCATATATGTGTGCTTTCCAAAAAATGGGTGTGGTTTCTCATGCCTGTAATACCAGCACCAGATAGGAAGATTACCATGAGTTCAAGGTCAACCCATGCTACAGAGCCAGTTCCAAGTTTGCTTGGGCTAGAGGGAGACTGTGTCTTTAAAAAAAAAAAAAGAAAAAGAAAAGAATGGGATTAAAGGCATGGTGGCGCACACCTTTAATCCCAGCACTGGGGAGGCAGACATAGGAGGATCGTCGAGAGTTCAAGGCCAGCCTGAGACTACATAATGAGTTCCAGGTCAGCCTGGGCTAGAGTGAGAGACCCTACCTCAAAAAACCAAAAAAAAAAAAGTGAAATCTATTTGGGGATAGTACCTACCTCTGCATCCTGAGTGCTGGGATTAAAGGAGTGTGCCACCATGCCCAGCCTGTTTTGTATTTGTTTATTTATTTGCATGTATTGCGTGGCATTCAGATGTGCCAGGACCTCTTGCTGTTGCAAACAAAAGTGCCTTTTTTTGTGGGTGCCTGGGGAGTCAAATGAGGCCAACAGGCTTTGCAAGCAAGTGCCTTTATTTAGCCACTGAACCATCTTCCCAGCCCTCATTACTGGGTGTTTTTTAGGGTTTAGTGCATGTAAGCACAGGTGTGTGTAAGTTGTGCACACATCTTGTGGCCAGAAGAGGAAATCGTGTGTCCTTGTGTATCACTCTTCTGCCTTACTTCTCTGAGGTAGTTTCAGACCTGAGGCTACCATTTTTCCCTTTGACTCGCTAACCAGGAGCCAGTGATCCTCCTGCCCCTCCCCCCTCGGGTCTGGAGCTATGCCTGGTTACCTAGGTGCTGAAGAAGTCAGATCTGCTTCTTTCTTGCGAATAAATAAATAAAAATAGATAAAACATTTAAAAATATATAGTTTAAAAATTATTTGTAGGGCTAAGGAAGACAGTTACGATGCTTGACTGCAAAGCCTAAGGACCCAGGTTCAACTCCCCAGCACCCACATAAGCCAGACATACAGGGTCACGCGTGTGCACAAGGTGGTGCATGCATTTGGAGTTCAATTGCAGTGGCTAGAGGCCCTGGTGTGCCAATTCTCTCCCCCTTCCTCCCTCCCTCCCTCTCTCTCTCTCCTGCTCTCTCTAAATGAAGGGCTAAAGAGATGCCTGCAAAGCCTAAAGGCCCAGGTTTGCCTTCCCAGAACTCACATAAGCCAGGCATACAAGGTCACACATGAGCACAAGGTGGCACAAGCATCTGGAGTTCGATTGCAGTGGCCTAAAGCCCTGGGCTTCTAATATATTCTTCTCCTCCTCCTCCTCCTCCTTCTTTTCTTCTTCTTTTCTTCTTCTTCTTCTTCTCTTCTTTTCTTCTCCTCTTCTTCTTCTTCTTCTCTCTCTTTCTCTCTCTCATAAAATAAATAATAATAGCCAGTTGTGGTGGCTCACGCCTTTAATCCTAGCACCGGGAGGCAGAGGTAGGAGGATTGCTATGAGTTCACCCTGAGACCACATAGTGCATTCCAGGTCAGCCTGGACTAGAGTGAGACCCTACCTCAGAAAAAATAAAAAATAAAATAAATAATAATAAATAGATAAAATTATTTGTAGCCAGGTGTGATGGCACACATCTTTAACCCCAGCACTGCACTCAGGAGGCAGAGGTAGGAGGATCACTGTGAATTTGAAGCTAGCCTGGGGTGAGTTCCAGGTCAGCTTGGGCTAGAGTGAGACCCTACCTTGGAAAGAAACAAGTTGAAGAATAGTTGAGGCAGAGGTAAGGAACTACTTATTTTGCTGTTAGCTTTGAATGTGTGTGTGTGGGGGGGGGAGAGAATTGCCAAACGTGGGAGTAGATTCCTCAGAGAATTGTGGACCCTTTTAGGAAGAGTTTACATGCAAATTTCTGGAAAGCGGAGGAGTGGGTAAGATTGTCTCTTGGTAGGTGTTTTAGTTTCGAAGGAACAGGCCCCTTCATTCCTCCTCCCGGCCTGCTGTTGAGTCTCTTATGATGTATGTATACAACAGACTGTCTAAACATTTTATGTTACGTGCCTATCATGTTAGCTGGCTTCCTTTTTTTACAGTATTCCTGTTGATGTCAATAACCGCGATATGATGCTGAACATCATCAAAAGTTCCATTTCCACCAAAGTCATCAGCAGGTGGTCCTCTTTGGCTTGCAACATTGCCTTGGATGCTGTCAAGACTGTACAGTTTGAAGAGAATGGCCGAAAGGAGATTGACATCAAGAAATATGCAAAGGTGGAAAAGGTAAACTAATGAAGTGTGTGCTTTGGGAATTATTTAAGGGTTAAGGAAAACCATCAGTAATTTCATGTGTATCTGTGTGAATAGTACTTATAAGCCATATATGGATATTCTTACCAGCCACTATGGGGATATACATTTAATGACTAATAAGCCATGGAGGCTTTCTTCCCACTCTGCTAAATGTAAGATAAAAATGTTTTCTCATGCCTTTAATCCAAACACTCTGGAGGAGTGCTATGAGTTCCAGGTCAGCCTGAGCTAGAGTGAGATCCTGTTTTTAAAAAAATTAAAATTAAGCCAGGCATTGGTGGCTGACACCTTTTATTCCAGCACTTGGTAGGCAGAGAGAGGAGGATCACCATGAGTTTGAGGCCACCCTGAGACTTCATAGTGAATTCCAGCTCAGCCTGGGCTAGAGTGAGATCTTGAAGGAAAAAAAAAAAAAAGTTTTATAACCAGAAAATGGGCCACAAACCTAAAATCTGTTGAAGTGTCCTAGTAAAGTAGAAGTTACCTGCTTCTGTTCAAATCTGTCAAGACACTGAGTTTCTGTGGGTCTCAGATACCCTTCAAGTTGAATATAATGGTCCAAGGTCTGCATGCTTCCTAAAGGTGAAAATAAAATTTACAGCCGTTTTTTTAAACGGCTTTGTTTTGGAGGGTTTTTTTTTTTTTGCCGTGGGATTCGGGGCCAAGGGGGAAGCACATAGTCTCACTCTGTATCCCAAACTGATTTAGAACTTAACCATGTAGCCCTGACTGGCCTGGAACTTGTGGCAATACTTCTGCATCTGCTTCCCAAATTAAATAGTGGTCATTTGAGAAAAAGGAACATTCTAGTACTGGAGTTGAGAAATTATTAATTATTTATGTTGATCTGTCTGTGGTGCTGGGGATTAGACCCAAGTCCTTGCACATATGAAGTGAGGGTTCTACTGCTGAGCCGTATCCTCATCCCCAATTGTGTCCCCTTAGTTGTGGATTAAAGCAAGTCTTCCATTGCTCAGATACCTGGGGGCTTCATTGAAGACTCATGTGTGCTACGGGGAGTCATGATTAACAAGGATGTGACCCATCCTCGAATGCGGCGCTTGATCAAGAACCCTCGCATTGTATTGCTGGATTCTTCTCTGGAGTATAAGAAAGGGGAAAGCCAGGTAAGGTTCCTAGACTTGTTCCTTAAAGTAAACTGTTGATTATTATTATTGGGTGTTTTTGTTTTTTCAAGGTAGGGTCTTGCTCTCTAGCTCATGGTGGCCTCGAACTCACAGCAATCCACCTACCTCTGCTTCCCGAGTGCTGGGCTTAAAGGCGTGTTATCACCATGCCTTTAATTATTATTTTTATTTATTGTTTTATTGGAGAGAGAGAATGGGCATGCTAGTGCCTCTTGCTGCTGCAAACAAACTCCAGACATGTGCCACTTTCTGCATCTGACTTCCTGTGGGTCTTGGGAATCAGGCTTAGGTCAGCAGTCTTTGCAAGCGGGTGCTTTAACTTGTGAATTGTCCCCTGCCTGGAAGTGAACTCTTGACTGCTGATGTGGACAAGGAAAATTAAAGGGGTGATTATGGACTGACTGCCAGTTCATTACCACAGTCCTAGAAAATAGTACTGCCTTGGTTTTATAATGAGGAATCTAAAATGCAGGGGGGTTGACCCTCAAAACATTAGTCCTGTATTTGTTAAAATTGGGTCATGGAGCCAGGCATGGTGACGCAAACCTTCAGTCCCAGCACTGAGGAGGCAGAGGTAGGAGAATCATTGAGAGTCCAAGGCCAACCTGGAACTACAGGTCAGCCTGAGCTAGAGTGAGACCCTGCCTTAACAAAACCAAAAAAAAAAAAAAATGCTTCATGTAGTGTTAATATATACCTGTAGTCTTGGCTACTTAGCTCATGAGCTCAAACCAGCCTAGGTAAAGTAGTAAGACCTGGTCTCCAAGAAAGAAAGTTACAGTGGGTCAGTATATACTTAAGTACTTGCTTACTGACCTTCTCATTGACCTCGTCACAGTTTGAACCTAGCTCTGGCTTCAGGTTTGTTTTGTTGTTAATTTTATTTATTTGTTTACTTTTAATTTTTAATTTTAGAGCGAGAGGGAGAGAGAATTGATGCCCCAGGGCCTCAGCTACTGTAGTTGAACTCCAGGCACTTGCTCCACCTAGTGGGCATGTGTGACCTTGCATGTGTCTCACCATTGTGCATCTGGCTGTAACATGGGATCTGGAGAGTCAAACATGGGTCCTTAGGCTTTGCAGGCTATCTCTCCTGCCTGTGTTGTTCATTTTTATTGGTACGTGTGAGGGGGCCACTCCAGGGTCTCTTACCACTACAAACACACCAGGTACTTGCACCACTTTTTGTGTCTTGCTTGTATCAATGGTAGGGAACTTGAACCCAGCTCAGTAGGCTTTGCAAGTATGCATTACAGTACTTGACTTCAGTTTGATACTATTGGTCCACCTTCTTAATGCATTCAGACACTGAAGAAGTGCTAAAGGGAACTTAACAAAGGGCAGGAGGCTCAAAGGTTCTAAAACAAAACTTGGGTCCTACTGAAATGAGGATTGGGGATCAATTGTTGGACTGGAGAAATGGTTTATCAGCTAAGGTGCTTGCTGGCAAAGCCAAAGGACACACGTTTGATTCCCCAGTACCCACGTAAAGCTGGGTGTACAAGGTGGTGCATGTTTTTGGAGTTCATTTGCGGTGGAGGCTAGAAGCCCTGATGTATCCATTCTGTATCTGTAGCTGGACTACCACGCCTTTAATCCTAGCACTTGGGAGGCAGAGGCAAGAGGATTGCTGTGAGATTAAGACCAACTTGGGCTGTGAGTATGCTATAGGTCAGCTTGGGCTACTAAGTAAAAGCCTATCTCAAGAAAAAGTGAAAAAAAGAATCAAGATTTAGAACATCTGTACACCAGTAGGACAGAGGTTATGTTGAACTAGAAAGCTCAGAAAAGCTAAGGTAGTCAAGGCGGCAAACCGGATGCACCTGGAAAATAGAGTAAAGTAAACTGGGCTTACAGAAGTGTGATGTCACTGCTGTGTTAGCACTCAAACCCAGACTGTTTGGAATACTGAATGGGCTATGTGGAGGGGTGTGGTGATTACAGTGATCCCGAAGAGTTTCAGCAGCCAGGGATTTTTAAATCGGTGCCTTTTCCATCCCACAGACTGACATTGAGATTACACGAGAGGAGGACTTCACCCGCATCCTCCAAATGGAGGAAGAGTACATCCAGCAACTCTGTGAGGACATTATCCAGCTGAAGCCCGATGTGGTCATCACAGAAAAGGGCATTTCAGGTGAGGCGCCATCTGGTTTTCCAGCCTGCATTTGAGGTGGAAGGTGGTGAATGGTGTCCCCCCATGTCAGCATGTGACGTCTAGAATGCTTGACGGGTGAAAGAAGTTCAGAGCCCAGGAGCTCTGGAGTCCAGCGTGGCACCTCTGCTCTCCAATTTCAGATTTAGCTCAGCACTACCTCATGCGGGCCAACATCACAGCCATTCGCAGAGTCCGGAAGACAGACAATAACCGTATCGCGAGGTGAGTAGGTACAAGTAGTATTCTTCCTAGTTCCTTCCTTGTAGCTTCATGGTGTCATTGTCTGAAAAAAGATGGAATGGAGCTTGGGGATATCTCAGTGGTTAAAAGTGCCTGCTGGCCCGAGTTCAGTTGTCCAGTACCCACCTAAAGCTAGATGCACAAAGTGTCTCATGCATCAGGAGTTTGCAGTAGGAGGCCCTGGCACATCTTTACACACACACACACACATACACTTTATTTATTTTTGTTTTTTTTTTTTGAGGAAGGATCTCACTGTAGGCCCAGGCTGACCTGGGATTCATTATATATTCTCAGGCTGGCCTCAAATTTAACAGTGGTGTGCCACTATACTCGGCTCTCAGGGCCCTATTCTTGCACACTAAACACTTCACCCACCAAATCATCTCTCCAGCCCACTATGCATAATGTTCATGTTTAAATTGTACTGTTTGAAAGGCTGGTGTAGTACTGTTAACAATATTTGTAACCTACAACAGCTAACATTTTTGTATCAAATTTTGGAAACTGGGACATAGGCATGGTTCTGGTAAATAGTACTTTACTGCCATGCATAGTATTGCAGGCCTGTGATCCTAGTGCTTGGGAGGCTGAGTGAAGCAGGAGGCTCAGGAGTTAAAGGTCAGGCTCATCCATCTATTAAGTTGGAGGGCTGCTAGAGCCACAAGAGACCCTGGCTGATGACACAAAACCAGGCGTGGTGGCTCATGCCTCATCAGAAGGCTTAACTGGAGCTCAAGGTCAACCTGGGCTACAGAGTAAGAACACCTCACAGCTTATGAATCTAACCTATTGGAGCAGTCAGTCATCTCAATCACTGTGTCACAAATAACTAGATCACCTTATAAAGAAAAAGGTGGGTTTTTTTTGTTTGTTTGTTTGTTTTTTGTTCTCTCTCTAGCCCAGGCTGACGTGGAATTCATTATGTCGTCTCAGGCAGGCCTCGAACTCATGGCGATCCTCCTACCTCTGTCTCCTGAGTGCTGGGATTAAAGGCGTGCGCCAGCAAAAGGTTTTATTTGACTCAGTTTTAGTGTTTCCAGCCTTTGGTTGGTTGCTTTGGGTTTTGCTAAGGCAGGTACATCTTGACCAAAGCACGTTGTGCAGCATGCTGCTCGCCTCACGGGCAGGGAGCAGTGCGGGTCTTCATTCCCTAAGGAACCACCTGCTCCCAGTGCAGCTTGTCCCCAGCGACCTGAAGACCTCCCATTAGAAAGCGTTTCTGCCTCTTACTAGTACCTCCCTGGATAACAAGCCTTTATCACGTGAACATTTTAGTGGACAGAATTCCATTAGAACCACCCACCATCATGTCTGTCACAAGTGTGGAATTCACTATGTAGTCTCAGGCTAGCCTCGAACTCATGGTGATCCTACCACTGCTTCTCAAGTGCTGAGCTTAAGGGTGTGTGCCACCATGCCCGACTAAAAGTGTTTATTTTCAAACAGACAGACAGTAGAGACAGAGAATGGACACTACAGGGCCTCCAGCTTCTGCAAACGAAGTCCAGATGCATATGCCACTTGGTGCATCTGGTTTTATGTGGGTACTGGGGACTCGAACTCGGGTCATTAGCCTTTGCAGACAAGTGCCTTAACCGCTGAGCTGTCACTCCAGCTCCCATTTTAGTCTTAACCTAAACACCTGGTTCTCTGTCTCTCCTCCACCCTATAGAGCCTGTGGGGCCCGGATAGTCAGTCGACCAGAGGAATTGAGAGAAGAAGATGTTGGCACAGGAGCAGGCCTGTTGGAAATCAAGAAGATTGGAGATGAGTACTTTACGTTCATCACTGAGTGCAAAGACCCCAAGGCCTGCACTGTTCTCCTCAGGGGAGCCAGCAAAGAGATTCTCATGGTGAGTCAGCCTAACAGCTCTTAACTCCAGCTTTGTCTTCCTCTCACTGCTTCTCCCTTAGACCCCTTCAGTCAGCACCTGGGAGGCTGAAGTAAGAGGATTGCTGCTAGTTCAAGGCCAGTTTGGGGCTACAGAGTGAGTGCCAGGTCAGCCTGGAGACCCTTCCTTGAGGAGGGGGAGACAAAAGAGCAAGAGAGAGATTTCACGTATACAGTGTGGTATCCTTTGGCCTGTGCACATCAGTACAGAAGTGTATGGAAGAGCAAAACCACCCACTTAAGTCATCACAGGGAAGCAAAAAAGAGGGAGAAAAAGAATCGAAGTCCCAGAGTCTGCTCTGATTAAAATTGTCCACCATTTTCCAGTAGTGCCAAGTTGGGGACCAATCCTCTTTTATATTTATATATATATATTTTTTTTACTTATTTATTTGAGAGAGAGGAAGAGGCAGATGGAGAGAGAGAATGGGCAAGCCGGGGCCTCCAGCCACTGCAAATGAACTCCAGACACATGTACCCCCTTGTGCATCTGGCTTACGTGGGTCCTGGGGGGTCGAACGAGGGTCCTTAGGCTTCTCAGGCAAACGCCTCTCTGTCTTTTGTTGTTGTTGTTCTGGCCCAGGCTGACCAGGAATTCACTATATAGTCTCAGAGTGACTTCCAACTCACGGTGATCCTCCTACCTCTTCCTCCTGAGTACTGGGATTAAAGGCATTTGCCACCATGCCTGGCCTTTTTTTGAGGTAGGGTTTCACTCTAGCCCAGACTGACCTGGAATTGACTATGTAGTCTCAGGGTGCCCTCGAATTCATGGCAGTGCTCCTATCTCTGCCTCCTGAGTGGTGGGATTAAAGGCATATACCACCATGCCCTGCTTGGGATTTTTGTTTTTTTGTTTTTCTGGGGTTGTGGATGTTTCTCAGTAGGAAGGTGCTTCCCTAGCATCCATGAAACCCTGGGTTCTGTCCACAGCACATAAACCAGCCAGGATGGCACATACATGGTAATCCCAGGATTTGGGAGGTTGAGACCAAAGGACCAGACTTTCAAGGTCACCCTTGTTTCCTTGTTGAATTTAAGGCCAACCTGAAGTACTTGAGGCCCTGTCTCAAAGAAAGTAAAATATAGACACCTCAAAGTTGTCCTCTGACCTGCATGTGTGCACCCACACACAAAATACAGCCAAGAGCTAGGGAGATGGCACAGCAGTTAAAGGCGTTTGCTCCCAAAGCCTGCCAGCTAAGTTTCAATTCTCCATCCACCCATAAAGCTGGACGGGTGTTGGTTTGCAGCAGTTAGAGACCCTGTTTTGCATACTATGTGCATGAGCATGTGTGTGTGAACATACACACAAACAAAAAAAAAAAAGTGGCCAAAGCAAGGTGTGTTGCATGCCTTTAATCCCAGAACGCGGGAGGCAGAGGTAGGAGGTTTGCCATGAGTTCAAGGCCAGCCTGAGACTACATAGTGAATTCCAGGTCAGCCTGGGCTTGAGCAAGACCCTACTTTGAAAAAAAAAACACACACACATACACATAAACCCCCAGCCCTCCTTAGTTTTTAAATTGAAATTGATGACTATTTTTTTTCTTTCGGTAACTTATTCAGAGGTGGAGCACCTAGTGTGCACAACTTAGGAAGAGATGGAATGGGGTTTAGTTCTGTCTGGTATGATACATAAGGACCCGACTTCTTGGTTGAGGTGACATCCTCCAGTCTCTTGCAGCAGCCACCTTGCAGTGTTCTCTTGTATTCATTCATTATAATTCTTCCAAGAAAACACCCCGCATCCTGCCAGTAGGGGTTCCCACGGAGCTTTCCTAGCTGCCCTTTTTGTGGTTAACATCAGGAAATCTTTGGTGTGTCTCTGATTTCTGAGTCACCAAGCTGGCTTCATAATGTCTCTTTGTTTCCATAGGAAGTAGAACGCAATCTCCAGGATGCCATGCAGGTGTGCCGCAATGTTCTCCTGGACCCTCAGCTGGTACCAGGGGGCGGAGCCTCTGAAATGGCTGTGGCCCATGCCTTGACAGAAAAGTCTAAGGCCATGACTGGTGTGGAGCAGTGGCCATACAGGGCTGCTGCCCAAGCTTTAGAAGTCATCCCTCGTACCCTGATCCAGAACTGTGGGGCCAGTACCATCCGTCTGCTAACCTCCCTTCGCGTGAGTTCTTGTCTTAACCTAGTCGGGGCAGGGAAAGCTGTGTTTGGCCTACAGGGATGGTTTTTATATGTCTAAGTTCTCCTTACAGTTCCCTTAAAATCTTAAAGCTGAATGTGATGGCTCTGTAATGGGTAAGTACGGGGTTCTGGGTTGTTTCTGGGAACCCCTAAGCTCTTAAGTTCATGTTTGTAGATTAACCAAAAAATCGGCAAATCCAGACTAGAGAGAATGATTTTTACAACACCACATTTTATTCAGATATCACAGGAATGTGTGGAAGGGAAGGGGTTGAGGAAGGGAAGGTGCACCACATGGTCCAAGAGCCCATGTAAATGAACATGGATCTTTGACTTAAAAAAATACGAAGAGTCAGGTGTGGTGACTCACTCCTTTAATACCAACACTTGGGAGGCAGAGGTAGGAGGATCGCAGTGAGTTCAAGGCCATCCTGAGACTACATAGTGAATCCCAGATCAGTCTGGACTAGAGCCAGACGTGACCTAAAACGTGTCCCTTCACACTAGTAACAGTTCTGGAGAGAGCGAATCTCCCCATAGGTTAGAGAAGCTGTGGTTTAGAATTCAAGCTCAAGGCACCTGGACAAACCTGCACCAGCTGTCCCAGCCAGTCAGCTGGGCTCAGAGAGGAGTCCACCCACTCTTGGGCAGGGTACACTCAGCGGGCAAAGGCTGAATCCCTGGATTGAATGAAGCAGGTAGAGCCAGCTGGGATAAGCAAGGCCAGCTGTGATAGACACTGTGAAGTTATGACATAAGATCATCTAGGATCCCTCCCTTTATGGGCCACCTGTTTCTGCCTCACCAGAAAGTACTTGCCTACTCTGGAACCCCAGAGCTCATATGCTGGGGAGGCTGAGGAGTTTGAGGCCAGGCTGGCCTACAGAGTTGAGTTCCAGGTCAGCTGGGCTGCCTCAAAAACAAAAGAAAATGCCGGGCATGGTGGCGCATGCCTTTAATCCCAGCACTCAGGAGGCAGAGATAGGAAGATCGCCATGACTTTGAGGCTACCCTGAGACTACATAGTGAACTCCAGGTTAGCCTGAGCTAGAGCGAGACCCTACCTCAAAAAGAAAGAAAAAGAAAGAAAGAAAAGAAAACCTTTCCTTCCTTTTACTCTGACCTGTTAACTACATTGGTCATCATTTCCCATTTTGCCTCCTGAAGAATTAAAATGAATGAATACAAGAGAACACTGCAAGGTGGCTGCTGCAAGAGACTGGAGGATGTCACCTCAACCAAGAAGTCGGGTCCTTACGCATCATACCAGACAGAACTAAACCCCATTCCATCTCTTCCTAAATTGTGTATTAATTTTTTTGCGTGTATGTGCACAACATACACATGGAGGCCAGATGACAATTTGTAGTGTCATCCTCGTGTTCCACTTGGTTTGACAGTCTTTGTTCGCCACTGCATGGCCAGGCTCGCTGCCTTCTGGGGGTTCAACTGTCTCTGCCTCCCATGTTGCCCGAAGTGCACAGTTCATCACGCTTGTACAGCAAGCACTTTTGTCTGCTGAGCTCTTTTCCCCAGTCCTACTTTAGGTGTTTATGATTTTGGTTGTGGTGTTGTTTTGGGTACCCAGGCTTTCCTTTAACTCTAGCTTCAGGCTGGTCTCGAACTCACAGCGATCCTCCTACCTCTTCCTCCCAAATTCGGGGATTAAAACCCTGTGCCACCAATCCCAGCTCTGTCAGTTTTTCACCTAATGTTTTCTGCCAACTCATCTGTTCTCACCATATTCTTCTGTAACTACTTATTTCTGTTCCATCTGCAGGCCAAGCACACCCAGGAGAACTGTGAGACCTGGGGTGTGAATGGTGAGACGGGTACCTTGGTGGACATGAAAGAACTGGGCATATGGGAGCCATTGGCTGTGAAGCTGCAAACATACAAGACAGCAGTGGAGGTGAGCCACCCAAAGGCGCGCTGTTTGGTTTCATCTTCACACAACCAGCCTTTGTGCTTGGTAAACCGAGTATTCCCCAAAGCTCTACCAAGGAATCCCATCTCCCTACTGATCTTTAGCTTGCACAAAAGCAAGGTGGCTTAGTCTACATCCTTTGTGCATTAAGACTCTAAAAGGTAGATTTCAGATAAAATGGTAATTTGGGGGAGGAGCTAGGTGACGCATCTAAGAGAGACAATGCCCTTCCCTTCTCTGCTGACCTCTGTGGGGCTGTTTTCCCTGGCAGACTGCAGTTCTGCTGCTGCGGATTGATGACATCGTCTCAGGCCACAAGAAGAAGGGTGATGAGCAGAGCCGGCAAAGCAGCGCTCCTGATGCTGGCCAGGAGTGAGTGGTGGGCACGGTGACCAGCGCACTGAGCCAGAGTTCCAGGAACACTGTGGATGTCTGTGTTTGGAAGGGATCAGGTTGGGCAGCCCCAGTCTGTCAAGCACAGTTTGCAAAAGGCACTGGCCTGTACTCTTCTTGTAAGCTTTCCATTCAGTTTGCTCCAGTGATTAAATCTAAGTCATTTGAGATTGTTGTTATGCATCTTTCCACCTTAAGTTGGTTCTCCCTCTTGGTAAAGTGGGGGGAGACAGAAACCTTACTGAGCAGCCAAAAGAGACTGGAATAGGGTCATTGCTTTTTTTTATTTTATATATATTTTATATATTTATTTGAGCCAGGCATGGTGACACACGCCTTCAGCCCCCAGCACTCAGGAGGCAGAGGTAGGAGGATCGCCATGAATTCGAGGTCAGCCTGAGCTAGTGAGACCCTAACTCAAAAAAACAAAAAAAAAAAAATTTTTTTTTTTTAAATATACTTACAAGCAGAGAGAGAGGAGGGAGATAGGATAGGGGAGTTGGAGGGAGGAGGAGTGGACACCCCAGAGCTCCTGACACTGCAAATGAACTCCAGATGCATGCACCAGTCTGTGTATCTGGTTTTACATGGGACTGGGGATTTGAACCTCAGCTGCCAGGCTTTGCAAGCAAGTGCCTTTAACTGCTGAGCCATTTCTCCACCTACGTCATTACTTTTTGGTTAATTGAGGTAGGGTCTCATTCTAGCCCAGGCTGACCTTGATGCATAGAACTCCTCCTAGTGCTGGGGTTAAAGGTGTCTGCCACCGGCCTGGCTGTTTTTCTCTCCAGCTCTAGCTGGCTTGGAACTTGATGATCCTGCCTTTTCCTCCGATCACAGGCACACACATCAGACTTCCAACTGGAAAGGATTTACTTATTTATGTGGAAGGAAAGATAGAGAATGGGCATGCCAGGGCCCCTAGCCACTGCAAAGGAACTCCTCAGCCTAGTGAATTTCCTCTCGCCAGGAGGGAATTGTTTCTATCAGACAAAAAACAGCAAACCAAGGGAAGATAAGTGTCTATGGATCATGTGGTATGCTGGGCGTGGAAGCTCACTCAGTCTCAGCACTGAGACTGAAGTGAGAGGAGCACCTTGAACTTGAGACCAGCCTGGGCTAGAGTGAATTCTGGGCCAGCCTGGATTAGAGTGAGGCCATGCCTAAAAATAATCATGGACTGGAGAGATGGCTTAGTGGTTAAGGTGCATAAGTGGTACTGGCTTGAAGAAAGAACAAGGAGGAATGAACCTGTGTTTCTGTTTGGATATCAGTCAGCCGGACCCTCTTTCTGCCCAGGTAGCACTATTTTGAGTCAAGGAAAAAGAAAGTTAGTGTTTTTTCACATAACTTCCCTCCCTACACCCCCCCCTTCCTGGGAAGAATACTCAAACCCAGGGCCTTAGGCATACAGAGCAAGAGCAACTGCTCTAGCACTGAGCTACAGCTCCAGCCAACCATGCTAATGCTGGCCACTACTCTCTCAACATGCCACCCTGCTTCCTTGCCCCATCTGTACTCCCTTGAGTTTCCATCTTCTCACGTTAGTCGGCCTCTATTGAGTCGACTGCAGAAGCTTTCATTTCACCAAATGGCATACTGTAACGGATAAAACAGGCCTCTTTGATAATGACTTTGTACTTGCTTCCCCGCCGCGCCGCCCCCAGGTAGGGTCTCTAGCTCAGGCTGACCTGGAATTCACTATGTAGTCTCAGGGTGGCCTCGAACTCATGGCAATCCTCCTGCCTCTGCCTCCCGAGTGCTGGGATTAAAGATGTGCGCCACCACGCCTGGCTTGTACTTGCTTTTGAGTAATTCACGAACAGGTGGAGAAAGGATCGTTATAAAGGACATACTCTAAGCTGGGTGTGGTGGGATCTGTGAGTTCAAGACCACCCTGAGACAGAGTGAATTCCAGGTGTGTCTGGGCTAGAGTGAAACCCTACCTCAAAAAAAAGGACATACTTTAACATGAGAAGATCTTAGGATGAACAAAACTTTGCGCCATTCAAGACAAAAGTCTCCGGAACTGATTTTAATCATACTTGGGTTAATCATTAATTCCTATATTGAAACAATATTAAATTCTGCTTTGCCAGCTGGTTCTCAGGCTTTTGTCCTAAGGGACATCTAATATTTTTTCTCATGAGAAAAAGCAGTAATGGCCCTAAACATTGCAAGCCTTTGATTTCTTCTAGTCTTCCTCTTGGCAGCCAGACCTCCTTTCTGCCTTCCCCGTGACCTGCGTAGTCCCGGCATTGGCTCCATTATCTCCTTCCTGACCACTGAACTCAGCCATACTGAATGAAGACCTGGGAGAGCACTAGTGCACACCGTGACAGATGTTCTAACTGCGTGCATGTGTTGGCATCCTCACAATAATCCTATCCATCTGTCATCGGAACTCGAATTGTAAAGCAGCTTGTGTAATCCCACCACTTGGTAGGTGGAGGCAGGAGAAAGTCAAGTTCAAGGCTAACCTATTTGAATAGACATCATTTCTCAAAACCCAATGGGGACCTGGGAGTGGTGGAACACACCTTTAGTCCCAGCACTCAGGAGGCAGAGGTAGGAGGATTGACAGAATTCAAGGCCATCCTGAAACTACATAGTAAATTCCAGGTCAGCCTGAGCTAGAGTAAGACTCTACCTCGAAGGGTAGGGGGGAGTGCAACCATGGGCTGGAGAGATGGTTTAGCAGTTAAGGAGCTTCCTGGTAAAGGTAAGGACCCACCTAGGCCAGATGCACATGGTGGTGCATGCATCTGGGGTTCCTTTGCAGTGGCTAGAAGACCTGGCATGCCCATTCTCTCTCTGCCTCTTTCTCAAATAAATTAATTAATTAAAAAATAAGTAAAAGCATAACCACACCTGGCAGGAAAAGTAAATTTTGAAAAATGTGGAGGCTGTGTGTGGTGGTGCATGCCTTTAATCCCAGCACTCAGAGGCACAGGTGGGAGGATTGCCCTGAAACTACATGGTGAATTCCAGGTCAGCCTGGGCTAGAGTGAAACCCTACCTCAGAAAACCAAAAATAATGTGGAGGAATCTGCAAAGATGGCTCTGAGGTTAAAGGTGCTTCCTTGCAAAGCCTAGCAGCCTGAGTTCAAATCCCCAGTACCCATGTAAAGCTAGATACACAAAGTGGCACATGCATCTATTCATTTGCAATGGTAAGAGACCCTGACAGGCCATTTCCCCACCCCCCATTCTCTCTGCTTGCAGATTAATGAATTTTAGTTGTGTGTGTGGTGTGCATGTATGTATATGTATGTTCATATCTATGGGTGCACATGTATGCATGTGAGCATGCATGTGGAGGCCAGAAGTTGATGTACTTCTCTTACTCTACCTTGTTTTTGTTTTTTTAATAATTTATTTTTTATTTTTATTTATTTGAGAGTGACAGAGAGAAGGAGAGAGAGAATGGGCACGCCAGGCCTCCAGCCACTGCAAACAAACTCCAGACACGTGCGCCCCCTTGTGCATCTGGCTAACGTGGGTCCTGGGGAATCGAGCCTTGAACCCGGGTCCTTAGGCTTCACAGGCAAGCGCTTAACCGCTAAGCCATCTCTCCAGCCCTCTACCTTGGTTTTTGAGACAGGGTCTCACTGGACCTAGGACTCACCAATTTTTCTAGACCAGCCAGTGAGGCCTCAGGATTTCCTGTCTCTGGACCCCCATGTCAGCATTGCAGGGATTACAGACATGACTTTTTACATGGGTGCTGGAAATCCAAATTCTGGTTCTCAGGCTTGTGTGGCAAGCACGTTACCCACTGAGCTATCTGTCCATCTCCTTAAAAAAAAAAAAAATTGTTTACCCTACCCCTCCCTTCCTCTCAAAATATTTAAGAACAAATTGTGCTGGGCGTGGTGGCACACGCCTTTTATCCCAGCATTTGGGAGACAGAGGTAGGAGGATCGCCATGAGTTCAAGGCCACCCTGAGACTACATAGTGAATTCCAGGTCAGCCTAGACTATAGTGAAACCTTACCTCAAAAAGCTAAGCAAAAAAAAAAAAAAAGCCAGAGGAGGGGGGAAACTTGGAGAGATGATTTAGGAGTTAAGGCACTTGCCTGCAAAGCCACAGGACCCAGTTTCTAGTCCCCAGGACCCCCATAAGCCAAATGCACAAGGTGGCACATGGATCTGAAATTTGTCTCCCCCTTCTCAAAATCCCAAAAAATTTTAAGAAAAAAATTAAAAAGAAAGGCAAGCCGGGTGTGGTGGCACATGCCTTTAATCCCAGCACTCAGGAAGGCAGAGGTAGGATCCCCATGAGTTCGAGGCCACCCTGAGACCATTCTCTTTCTGCCTCTTTATATGAAATAAGAATTTTAAGTGTGTCATTATTACCAATAAAAATGTATATTGTCTCAAAAAATTTCATAAAAGTCCAATTGACCTGGCAAGATTCAAGGTTCTGCTGAAAAGAAAGGGGCCGGGTGTTGGGGGTGTTGGCACACGCCTTTAATACCAGCATGCCCGGCTTGAGCGTGGTGTCTTGCACCTGTAATCTCAGCACTTGGGAGGCTGGGGCAGGAAGATTACCAAAAATTAAAGGCAGCTGGGCATAGTGGTGAACATCTTTGATCCCAGCATTTGGTAGGCAGAGATAGGAGGATCACCGTGAGTTCGAGACTACATTGTGAATTCCGGGCCAGGCGTGGTGGCGCACATCTTTAATCCCAGCACTTGGGAGGCAGAGTTAGGATTGCCGTGAGTTGACACCCTGAGAGTACGTAGTGAATTCCAGGTCAGTCTGGGCTAGAGCAAGACCCTACCTCAAAAAGAAAATGGAAGCCAAATGTGGTGGCACAAGCCATTAATTCCGGGAGGCAGAGGTGGGAGGATCACCTTGAGTTCGAGACCTGAGACTACATAGTCAATTGAAGGTCACCCTGGACTAGAGGGAGACCCTACCTCAAAAATCAGTGGGGTAGGGGTTGGTGAGATGGCTTAGTGGTTAAGGCACCTTTCTGCAAAGCCTGAGGACCCATATTCCATGGATCTCTCTCCAGATCCCATGTCAGCCAGATGCACAAGATGCATGTGTCTGGGCACTATTCTCTTTCTCTCCCTCCCTCAAGTAAGTAAACTCTTTTTTTTTTTTTTTTTAATTTTAAGGAACTTTATTTAAGGGAGAAATAGAGGCAGATTGAGGAGAGAGAATGGGCGCACTAGGGCCTTCAGCCACTGCAAATGACCTCTAGACACATGCGCCACTTGGTATATCTCTTATGTGGGTCCTGAGAATTGAACCTGGCTTCTTTGGCTTTGCAGGCAAGCACCTTAACCATTAAGCCATCTCTCCAGCCCAAACTATTGTTTCATATTTAATTTGATTTATTTATTAGAGAAAGAATGGGTGCACACTGGGGCCTACAACCCTGCAAACAAACTTCAGACACGTGAACCACATTGTACATCTGGCTTATGTGGGTGCTGGGCAATCGAACCTGGGTCCTTTGGCTTTGCAGGCAAGTGTCTTAACCGTTAAGCCATCTCTCCAGCCCAAATAAATAAATAAATAAATACACAACGCAGGCATGGTGGCACACCTAAGGAACATTCTATATGTCCCTGTTTGGGAAAGCTGGCTGCGGAGGAATATCTTTGCACATGTAGTCTGGAACACCTTGCTGGACAACCTCTTGATGCTATCCCAACTCACGTAGAAACCGAGCTAGGTGGCACACGCCTTTAAATCCCAGTACCTGGGATGCAGAGGTGGGGGGTATCGCAGAAATCTGGGTTGGCGGAGGCGGTCTTTTCTTTTTCTTTTTCTTTTTTCCTTTTTTTGGGGGGCGGGTTTGAGGTAGAGTTTCATACTAGCCCAGGTTGATCTGGAGTTCACTAGGTAGTCTCAGGGTGGCCTCGAACTCACATCGATCCTCCTACCTCTGGCCCCCACCACGTGCTGGGATGAAAGGCGTGCGCCACCACATCCCGCGAGGCTGTCTCTTTAAGAGCCGGGCAGGCCCAGCCCCAGAAAAGATCAGCTGAGCCTGAGTCACATGACAGGTCTCTTCCGAGGGCCACCTTTGCTGCCGCAACATGTGCGGCCGTGGGCGGCTCCGCTGGGGCTGGGGACACGGTGCCCCAACCCTCACTCTCCTTTTCAGTCTGCTGTTGTTGGCAGCTCCTGCTGGCGTGCTGGGGGAGGGTACGCGCCAGGTAAGGGACGGGAGACCTAAGTGGTAGCTGTTTCAGGAAGTGTCTCCGCCTGGGTGGCCGGAATCTGGGGCAACGAAGGGGTGGAGGGAGGCTGCCCCGAGAAATCTTCCTCAGCCAGAGGGCCCAGGGAGTGACGGGTGATGGGACAGGAAAGCAGGTTGACGGCTTCCTTGTACGCGCAGCCCTGGTGGCCCAGGAAGTGGAAGGTGTTGGGAATTTTTTTAAATTCTCACTCCTGCTCGGTGTACTGGCGCACGCCTCTAATCCCAGCACTGGGGGGACAGAGGTAGGAGCTCTGTGAGTTTGAGGTCAGCCTGAGGATACGCAGTGAACTTAAGGTCAGCCTAGAGTGAAACCCCACCTCGAAAACCCATACATAAATAAATAATATGGGCTGCAGGTTTGGCTCAGCGGTTCAGGTGCTTGCTTGCAAGACTGAAGGCCCCTATTCAATTCCGCAGTGCCCACATAAGGCCGGAGTTTTATTTCCACAGGCTAGACGCCCTGGTGCACCCATTCTCTCTCTGTCTCTCTGCTTACAAATAAACAACAATTTTAAAATAAATAAGTAAATAGTAAAATTTTCAGTCCTGTCCCTGACCTCAACAGGGCCAGGGCACTCCTGGATCCACCCCTAGCCCTTCACCACCCACCCTGTGCCTGCCTCGTACTCCAGGATTCTCTTTTTCCCACACACCCTTGCCTAGGACCCCAAGGTCCTGCACTTTTCCCTGGCAATGTCAAAGAACAGCCCCTCACTCGGATTCCCCTTCTGACTGGGCCCTTCCCTGATCTGTCCACCTCACCACTCCGTGTTCCAGGTGTCTCTGCAGGTGATCCCTAGCTGCCCAGGCTGCCCCCAGAGCCTGCTTCACATCCGGGCAGTGGGCACCAACTCCACGCTGCACTATGTGTGGGGCAGCCTGGGGCCTCCAGCAGTGGTGCTGGTGGCCACCGACACCCCCCTCAGCGTCCTGAGTGTCAACTGGAGCCGCCTGCTGTCTCCTGAGCCTGACGGGGGCCTGACGGTGCTCCCCAAGGACAGCATCCAGTTTTCTTCTGCCCTTGTCTTCACCAGGGTGAGGAGGCTGGAGGAGAGCAAAGAGAAGAGTATGAGGAAAGAGTTCATTCCACGCAGAGGGAGCGGGAAGGGCTGAAGACAGGGTGGGTGGAATCGATACACAGCCTAGGGTAGGGTGGGTGGGAGGGGTGGTCAGGAGGGAGGCAAGCCAGGGTGACTCGCCCCCCCCCCCCCAGTTGCTGGAGTTCGACAGCACCAACATCTCTGAGGCAGCAGCCCAGCCCCCAGGAAAGCCGTACCCTCCATACTCCTTGGCCAATTTCTCCTGGAACAGCATCAATGACTCACTGGATCCTGTCACCCTGAGCGCCACATTTCAAGGCCACCCTGTAGAAGACCCTACAGGAGCTTTTGCCAACGGCAGCCTGGCCTTCAAGGTGAGGGTGCGGTGCAGGGAAGGAAGTCCAAAAGCGGGTTCACGCAGGTGGGCGTGGAGCTTGGGAAGTCCTTGGGCACGCGCCTCTCCACTTCTCTCCTTGTCGCCCGTGCCTTGTCCTTAGGTCCAGGCCTTCTCGAGATCTGGCAGGCCCGCCCAACCCCCCCGACTCTTGCACACGGCAGACACCTGCCAGCTAGAAGTGGCCCTGGTTGGGGCCTCGGCCCGAGGAAACCATTCCCTGTTTGGCCTGGAGGTAGCCACGCTGGGGCACGGTCCTGACTGCCCCTCAATGCAAGAGCAGCGCTCCATTGATGACGAGTACGCGCCTGCCGTCTTCCAGGTCAGGCTTCAAGTGGGTGGGAAGGCGACGTGGGGCCCTAATAGGATCCAAGAAAAGTCACTCAGCTCTGTCATTTAGCAAGATTTTATCTGGCTCCTTTAAGGGTTGAGCTGAGTTCCTTTATCCCCCAGTCTCTGCCCTCCAGGAGGCAGACCAAAGGCAATGGGGGATGACTCATGCTCTGGGGCCTTAGAAGGAGGTGCGGGTGCCTCTCAGCAGGGCTAGAATTCTGCTCATCATGCTAGACTCACCCTTTTGATAGAGGAGTGACTGGGCCCGACTGCAACCAGCTGTCAGTTCCAGAGCCACGCCTAGTATTTAGGACTCCTGCCTCCCTAAGAACTGCCTGTGCTGCTGGTGACATGGGGTCTGGGAGGGATGGAGAGAGGTGTGGGCTCAGGTGGGCCCCTCACTCTGCCTTTCTGTCTCCCTAGTTGGACCATTTGCTGTGGGGCTCCGTCCCATCTGGCTTTGTGCAGTGGCGGCCAGTGGCTTTCTCGCAGAAGCAGGGGGGCCGAGAATCAGCCCTGCCCTGCCAGGCTTCCCCTCCTCATCCCACGCTGGCATATTCTCTCCCTCCCTCACCCATTGTCCAAGCCTTCTTTGGATCCCAGAACAACTTCTGTGCCTTCAACCTGACATTTGGAGCTCCCACAGGCCCTGGCTACTGGGACCAACACTACCTCAGCTGGTGAGAACCAGGGCTCGGACCGAGGGTTTGGAGGGTGGGGGCCAAAGTGGAGGGGCGCCGAGCCTTCCTCCCTAAGCCTGTTTACCTCTTGTTTTCCCTCTTGTTCTAGGTCGATGCTTCTGGGTGTGGGCCACCCTCCGGTGGATGCCTTATCTCCCCTAGTCCTGGGGATCATGGCAGTGGCCCTGGGTGCCCCGGGGCTCGTGTTGCTTGGGGGCGGCCTGGTTCTACTGCTGCGCCACAGGCAGCGCTCAGAGTACCAGTCCATCAACTGAGACCCACTCCCTAGAGGCCTGGACAGCACTGCGCCTACTTTGCTATGCCTCTAACTGCCGGAGGTTGGAGAGTCAGTGTTCTAGCTCACTGTTCTGCAGACCTCAGAGACTGGCCTCAACTTTCTGGAGACCCCCGTGGGGTGTCCTTCTGACCTTATGGAGGGACTGCGGTTGTTGGTAAAGGGGGGGTCCCTGTGTTATTTCCTCCTTGTGTCACTGACCTTTCCTCGTTTCCTCTGGAGGAAACTTGAGGTCCTACATGACAGCCATTGGCTGGCTACCCTAAGGGGCAAAAAATAGATTTTTTTTCTTACCAATTTCCAGTCTTTTTGTTGTTGTTGTTTTGTTTTCGAGGTAAGGTCTCACATGCCCAGCTGCTGCTACTGGGTTTTCTTTTTTTTTTTTTTTTTTGGTTTATTTTTATTTATTTATTTGAGAGCAACAGACAGAGAGAGAAAGAGGCAGAGAGAGAGAGAGAGAGAATGGGCACACCAGGGCCTCCAGCCACTGCAAACGAACTCCAGATGCGTGTGCCCCCTTGTGCATCTGGCTAACGTGGGTCTTGGGGAATCGAGCCTCGAACCGGGGTCCTTCAGCTTCACAGGAAAGCGCTTAACCGCTAAGCCATCTCTCCAGCCCATGCTGAGGTTTTTTTGAGGTAGGGTCTCACTATAGTCCAGGCTGACCTGGAATTCACTCTGTATTCTCAGTGTGGCCTCCAACTCACAGCCAACCTCCTACCTCTGCCTCTCAAGTGCTGTGATTAAAGGTGTGCACCACTGCATCCAAGCTTAAAGACCATTCTTTTAACATACCCGTGCTGTCAGATTGGTTCCAGGGCACTGGGAGGGCTAAGAGGGCTTGAAAGGCAAGTTTCTGTTTGAATGCCAGTTTCCTCAGCAGACCTGGTTCCCTCCCCAAGGCTCCTCCACATAATGCTGGGTGGTTTCTCCAGCAGTCTGAAGCTAGGAAGAGACAGTTGTGAGAGGGGTGATTGTGAGAGGGGTGATTATTGGGGAAGGGCAGGGCAGGGCAGGGCAGGTAGGAAGACAGAGCTAGCAGAGAAGCAGAGACGGCAGTACTTTATTATTTCATGTGCACATAGATACACTGTGCCTTCCAACTCCTCCCCAACCACCACATGTTGGTACACCACGTGCACATGGGCTCACTCGCCCTCTTGGAAGTTCCGTCTCCCTGTCTGTCTGCTCTTCACTTCTCCCATGATACAGTGTGACTTTGGGGACGTGTGCAGGTGGAAAGAGCCTAGATCGGAACAAGGGCTTTGGTTGGAAGAGGGGAAGCAGACCCTATAATGGTCCAGACTGAGGCTAGAGGGCCTTTGAGCCAGTGGAAGATGGTCCTGAACCCAAGACTCCTAGGAAGTCTCTCAAACCAAGTGTGAACATCGTGACTCATGAGACACCAGCCTGTGTCCTTGAGCATGGGCAGTTTTTCCAGTCTCCCCTGCTTAGACAAGTGGCCTCACAGGAAGCTGGCGAGCAGCAGTCATCAGTCATCCGGTGAATGTGATCTTGGGGCAGTGGTGGGAGGCTGCTCAGGAGGAAGCCAGGTGGCGCTGGTCTTGGGCCCTGTCCTTGGCATCCCTAAGGGACATAGCTGTCTCTCTCCCTACAGTAAGTCCTTCCCTTTATGCCCATGCCAGGCTGCAAGGGTGTAGCACAACGGAGGTCAGGGGAGAGCAGAAGTCAATGCGGGCCCTGCTGCACGGGACCCGCTGCAAGGGCAGCGCGCAGCCCGCGGCGGCTCAGCCCCAGGGGCGGGGCCTGTGGTCCGAGGCGGCTCGCACGTGGTCCGGGTAGTCCAGACGGCTCTCGGAGGCAGTGAGCATGCGCTCGGGCTCCACCACGAACATGTAGTAGAGGTTCCACAGCAGCATGGCCAGCAGCGGCAGGAACGTCAGGCCGTAGCCGAAGCCTCGGAAAGAACGGCCAATGGCGAAGGTCAACCAGTATATCAGCCTGTGGGGGACACGAGGGTCAGCGCCTTCCGGAGCCAGCCGTGTGCACGCTGACAGTGGGAGACGGGGGTGAATGAAAAAGCGTGGGTGGCTGGTCCTGCCAGAGTCTTCCCAGTGTGCCAGGAGCGCAGCTGATTACTACTGAAGGACACCAGCTAATTTACATTTTCCCACATCCCTCTGAAGTAAGATTACTCCTCTCCACTTTTCAAATTTTCATTAAAAATTTCAAATTTGAATTCTCTTCCTCTTTCTCGGTCAAATAATAAATAAATAAAATATTTTTTTAAAAATTCAAATTTGAGCCGGGCGTGGTGGCGCACGCCTTTAATCCCAGCACTCGGGAGGCAGAGGTAGGAGGATCGCCGTGAGTTCGAGGCCACCCTGAGACTGCATAGTGAATTCCAGGTCAGCCTGGGCTAGAGTGAGACCCTACCTCGAAAAAGCAAAAAAAAAAAAAAAAAAAAAAAAAAATTCAAATTTGAGAGGCTGGAAGGACGGCTAAGCCTTTAACACGCTTGCCAAAGGACCCGGGATCCACTCCTCAGGACCCACATAAGAAAGATGCACAAGGTGGCACATGCGTCTGAAGTTCATTTGCAGCGGCTGGAGACCCTGGTGTGCCCACTCTCTTTCTATCTGCCTCCCTCTCTCACAAGTAAACAAATTTAAAAAATAAAAATAAAGCCGGACGTGGTGGCACACGCCTTAAACCCCAGCACTTGGGAGGCAGAGGTAGGGGGATCGCCATGAGTTCGAGGCCACCCTGAGACTACATAGTGAATTCCAGGTCAGGCTGGGCTCGGGTGAGACTGTACTTTGAAAAAATAAAAATAAAAATATTTTTAAAAATTCAAATTTGGGGGGGGCTGAAAAGATGGCTCATTGGTTAAGGAGCTTGCCCGCAAAGCCTAACAACTGGTTCAATTCCCCAGGACCCACATAAAGCCAGCTGCACCACAAAAATGGAGCATGTGTCTGGAGTTCCTTTGCAGCTGCAAGAGGCTTTGGCGAACCCATACACTCTCTCTCTCTTAAAAATAAATAAATAGAATTAAAAAATTAGGGCTGGAGAGATGGCTTAGCGGTTAAGCACTTGCCTGTGAAGCCTAAAAACCCTGGTTTGAGGCTCGATTCCCCAGGGCCCACGTTAGCCAGATGCACAAGGAGGCGCACGCGTCTGGAGTTCGTTTCCAGTGGCTGGAGACCCTGGCGCACCCATTCTCTCCCTCTCTCTGTCGCTCTCAAATAAATAAATAATTTTTTAAAAATTAAAACCACAAAACTCAAGATTTCAATATTAATGCTTTTTTTCCTTGATGATTCCACCTTACCCTCCCCTACTCCCACTCTAGACATCCAATATTATGATTTCATGTGTATTCAGTCATTTTTTATGTTTTTTATGTCTTTCTTTTCTCTTTCTTTCTTTCTTTCTTTCTTTCTTTCTTTCTTTCTTTCTTTCTTTCTTTCGTTTTTGGAGGCAGTGTCTCACTCTAGCTTGCGCTGACCTGCAACTCACTCTGAAGCTCCAGGCTGACCTCGAACTCACAGTGGTCCTCCTACCTCTGCCTCCCAAGTGCTGGGATCAAAGGTGTGCCACCACACCCAGCTGAGTCAGTTTTTAAATGAACATATGAACAGAAAGGTGTGGTCCAGGGCTAGGCAAGTGTTCTACTATGAGCTGTATCCCCAGCCTTTTTTTTTTTTTTTTTTTTTTGAGACAGGATCTCATGTAGCACTGGTTGGCCGCCAACTTGGTATATAGCCAAAGATGAACTTGAAGTTCTGATCGTCCTGCCTCCGCTTCTGCCTACTGAGTGCTTGTATTAGGGGCATGCCCACCATAACTGGCTTATGTGCTGCTAGCAGTAGAACCCAGGGCTTCATACATGTTAGGCAAGCAGTCTACCATCTGAACTACATCCCCAGCTCTCTGGTTTTTTTTTGTTTGTTTTTGTTTTTTGTTTCTTCAAGGTAGGGTCTCACTGGAACTCACGGCAATCCTCCTACCTCTGCCTCCTGAGTGCTGGGATTAAAGGCGTGCACCACCACGCACGGCCACTAGCTCTCTATTATTATTTTTTATATTTTACTTTTATCATTTATGTGAGAGACAGAGAAATAGAATGGGTACACCAGGGCCTCTAGCCGCTGCAAATGAACTCCAGAAGCATGCACCACCTTGTACATCTGGCTTACGTGGGTCCTGGGGAGTGGATCCCGGGTCCTTTGGCTTTACAGGCAAGCATCTTAACTGCTAAGCCATCTCTCCAGCCCATTATTTCTTTCTAAAGCAAACATTCATTTGAAGAAAGAAGGTAAAGAAACTCCAAGGTGTTTGCGCAAGCATGCTTATTAGGGTTTCACCTAGCACTCAAAGAAAGAGAAAAAGGAAAAGAAAAGTTAACACAATTTGCATTAGAACTCAGAAAAGTGGGCAGGTTCAGCAGTGAGAGTCCATGAGCTACTACTGTTTTCTTATTTCTCTTATTTCTTTTTCTTTCTTTCTTTCTTTTTTTTTTTTTTTTTTTTTGGTTTTTTGAGGTAAGGTCTCGCTCTAGCTCAGGCTGACCTGGAATTCACTATGTAGTCTCAGCCTCGAATTCAAGGTGATCCTCCTACCTCTGCCTCCGGAGTGCTGGGATTACAGGCGTGCGCCACCACGCCCAACTTCTTTCTTTCTTTTCTAACCTTTATTTATTTGAGAGAGAGAGAGAGAGAATGGGCACCAGGGCCTCTAGCCACTGCAAACGAACTCCAGATGCATGTGCCACCTTGTGCATCTACCTTGTGCATATGTGGGTCCTGGGGGATCGAACCTGGGATCTTTGGCTTTGCAGGAAGTGCCTTAACCACTAAGCAATCTCTCCAGCCCCAACTGCTTTATCATTTTATTGTTATTTGTTTTAGCTTTGTATTTAATATTTATTTATTATTAGAGAGAGAGAGAATGGGAATGTCAGGGCCTCTAGCCACTGCAAACAAACTACAGACACATGTGCCCTATGTGCATCTGAGTTATGTTGGATACTGGGGAATAGAACCTGGGTCCTTAGGCTTCACAGGCAAGTGCCCTAACCACTAAGCCATCTCTCCAGTCCTGTTTTGGCTTTTTTTGAGATAGGGTTTCACTCTAGCCCAGGCTGACCTGGAGTTGACTATGTAGTCTCAGAGTGGCCTTGAACTCACGGTGATCCTCCTGCCTCTGCCACCCAAGTGCTGTGATTAAAGGCATCCACCACCACACCTGGATGTGTTTTTGTTTCAAGACAGGCTCTCACTAAGTTGCTTAGCTGTCTTGAACTCATCCTGCAGCCCAGACAGGCCTTGAGCTTCCAATCCTCTTGCTTTAACCTCCCCACCACATAGACAGAATTACAGGCCTGCACTGGACTTGGCTGCTCCTAATGATAGAGCTATCTTGCAGATGAAGAAATCTAGATCCTACAGGGCTCTGGTGTCAGAAACACCTGGGAAATGGCAAAAACACAATTTAAACCCATATCTGGGGCTAGAGAGATGGCTTAGTGGTTAAGGCGCTTGCTTGCAAAGCCAAAGGATCCTGGTTTGATTCCCCAGGACCCATATTAGCCAGAGGTACAAAGGGGTGCATGCATCTGGAGTTTGCAGTGGCTAGAGGCCCTGGTGCGCCCATTCTCTCTCTTTCCCCCTTTCCCTCTCTTTCTCTCTCTCAAATAAATAAATATATATAGTTATCTATTTATCTATATAACTTTAAACCCATATCTGCTGATCTTCCTTCTTCCAACATTTTAGAGAGGGACAGGGAAAGGGGAGTTAAAGAAGATAACTTCAAGAGGACTAAAGGGCTGGAGAGATGGCTCAGTGGATAAAGCGCTTGCTGTGAGTACCTGAGTTTGGATCCCCAAAACTCAAAGCCGATGGAGCGTCAACATCTGTAACCTCAGCACACCTACAGTGAAAAGGAAGGCAGCGACCGGAGAATCTGCTAGAAGCTTGTGGGTTGGGCACTTGGCAAAAAGTGAACAGTGAGAAACCCTTTCTCAAATGAAGTGGAAGGCAAGGACTGACACCAGAGCATTGTGTGCTGACCTCCACATGTGAAACTTTTCCACACATGAAACGTGAATTGTGTTCTCCCCTCCCTACACACACACACACACACAGGGATCGAGGGCCAGGCATGGTGATGAATGCCTACAAAACCAGTACTAGAGAGCCTGAGGCAGGAGGGTCTGTGGTTGAGATCAACCTGGGATACTGATACTCTGTCTCAAATAAACAAGCCCCTCTTTTTCAGCTGTGCATGAGCCCCAGCTACTTGGGAGGCTGAGGAGGTAGAGCTGAATTTGAGACCAGCATGAACATTTCAGCAAGGCTACTTCCCCAAAAAATCTCTCTTTTTAGACCATCCTCTCAAAATATACACATCTCAGCTGGGCATGGTGGTGCACGCCTTTAATCCCAGCACTCGGGACTAAATCCCAGCAGAGGTAGGAGGATTGCGTGGGTTCGAGGCCACCCTGAGACTATATAGTGAATTCCAGGTCAGCTTGGGCTACGATAAGACCCCACCTTGAAAAACCAAAAGAAAAAAAAAGTACCAAAGAAATTTTATTACTTAACCATGTTCATTTTCTTTTTGGGGGGCCGTGGGGAGGTCAGTGTAGGTTCTTGTTCTCACCAGGCTGCATGGGGGGAAGGGAGAGGGGAGGGTGGAACAAGAGTATCTTGTGATCAGCTAGAGGACAAAGTTTGTTTTGTTTTGTTTTTGAATAAGGGTCTCATTCTAGCCCAGGCTGGCCTCCAGGTCATGGCAATTCTCATACCTCAGCCTCCCAAGATTAAAGGTGTGCATTGCATCACCACACCTAGCAAGAGGTCAGGGTTATTTTTTTTTTTTTTTTAAGCTACCTGAACGGAGTGCAGTTCAGTGGTGCGCTGAGAAATGCGAGGCCTTGGGTTCAATCCCCAGCACCAGCAATAAACAAAAGAAAAAAAAAAGAAAGCTTGAAGAGATGGGACAGAATAGACCTCACAGCCAGACTGGCTGGCTCTGAAGAATAATTTTCTTCCTTCCCCTTGAAGGGGAAAAAGCTTTTTTTGCTGGTACATTTAAAATTCCCCAGCTTGCTGGGCGTGGTGGTGCACGCCTTTAATCCCAGCACTCGGGAGGCAGAGGTAGGAGGATTGCCATGAGTTCCAGGCCACCCTGAGACTCCATAGTGAATTCTAGGTCAGCCTGGGCTAGAGTGAGACCTACCTCAAAAAACCAATAAATAAATAAATAAATAAATAAAAATAAAAAATAAATTCCCCAGCTAGGGGAAATACCAATTCTGGACAAGTGCCACTGAATACAGAATGAATGCTTGGAGAATCTGAACTTTTTTTTTTTTTTTTTTTTTTTTTTTTGTTTTGTTTTGTTTTTTGAGGTAGGGTCTCACTCTGGTCCAAGCTGACCTGCAATTAACTCTGTCATCTCAGGGTGGCCTTGAACTCATGGCAATCCTCCTACCTCTGCCTCCCGAATGCTGGGATTAAAGGCGTGCGCCACCACGCCCGGCTGAGAATCTGAACTTTTTAACTCTGGAAGATGAAAATTTACTGTTGGCCACTTCTGGGTCTGATTGGTATTTCAAAGGAATACTGGGTACTGCAAATAGGAACTGAAGGGGTAAACTTATTAAACCCATTAATCTGTGATTGGTGATGTTTCCCTGTCATTTTAAAAGACTAAATAGAAGGTGGGAGGTCTGATGTCAAAAACTTGTACGATTTTAAAATATCACAATTAAATGTGAGCTGGTTTCCCATTAAAAAATAAATAAACAAAATAAATAACACGGGAAAGTTGTGCAGTTGCACATTAGCATGTGTAGCTCTGAAATCAGCTTCCCATAGGAAGACCTGAGCTTGGCCACTTGCTATCCCTCCAGGGAGGTGAAGTGTAAGAGAGAGCGCATTCTTTACTCCAGGGTCAGAAGGTGTCCCCTGAGCCTGCAGACTCCCTCCAGACCCTCGCCTGCTCCCCGGCCCCGACTCACCGGGAGATGGCGAATAGACCAGTGAGCAGTGGGAGCAGCTTCAGGGTGTCCTGGGGCAGATAGGTGGACAGCACGGCCAGGTTGAAGAAGTAGAGGATGAACAGCTGCACGGACTGGGCCACGAACTGCCGGTGGATCTCCACTTCGCGCCTCGGCTCTCCGAAGGGCCGGAGGGCAGAAAAGCACAACAGGCTCAGCCCGTACACCAGGAGCCCTGGGCATGGGAGGAAGACATGGGATCACAAAAGCAAAAATAAAAAGGGGTGCTGGGCGTGGTGGCACATGCCTTTAATCCCAGCACTCAATCCCAGCACTCGGGAGGCAGAGGTAGGAGGATCTCTGTGAGTTCAAGGCCACCCTGAGACTACATAGTGAATTCCAGGTCAGCCTTAGCTAGAGTGAGACTGTACCTCCAAAAACCAATAAAATAAAATAAAACAGGAGGGTTGGGACCAGCTCATAGCAGATGGCCCATGGGCTTGGGCTCTACAGAGCTGGTAGAAGTGGTCCTGGGCGAAGATGGGCATAGAGTGACAGATTTGAAAAGCCCTGAGGAGTTCAGGTTGGGTGAAGGGAAAACTCTCTTTCCAGGCCCCTCAAGTCCACTACCTGACTGTCCCTTTCTTCTCCCAGAGTCCAGACTCACCCAGCACAATGGGGAAGGTAGCAAAGACCCCACAGCGCAGTGTGTAGACCAGGCGGGAGCTCATGGTGGGTAGCCGCGGGGCATCGAAGGGCAGGAAGGCGTACGCTCCGTACAGCAGGCAGGGGAAGAGGAGGAGAGCAGCCGCCACCGAGGCCACAGCCCTCAGTGCCTCACGGCCTCCACAGCTCCCACAGTCCCCACAGGACCGTCCAGGTGGTCTCACGATTGCCTCAGCCCACTTACACTCGGGGGGCTCGGGGTGGCTGACCCTGGTGGGCAGGAAGGCATGGCGCCCGCCCTGGCTGGCCTCACAGCGCACGATGAGATCCTCCTGGGCCTGCCGGTCAATGCACCGTAAATCGATGGGCACAAAGGCCCTGGCTGCCTTCTCAGGGAGTAGGCTGGTGTCATCCTTAAGTGGTTCCTTTGACTCAGTGGGCAGTTCCGACTCAAGGGGCTCTGGTTCAATGTCCCGCCAGCCGGGGGGATCCGGGAATGGGGCAGTGGGTTGGGGGTCAGTTCCCCAGGGTAAAGTGGCAGCCTCGCTGACGGTGCTGTCTGGACCATCCTCAGCCCCCTCTCTGGCTGTGGGGGACCCAATGGAAGACTCCACTGTGACAGACTCAGCTCCAGGGGACTCGGTCCCACCTTCTCCCTCTGGCTGCCGGCCATTGGGAACCAGAGCCTGCGGTGGGCTCTTGTCCTTGGCCCCAGGCTCCTTCATTTCCAGCAGGGCCATTAGCTCAGGTTCTGTCATTCTGGGGCTTCAGATCTGAAGTCGGCCACAAGGCTGTGTCATCCTGGGGTGAGCGAGCGGAAGAAAGCTCTCTCCCGTCGTGGGGACAGACGGCGACTCTGCAGAGCAGCTGGCGTCGTCGGTGGGATCTGGACAGAGCGGAGGCAGGTGTTGAAAGACAGCGAGGCGGAGGACTGAAATGGAGGCACCCTTTCAACATGAATGCCATCCAACAGGACAAGAGTGAGTCAAGGGGCACAGGCCCTGGCAGCTGTAGTCTCAGCCGGCCCCACCCACGCCTTCTACCCCCTCCACAAAAACCCCTAGAGTCACGGCTACCCTAGTGCAGGAATGCGAGAAAGTGTCTAGAAGGTTTCTTTCCCACCTAGGAAGAGGATCTTCCTTTAGACAGTGTAGCTGCTCCTCCACTTTCCCATCTCCCCTTCACCCTGCAGACGTGTGTAGAACTTTCCTGGTAACTCACACCAGTGACTAGCTACCCAAGGACCTGGGGACTTGCAGGACACTCGGTCCCCTAGTCTCCAGTCCAGGAGCTGGTCACCTTCCAAACTACTCCATCCACTTCCACGGGGTGAGGGCTCCGCTCTCCTGTGGCTGCTCCCAGGCCTTCCTCTGTCTTTCTTCCCTCCCTGCCACCTTCCATCTCACTGCTCCTTCCCTTCAAGGATCCTCCTCTGACCCTTGCCCTTTGGACCCAAGGCGCCCTCTTACTTTATCTGCAGAGAGGTGAGCTTCTCCAGCAGCGGTAAAGAGCTACTCAGCTCCCTGCTGGCTCTGCAAGTGTTTCTCGGTCTCCCTCCCTTTACCAGTGTCTCCAAACCTGTCTGACCAGAACAGGTGGAGCTCAGATTAAAGGGGCGGTCCCTGCCCTGAAGAATCTGCCCACAAGAAAAGGGTAGAGGAGGGTGCCATCTTTTCTGAAAGTAAGGGTGCAAGCGTAAATAAGGGTATGCTTGTTTTAAATTTTATTTTATTTATTTGAGAGAGAGAGGGAGGGGGAGGGAGTGAATGGGCACACCAGGGTCTTCAGCCATTGTAAATGAACTCCAGATGTATGCACCACCTACTGCATCTGGCTTATGTGGGTCCTGGGGAGTCAAACCTGGGTCCTTTGGCTTTGAAGGCAAATGCCTTAACTGCTAAGTCATCCCTCCGGCCTAAGCTTGTGTTTTAGGCACTCAGGAGGTATCAGAAGCGTAAGAGCTCCAGCTCAGGAAAGCAGGAGGGGAGAGTGGGCTTGTGCACTAAAGGTTCCTGGAGTGGATGATACCTAGACGACACAATTTGTACAGTGTTGATGGAGCACCTGTAACTGGCAATGTGCTATTCTAGGTACAGATGCAGAACACAACAAAATGACAGTCAACGTCTCTATTGGGACAATAGTCAAGAGTTTTAAAACTAGCTGGGTGTGGTGGCAGGCACACGCCTTTAATCCCAGCACTTGGGAGGCAGAGGTAGGAGGATCGCCATGAGTTTGAGGCCACCCTGAGACTAGTGAATTCCAGGTCAGCCTGGGCTAGAGTGAGACCCTACCTCAAAAAACAAACAAACAAACAAACAGTCTTGCAACTATATCTGTAAGAGGAGCAGGGCGTGATGGATCACACTTAGAATCCCATCTCTCCCGAGGCTGTAGTAGGAAGGTGTCATGAGTTCAAAGCCAGCCTGGGCTATAGAGTGAGTTCTAGGTCAGCCTGGACTAGAGTGACACCTTCCCCCTCAGAAAACTAGAAAAGAAATATAGAAAGGCAGGAAGGAAGCTAGCTGGCTTAGTCAGTGGAGTCAGAAGAGGAAGGAGAATTCTCTCCCCATTATAATGTGCACATAGAACCCCAACACCTTGCTTTTGAGTTTATAGGGTTAAGGTTAAGAAAACAATAGGAATCCAAGTTAAACAGAAGATGATCTTTCTCTCTGCCTTACACCCCTTCTATCCCCACTTTCCCAACCCAGGGCCCCTCCAGTGGTAGGCAAGCACTCTTCCCCTGAGCTACTTCTGCAATCCGGGAACCCCAGATGTGATCAAATGAGATGGGGTGGTGGTGGCAGAAATATGAGGGAGTGGCTTTTCCTGAGACCTTATCCCTAAAGCCATTTGAGGGCGGGGTCAACAGTCTAGGCTTGCTCATCTGTCCCCAGAACCCAGCACTGTGGCTGGAAGACAGCTGAGGCTGGGCAGATATTTGCTGAGTTGCTAAGAGAGAGATTTGCAAGGTGGAAATCTTCATGTGAGGAAACTTAAAAGGCTGAGACAAGAGCCATGTCTTCCACAGTCCTTGCCAAGGAAACTTTCCCATACATTTTTTGTTTGTCTCAGTTGTGTAGGGGTTGGGGGGGGGGGCTTTAATAATTTTTATCATTTTATTTTATTTTATTTTAGTTTCGTTTTTTGAGGTAGGGTTTCACTGTAGCCCAGGCTGGCCTGGAATTCACTCTGTAGTCTCAGGGTGGCCTTGAACTCACTGCGATCCTCCTACCTCTGCCTCCCGAGTGCTGGAGGTGTGCATTAGCACGCCCAGTTAAGGCTTTAAAAAACTTTTTAAAAAATTTTTTTCATTTTTATTTATTTGAGAGTGACAGAGAGAAAGAGGCAGAGAGAGAGAGAGAGAATGGGTGCGCCAAGGCTTCCAGCCACTGCAAACGAACTCCAGACACATGCGCCCCCTTGTGCATCTGGCTAACGTGGGTCCTGGGTAATCGAGCCTCGAACTGGGGTCCTTATGCTCCACAGGCGAGCGCGTAACCGTAAGCCATCTCTCCAGCCAGGCTTTAAAAATTTTTAACATTGCCTCAGATGAGGAGCTAAAGGGGCAGAATAGACCACTGTAGGTCGTACCAAAATTCATGTTCCTAGCTGTGGACCCATCTGTCTAGTTTAGTTTCAGCACCTCACTATTAATTCTCAGGCAATATTTATTTATTTATTTTATTTTATTTTGTTTTTTCGAGGTAGGGTCTCACTCTGGTCCAGGCTGACCTGGAATTCACTGTGTAGTCTCAGGGTGGCCTCTAACTCACGGAGATCCTCCTACCTCTGCCTCCCGAGTGCTGGGATTAAAGGCGTGCGCCACTACGCCACGCAATATTTATTTATTTTGGTCTTTGATTGAGACAGGATCTCAGTTTTGTATCCCAAGCCAGCCTTGAATTATTTTGCCGAGGCTGGCCTCGAACTTGCGGTGTTCCTTCTGCTTCAGATTCCCCCACGCGTGCGCCGTCATGCCCAACTTTTCTAGTCGCTTTGTCAATAAAGTTTTTTTTTTTCCTTTTTTTTTTAATCCCCTTAGGGCTTTCGAGAAGCCCAGAGTTCTGGTAACTTCCTAGGAGGGAAAACGACTTTTCGCGAGATTTGTAACAAGCCCGTCGCAGGCCCGCAGCAGCTTTCCGATATCCATCGCGAGACTTGGTAGCTAGTTCGTCACTGGCCCGCCGCAGGTTTACGACTGCTATCGCGAGACTTGGTAGCTAGCCCGTCACTGGCCCGCCGCAGCTTTCCGACTGCTATCGCGAGATTCGGTAGCTAGCCCGTCACTGGCCCGCCGTAGCTTTCCCGACAGCTATCGCGAGATTGGGTAGGCGAAGGAGGAGCCGTCTCTGGCAGCCGCCTCCCAGCGATGGCGGCCGAGCAGGGCCGGCGGCGGTGGTGGCGGCGGCGGCAGCAGTGGCTGCGGCTACGGCCGGAGACGGCGGTGGAGGAGGCAGCGGTGGGAGGCGGAGGCTTGTGACCGGGAGCTGCCTCACCCCGAGCTCGGGCACCATGAGCCAAGGCCCCCCTGCAGGGGAGAGCAGCGAGCCCGAAGCCAAGGTCCTCCACACGAAGCGGCTTTACCGGTGAGGAGCGGGCCGGACGGCCGCGGCGGGGCTCTGGGGGCGGGACTTCCGGCGGGATGGACCCGGGGCCGGCCCTGGGGTCTCGGGACGGGGTGGGGGGGTTCGGAGGGAAAGCCCCGAGGCCGGGAGCAGGGTCGGGGCGCTCGGGCGGGTTAGGCAGTGAGGGCCGGGGCGGGGTCAGCGCCCCGAGAAAACCCGGGAGGGTCCGGGGCCCGCAGCGAACCCTGCACGCTGTCCAGGGAGCGCCGTCCTTGACGCCACGTCCCTGGAGCCAGGTCCTTGCTTGGCCATTGGCTCATGGAGTGAATGACCTTGGGCCTCAGTTTCCCCTTCCGTTAGGCTCTCGGGCAGTCTGCGAAGACACCGGCGTTGGCGTGGAAGCGCGGGTCCGAGTGGTGTCGGGCTCCTGGTGGCCCTGTTCTGCCTTCCCTCCCAGCCCCATGGCTCGGTGCTCGCAAGACGCGAAGCACTGGGTCGCAGAAGGGTGAAGCGCGGGGAGCGAGCTGGCTTCCCTGCCTTCAGTACAAAGTGGGGCTTAGGATTCTCTTGAAGCTCACTGTCTGAGCAGAGGAGCTTGTCTGCTGTCAGAGCCTCGGGCTCCATCTTGGCATGCTGTCCTCGTGCATACTGTCTGCCCTGGCTTTGTAAGCTAGAAGGAGAAGGGGTCGGTATAGGCTGCTCCAGAAATAGAAAGGTGACCTCAACTTGCAGCCTTGGCCTCCCACCGTGGGCTGCCCCAAACAGTAGTCCCCAGGTGTGACGAGTGTCTAGGGGTGACTGGGCATGTGCTTGTTGAATGCTGGGAGTGCTGCCTGTCAGACAGTGTGGGCACGTGTCTAATATTCTGTACTTGTCACCAGCCGGAGGCCATTCCTTTGGCCAGCGTTCTAAATTTTTTTCCCCTAAATCTACCTATTTGTTTCTTTGGAGGTAGGGTCTCACTCTAGCCCAGGCTGACCTGTAACTTACGACAATCCTACCTGTGACTCCTGAGTGCTGGGAGTAAAGGCATGCGCCACGCACCTGGCCAAATCTCCCTTTTCCTGAAACCTCGCCAGCACTGACAGACTCAAGCTGATGTGCTTTTTCTGTGTTTTTTTTTCTTTGCCCCCTCGAGGTAGGGTCTTGCTTAAGCCTTGGCTGACTTGGAGTTCAGTATGTAGTCTCAAGGTGGCCCTGAACTCAAGGCGATCCTCCTACCTCTGCCTCTCAGTGCTGGGATTAAAGGAGTGTGCCACCACAGCTACCTCCTGTAGTGTTTTTATTTTTATTTTTATTTTGTTTATTTTTATTTATTTATTTGAGAGCGACAGAGAGAGAAAGAGGCAGAGAGAGAGAATGGGCACGCCAGGGCTTCCAGCCACTGCAAATGAACTCCAGACGTGTGCGGCCCCTTGTGCATCTGGCTAACGTGGGTCCTGGGGAATCAGGCCTCGAATCGGGGTCCTTCGGCTTCACAGGCAAGCGCTTAACTGCTAAGCCATCTCTCCAGCCCTGTTTTTTTTTTCCTTCCAAATTTTTATTAACAACTTCCATGATTATAAAAAATACCCCAAGGTAATATCCTCCCTCCCCCACTTTCCCCTTTGAAATTCCATTCTCCATCATATCCCCTCCCCATCTCAATCAGTCTCTCTTAATTTTGATGTCATGATCTTTTCCTCCTGTTATGATGGTCTTGTGCAGGTAGTGTCAGGCACTGTGAGGCCATGGATATCCAGGCCATTTTGTGTCTGGAGGAGCACGTATTTTTTTTTTTATGTTTGTTTTTGTTTTTTAATTTGCAAGCAGATAGAGATAGAAGAGAGAGAATGGGCATACTGCTGCTGCAAATGGCCTCCAGATGCATGCACCGCTTTGTACATCTGGCTTTACCTGGGTACCGAGGAATTGAACCCAGATTGTTAGGCTTTGCAGCAAGCACCTTAATCACTGAGCCATCTCTCTATCCCCAAGCTAATGTGTTTTGTGTGTGGCTTAATGTGTGCATATGGGTGTCTGCCTGTGTTGTGTTGGCTTTGAGTAGGGCAGACATTTGAAGTAGCTAGTATTTGTGGAAGGAACTGGGAGGGTGGTCTCTTACAATGTGGTGTTACGCTATGGACCTGAGCTTCAGTAAATTTGGGGAACTCCCACAACTAGATTTCTACAGATAGGAAATTTTGAAATTTTGGTTTTTCAAGGTAGGGTTTCACTGCAGCTCAGGCTGACCTGGAATTCACTATGAAGTCTCAGGGTGGCATGGAATTCACAGCAATCCTCCTACCTCTGCCTCCCGAGTGCTGGCATTAAAGGTGTGCACCACCATGCCCCGCAAAATTTTGAAATATTTTAAGGCTGTCTGAAGATAAGGAATCAGGAGAAGAATTACTGAAAGGCCCACAAACCTCAGTTAATACATTAGACCTATTTGAAACTCTCTTTCCTGGTGCTGTACGCAGTGTGGGTGTTTGTATGTATGTGGGCACGTGTCAAGGCCATAGGATAACTTTCAGTGTTGTTCCTTAGGTAGCTGTCCATTTCTCTGGCCTGGAGCTCACCAATTCAGCTAGACTAGCCGGCTAGAGAGCCCTAGGGATACATCTGTCTTTACACCCTCCCCTCACCCCCCACACAAAAGTACCTGGCACTTTACCTGGTCCTGGGGAACTCAGGTTCTCATGCGTGCAAGCACTTGACATATTGTTATCTCCCCAGCTCATTTTAATTGTTATTTATTACAGAGAGAAAGAGAAAGATGGGTGTGCCAGGGCCTGTAGCCACTGCAAACAAACCCCAGAAGCATGTGCCACCATGTGCATCTGGCTTACATGGGTACTGAGAAATTGAACCTGGGTCCTTAGGCTTTGCAGGCAAGCACCTTACCACAAAGCCATCTCTCCAGTCCATCATAGTTGGTTTTTTTTATATAGTTTTTTAAAAAATATTTAATTTATTTATTAGATTGAAAATTGGTGTACCAGGGCCTCCAACCACTGCACATGAACTCGAGGCATGTGCCATGTGCCACCTTGTGCTTCTTTCAAGCATCTTAGCTGCTATGCCATCTCTCCAACCCATGCTTCCCCCCCCCCCTTTGGTTTTTGGAGGTAGGGTCTCACTCTACCCCAAGCTGACTTGGAATTCATTATGTAGTCTCAGGGTGGCCTTGAACTCAGAGTGATCCTCCTACCTCTGTGTACGGAGTGCTGGGATTAAAGGTGTGCACCACAACACCAGGCTCTTGTTTTTTTTTTATTTTTCTAGGTAGGGTCTTGCTCTAGTCCAGGCTGACTTGGAATTAGTCTCAGGCTGGCCTTCAACTCACAGCACTTGAACTACCTCTGCCTCCTGAGTGCTGGGATGAAAGGTGTGCACCACCATACCCGGTCTAGGGTTTTTGTTTTTTTTTAATGTTTGTTTGTTTATTTGCAAGGAGAGGGAGAGAAAGAGAATGGGCACACCAGGGCCTCCTGTCACCACAAACTCCAGACACATGTGCCACCTTGTGTATCTGGCTTTATGTGGGTACTGGGGAATTGAACCTGGCTTGGTAGACTTTGAAGTGACGTGCTTTAACCTCTTAGCCATCTCTCTAGCTCTATAGTTTTGCTTTTTTTTTAAAATACGTTATTTGCAAAGAGAGAGAATGAGAATGGTTGTGGCAGGTCTGTTTGTGTCAGGCTTTGCAAGCAAGTGTGTTAACCACTGAGCTATCTCTCCAGCCCAATTTTTGTAGTTTTTGTTGTAAAGGAGGTTATGCTTTTGTGAAGAAACTTGTGAGCTGATAGGGAATAGGAAAAGAGTGCTGAGCTTTCTTAGATTTACGCATTTGTTCGTAGAACTTTCCAGAGTAGTAGTTATAGCATCTGCCCCTGACACTGAGGTTAAAGCTCTTCCCTTCTTGGGCTCCATAGGCTGATGCAGGAAGGTCAGTTGAGCCAGGAGATTGAGACCAACCTGGGGAATGTATAAAAACCGTATCTCCTAAATCACTGCTGTTGGCATTGAGAACCAGGCTGGCAAGAGGGTTGGGCTGTGACCTCTAGGCTGCCTGAAAGGAATTTGAGAGAGTGCTGCTCTCAAGCTTGCCTGTGAGAAGGCCTCAACTTCTGTCTCACCCAGCTGTTAGCTGTCACTTGGCCCTATATAGGGCGTTTTCAGTGCTATGCCAGCTGAACCCACCTGCTGTGTGGCCCACTTTCCCTAGCCTAGGATCCCTTCTTGGTTTATATTGGGAATCATTTAGTCATCCATGTTTGTTGTTTGTTTTGAGGCAGTCTCACTCTAACCTAGGCTGACCTGGAATTTGCTGTGTAGTCTCAGGCTGGCGTCCAACTCACAGTGATCTTCCTACCTCTGCCTCCCGACTGCTGGAGTTAAAGCTGTGCAAGGAAAGAGAGAGAGATAGGGAGGAAGAATGGGTGCACCTAAGCCTGTAGCCACTGCAAACGAATCCAGATGCATGTACTACCTTGTGCATTTGGCCTTATGTGGATACTGGGGAATCGAACCTGGGTCATTAGGCATTGAATACAAGTAGCTTTAACTGCTGAGTCACCTCTCCAGCCCTTTTTTTTTTTCCCCTCTCCAGCCCATTTTTGATTGCTTTTGTAACCACAGATGTGGCCTGTTGTCCTCTGGATTTTTACCTTTACAGAGAACATCCATTTGGAGCTTCTTGGCCATCTAGTGTAGATTTTTTGTGGTTTTGTCCTTGCTGTGGTGGTCGCCTTGTCTCTTAGTGTCTGAAGTCTCTCTGTCAGCTGTACAACAAAAAGATTAATACTTTGGCTAGGGTGTGGGTACTGTGGAATTGAACCTGGGTTGTTAAGCTTTGCAGGCAAGCACCTAAGCTGCTGAGCCATCTCCAGCCACAGGTTTTTGTTTTTTTGTTTGTTTTTGTTGTTTTTAAATAAATTTTTATTTTATTTATTTTGTCCCAGCCTGGCCTCAAATGTATAGCAATCCTCCTACTCCTGCCTCCCAAGTGCCTGGCTTGCTGGACTTTTTGTTTGTTTCTTAAATTTTTTTTTTGTTGTTGTTTTGTTTTGTTTTTCAAGGTAGGGTCTCACTCTAGCTCAGGCTGGCCTGGAATTCATTATGTAGACTCAGGGTGTCCTCACGGTGATCCTCCTACCTCTGCCTTTTGAGTGCTGGGATTAAAGATGTGTGCGCTGCTTCTTTTTTAACCTTTTTTTTTTTTTTTGGCTTTTCGAGGTAGGGTCTCACTTCAGTTCAGGCTGACCTGGAATTCTCTATGTAGTCTCAGGGTGGCCTCGAACTCACGGTGGTCCTCCTACCTCTGCCTCCCGAGTGCTGGGATTAAAGGTGTGCGCCACCATGCCCGGCTCTTTTTTAATCTTTGATGGAGGGGTCGCAGATAGAGAGAATGGGCATGCCAAGGCCTCTAGCCACTGAAAATGAACTCCAGATGCATGCGCCGTCTTGTGCATGTGGCTTATATGGGTACTGGGGAATCAAAACTCGGTCCTTTGGCTTCACAGGCAAGCGACTTAACCACTAAGCTATCTCTCCAGTCCTGTTTGTTTGTTCAAGTTAGTCTAGCTTAGGCTAATGTGGAACTCACTCTGTAGTTCCAATCTGATTTTACAGTGATCCTCCTATCTCACTTACAGTGATCCTCCTATCTCAGCCTCCCAAGTACGGGGTTTAAGGGTGTGTGCCACCATGTCCCAAAGTTTTGTTTTGAGGCAAGGTCTCACTTTTTAGTCCAGCCTGACCTGGAATTCATTCCATGGCCCAGGCTGGTTTAGAACTCTTGAGGGTCTGATACCTCAGTCTCCTGAGTGTTGGGATTATAGGCATGTGTTATACCTGGTTTGGCAAAAATTTTGTTTTGGGTTTTCAAGGTAGGGTTTCACTCTAGCTGAGATTGAAGGCGTGTACCACCCCATGCCCGACTTGGCAAAATTTTATTGTGATGTGATTGTGCCATTTTGGCTAAGGCTGTCCTCATGATGCTGTCATAGAACTAAAGAGCTGCCCACCTGTGGCTGCAGAGCCTTAATCCTTTACTCTATGACTTTTCATTGAGGTAAGCCCAATAGACTGAAATTTTTTTATGGGATGGGGGGAAGAGAATTGGTGCATCAGTGCCTCCAGCCACTGCATTTGAACTCCAGGTGTATGTGTCCCCTTGTGCGCATGTGCAACCTTGTACGCTTTCATCACTTTGTGTGTCTGGCTCACGTGGGACCTAGAGAGTCAAACATGAGTCCTTAGGCTTTGTGGGCAAGTGCCTTAACCGCTAAGCCATCTCTCCAGCCCCCTTTTAAATTTTTTTAAATTTAATTTTTATTTATTTAAGAAAGAGGCAGATAGAGAATAGGCAAGTGCCTTAACTGCTCAGTCATCTCTACAGCCCCCCCTCATTTTTGTTTTTATTTTATTTATTTATTTATTTATTTTGGTTTTTCGAAGTAGGGTCTCACTCTAGCTCAGGCTGATCTGGAATTTACTATGTAATCTCAGGGTGGCCTCGAACTCACCGTGATCTTCCTGTCTCCACCTCCCGAGTGCTGGGATTAAAGGCATGCGCCGCCACGCCCGGCTTTCATTTTTGTTTTTAATAGGACCTTGCTATATTGCCTAGGCTGCTTTTGCATTGCTAAGTGTGGTCTTCCTGCCTCAGCCTTCCAAGCACTGAGATTACAGGCACATACCACCAAATTCCACTGGGGGTAGTTTATTTTGGTAGACTCACCTGTGCTGCATTGTAGGGTGTCTAGCAGCACCCACTAAACATATAACCTCCCCAGGTAGGATAAAAAAAAGTCTACATCGCCAGATGTCCCCTGATTAGGGGATAGGGACTGCTGTGGCAGGATGGAGACCATTTTCATGTTTTCTTGAGAACTCTGCCTGAAACCTGCTTTTTATTTCCTCCATAAGTCTTTAGCTGCTGCTTTTTTTTTTTTTTTTTTTGGTTTTTCGAGGTAGGGTCTCACTGTAGTCCAGGCTGACCCGGAATTCACTATGGAGTCTCAGGGTGGCCTCGAATTTACCACAATCGCCTTCCAAGTGCTGGGATTAAAGGCGTGTATTACCATGCCGTGTGTGTGTGCGTGTGTGTGTGTATAATTTTTTTTATTCATTTATTTGAGAAAGAGAGGGAGTGGGGAGAGGAAGAGGCAGAGAGAGACAATGGGCACATCAGGGCCTCCAGCCTCTGCAAATGAACTCCAGACGCATGCACCCCCTTGTTCATCTGGCTTATGTGGGTCCTGGGAAGTTTAACCTGGGTCCTTTGCTTTGCAGGCAAAAGCCTTAACTGCTAAGCCTTCTCTCCAGCCTGATTTTAGCTTTTTCTTTAGACTCAGCAGCCAGGGTGAGCTGTGCACAAGGCTCAGGGGTTTGTGTTTCTCTGCAGGGCTGTGGTGGAGGCAGTGCATCGGCTTGACCTCATCCTCTGCAACAAAACTGCGTATCAAGAAGTGTTCAAACCCGAGAACATTAGCCTGAGGAACAAGTAAGCTGGAGACTCTAAACCACACAACTTCCTGTTTCCCTCCACCAGAAACCCTGCTGGACATATAAGCTTGCATTCTCTGTAACCTACTGACCTTAGAGTACTGTAATGGACTGGGAAGTCTTTGGTCTTCCCAAGAGAGGACATGGTGATCCTTCAGTCCATCTGTAGCTTCGGTAACTAATAGACTGGTGCCATAAGAATGGCATTTGAGTGCCGGACATGGTGGTGCACACCTTTAATTCCAAGTCTCGGGAGGGAGAGGTAGGTGGATTGCTGTGAGTTCAGGCTACCCTGAGACTATATAGTGAATTCCAGGTCAACCTGGGCTACAGAGCAAGAACCTACCTAGAAAAAGCAATAATAAAAAAAAAATGGTTTTTGAGCAGCTGGGCAATGGGCTACAGAGCAAGAACCTACCTACAAAAATCAATAATAAAAAAAGAGAAAGGTTTTTGAGCAGCTGGGCAATGGTGGTGCAGACCTGTAATCCCAGCACTGAGAAGGGAGGGCTGCTGTGAGTTCAAGGACAACCTGGGCTATAGAGTAAGTTCCAGTCCAGGTCAGCCTGGGCTAGAGTAAGACCCTGTCTCAAAAAACTAAAGAAAAGAAAAGAAAGAAAATGCCAAGACTGCTGTCCTTGTCATAGTGATGGTGACCATCTCTTGGGAGGCACATTAATATGTTATTGGGGGTCCTGGCATGGTGATGTCTCATGCTCCTTTATCCTCTCCCAGGCTGCGTGAGCTCTGCGTCAAGCTTATGTTCCTGCACCCAGTGGACTATGGGAGGAAGGCTGAGGAGCTGCTGTGGAGAAAAGTATACTATGAAGTTATCCAGCTTATCAAGACTAACAAAAAGGCAAGCAGAGGTCCAAGAACATGGGACAAGACTTGTCAAAAGAGGGGAAGCTGAGGAAGTAAGAGAGAGCTAGGGAAGGGGCCGAGTATGATTGGAGGTAGGGAGCCAAAGAATAGACAGCAGAGAGGAGGGACTTAGTTAAAATTTCATGGAAGAAGGAAGGGAGCCTGGTGCCAGGTGAGGAGTCCAGAGAGGTAGGTCTAAGGTGTAGGGCTAACTGAGGGAAGAGAGGTCGATGAGGCTCCAGAGCCAAGAAGCCTCAGTTGGATGAACCAGTTGTAGACAGTAGTACTCTGAACTTATTTCTTAGCCAGCCTTATCCTTTTCCCAATCTCCAGCACATCCACAGTCGAAGTACTTTGGAATGTGCCTACAGGACACACCTGGTCGCTGGTATTGGCTTCTACCAGCATCTCCTCCTCTACATTCAGTCCCACTACCAGCTTGAACTGCAGTGCTGCATTGACTGGACCCATGTCACCGACCCCCTCATAGGTCAGTGAAACTCAGAGGTGGGCTTGCTTAGGGTTTGCATGCCACACTTCTGTCTTCTCAGGGTTTGTATAGCTTTTGACACATCCATGCAAAAGAAGTTCTAACTATACCTGCAAATGCTTCTTGAAACATAGATTTATCCACACAAGTGTGAGTTACAGTAAAGATCTTTGAGTCGGTCGTGGTGGCGCACGTCTTTAATCCCAGCACTGGGGAGGCAGAGGTAGGAGGATCGCCATGAGTTCGAGGCCACCCTGAGACTAGTGAATTCCAGGTCAGCCTGGGCTAGAGTGAGACCACACCTCGAAAAACCAAAAAAAAAAAAAAATATATATATATATATATATATCTCGAAAATTTTTATTTTAGGATGCAGAGAGCTTAGCAGTAAGATGCTTGCCTGCAAAGCATGAGAACGCTTGTTGGAATTTCCAGGTCCCATGTATAGCCAGATGCAAATGACACGAGCATGCAATGTCGCACATGTCCATAAGGGGGCACACGCTTCTGGAGTTCCTCTACAGCTGCTGAAAGGCCCTGGTGCACCCATTCTCTTTCTCCCTCTCTGTCTCTTTCTCAAAGAAAATCCCGGTCATGCCGGTCGTGGTGCTTCAGCCCTTTAATCCCAGCACTTGGAGGCAGAGGTAGGAGGATCGTTGTGAGTTCAAGGCCGCCCTGAGACTACATAGTGAATTCTAGGTCAGCCTGGACTAGCCTGAAACCCTGCCTACATCATTTTAACAAAAAGTATTGAAAGTGATTTGTAACTTTGTGGTAGAGTACTTGCCTGGCCAGTTGTATCCCTGGATTCAATCTCCCAACACTATGAAAAAAATTAGTCTGAGATGGTATTTGTGGGTTTTTACCAGCCAACTGTGGGGGAGCCCACAGTCTTGGGATTTGCTTGAAAGGGTCAGCTTCCCAAACACTGTCTTCTTTAGAGCGTTCTTTTCTTGTTTATTCATTCATTCATTCATTTATTTGGGGGGGGGGACAGAAAGAATGGGCCCGCCAGGGCCTCTGGTTTGCAAACAAGCTCCAGACGCATGCTCCATCTTGTGTATCTGGATTACTTGGGTCCTGGGGCATTGGAACCTGGGTCCTTTGACTTTGCAGGCAAATGCCTTAACCACTAAGCCATCTTCTCAGCCCCAGATTTTTCTTGTTTCAGCCTTGTAGGAGGTATGTTCAGGAGCATTAGGAAGGGCTTTCAGAACAGAAGCTCCCAGGGGAGAGCCTATAAGGTGCAGGTATGAGGGGGTGGCTTCTAGAGCCAGACTGTTTGTGAGTGCATGTGCACATGCACAGTTGAACATTGGTGTGAATATGGGCATGGTGTTCCAAGATCTGGCATCTCTTATCTCCTTCCTACCTAGATGGTGACAGAGGAATGGGCTTGTGTGTCACTTCATCTCAAAGTCAGTCTCTCTTGTCTTTCAGGATGCAAGAAGCCAGTATCTGCTTCAGGGAAGGAGATGGACTGGGCACAGATGGCATGCCACCGATGTCTAGTGTACCTGGGAGATTTGTGTAAGGAGTGTCATCAGTTTGACTGTGGGGAAAGTCCACACTGTTGCCCTGTTTGAACCACCTCTTACATGATTGGAGCGCTGCCGTAGCAGCTCTGGTCACCTCCTGGGCTCTGCTGGCAGTATCCCCTCCTTCACCGCCCCGGGCAGAGAGAAGAGCAGACCTGGCAATGGGGACTGCCTTTGAGGTTTGAAGCAGTTGGGAGGAATTTTTTTATTGTTATTATTACTTTTATTTTTTGAGGTAGAGCCTTACTCTAGCCCAGGCTGACCTGGAACTTACTCTGTAGTCTCCAGGTGGCCTCGAACTCACAGCAATCCTCCTACCTCAGCGTGTGAAGATTTTAACTTAGTACCTAACTTTATGTTGAAGCTTCTAAATGGATAGCAGCTTCAGCATGAACAGTTCGGGAGGATTGCCTGCTGAGGATGGAAAGGTGCTCTCTTGCTTTCAGGCTCCTGGGTCTGCAGTCTTCATAGGTGTCTGTGCCTTACTGAGCTGCCCTGAGGCTCCTTCTGGCCCTGTTCCCACCCATTCCTGGTTTCCTTAGGGTCATTGGTGTGCAGAGTCACTGCTTTGCTTTAGTGAACTAGCATGCCCATATCAATCATCCAGTTGTATTCTAGAGCCAAGTTATCAGAGGTCTTTACCTGCTGTTATACATGCTGCAGCTCTCTTCATTGGCAAGAGATAAGCAAAGTGAACCTGTGTTTTTTCAAATGCCGGATATTTTTTACTTTTTTTTTTTTTTGAGAGAGAGAATTGGCCAGCAGCTGCAGTCGAACTCCAGACGCTTGCGCCACCTAGTGGGCATATGCGACCTTGCGCTTGCCTCTTCCTTTGTGCAGCTGGTTAATGTGAGATCTGGAGAGTTGAACATGGGTCCTTAGGCTTCATAGGCAAGAGCCTTAACTGCTAAGCCCTCTCTCCAGCCCCAGTTTTTACATTTTAAATTGACCAGCAAGGAAGAAAGTGTCAAATTATTTGTCTGTAGTCACAGGACAAATAATTTAGGACTGTCAAAAACCTTACACCTAGGGCTGGAGAGATGGCTTAGCGGTTAAGGCATTTGCCTACAAAGCCAAAGGACCCAGGTTCAATTCTCCAGGACCCACGTAAGCCAGATGCACAAAAGGGGCACATGCAGCTGGAGTTCGTTTGTAGTGGCTGGAGGCCTGGCGCACCCATTCCCTCTCTCTCTCTACCTGCCTATTTCTGTATCTCTCTCTCTCTCAAATAAGTAAATAAAAATAAAACATTAAAAAAAAAACCTTACACCTAGCTGGGCGTGGTGGCTCACACCTTTAATCTCAGCACTTGGGAGGCAGAGGTAGTAGGATCTCTGTGAGTTCAAGGCTACCCTGACTATGTAGTGAATTTCAGGTTAGCCTGGGCTAGAGTGAGACCCTACCCTGGGGGGGGGGAACCCTTATACCTAAACTGGGTGTGGTGGTGCATGCCTTTAATCCCAGCACTCTGGGAAGCAGAGGTAGGAGTTTTAGACCTTCCTGAGACTACATAGTGAATTCTAGGTCAGCCTGGCCTATAGTGAAAAGAAACTTACAACTTGTCTCCTAGTTGACCTTCCCAGGCTATTGTTATAGCTTTTGACCAGGCTCCAAATTGATGGGCTGGGAGGAGGGAGTCCAGAACGTGAAATCATTGCATGTCCCTTCCTCCTCCAGCGCGCTATCAGAATGAATTGGCTGGCGTAGACACTGAGCTACTAGCTGAGAGATTTTACTATCAAGCTCTGTCAGTAGCTCCCCAGATTGGTAAGTGCCTTCCTTGGATCTCCCAACCAGCGTGTTTTGTAGAGGTACACAGTTCTCTTGGGATTACAGACAGGCCTTCTGTTTCCTAGGTCCTTGCCACCCCCTCTCATATTTCATCCTGCATGTCTGTTCTCCCCATGTGGCACACACATATTATGGTGGAAAAGGAAGAGATTCAGGGGTCTTACTAAGAAGGAGAGCAGAAGATGGTCCCCTGACTGTGAGGTCTCTTAGAGATGATCTGGGGCTGTCAGCTCAGACACTTGCCTGCAAAGCCTACGGACCCAGGTTTGATTCCTCAGGACCCACGTAAGCCAGATGCATAGGGTGGTGCATGTGTCAGGAGTTCATTTGCAGTGGCTAGAGGCCCTGGCTCAACCATTCTCTCTCTATCTCATCTCTTTCCCTTATCTCTCTCAAATAAACTTAAACAAATTTGTTTATTTGAGACAGAAAGAGATATAGAAATAAGCAGGTAGAGAGATAGAGAGAGAATGGGCGTGCCAGGGCCTCCAGCCACTGCAAACGAACTCCTGATGCGTGCGCCCCTTTGTAAGTATCTGGCTTACATGGGTCCTGGAGAATTGAACCTGGGTCCTTTGGCTTTTTAGGCAAGTGACTTAACCACTAAGCCATCTCTCCAGCCCATCTCTCAAATAAACTTAAAAAAAAGGTGATTTGTCAGAAGGTTCAGTGAGACAAAGTAGTATAAGATTATTAAGGGAGAGATTGGGATTTACAGGTAGGGTTTGGGAAGGATCTCAAAATTAAAGCCAAACCACAGCACATGTTGTGGTTCACAATGATGTGAAAGAAGGGGTAGAGCTCTGAGATACAGCCACAGTGGGAGCTGGAGGGTGCATCCCCAGGTGCAGGGATATGCTGGCATACGAGACAGGAATGGGCGGTAGTAATCCCCTTGATGAATAGGATTGAGCTGCTAACCACGGAGACCCTCGTGTCACCTGCAGTCCCAGCTCAGGTCGCCGATGATTAGCGTTGGTTGCTTAGCCCTGACTACCTTGATTGGGTTATTGTGGTCTTATTCTGCATGAATCCCCTTTCTTTCTAGGAATGCCTTTCAACCAGCTGGGCACCCTTGCAGGCAGCAAATATTATAATGTGGAAGCCATGTATTGCTACTTGCGCTGGTGAGTATTGCCAGCTCTCTCCCAGCCCTACAACCCTGCTTTCATGTCTGTGTTGCTCTGGGTCCCCCACCCCCATCTTCTTTTCCTCTTCCTGGCTGAGAAAGGAGAATGCTAGATTGAGGGACCCTTCACTCACACAGACTTGCTATTTTTCAGAGCCACATGGATTTATGGGTGTTTAATGTCAAAGTGGTTTTGTCTCTCCCTCTCTCTCTCTCTCTTTTTTAATCAAGAAAGGGTTTTGCTGTAGCCCAGGCTGACCTGGAACTCACTGTGTAGTCTCAGGCTGACCTCCAACTCAAGGCGCTTTGGGATTAAAGGCATGTGCAACAACACCCAGCTTTTTGTCTCATTTTTTGAGATGGTCTCGCTATGTAGCCCTTGCTTCTTGCTGCCTCCTGAGTACTAGTATTACAATTTCACGCTGCTGTGTCCAGCCAGAATTGGTTTTTGGTTTTTCAAGGTAGGGTCTTACTCCCACCCAGGCTGACCTGAAACTTACTCTAGGCTTGCCTCAGACTCACAGAGATCCTCCTCCCTCTGCCTCCTAAGTGCTGGGATTAAAGGCGTGTGCCACCTCACCCAGCCAGAATTGCTGTTTTGATATAGTTGATATAATGTTGCTAAGTGGCATTTGATAAGTACTCCCAAATTCTCATGCTCCAATGTCTGTGATGTTACACACTATGAAGGAACTAGCTTAGCAGCAGGTGGATTGCTGTGTTCCTGGGTCAGACCCTTAGCTCTTAGAATTAAGAAAAAGAAAATTTAGGGCACCCCAAGTTATTCAGGCTTAAGGTCCTGAGTCACCATAATTAAGTGCATGAGGCTGATAGATAACTCAAGTGCCACTGATAAAGTTACATTGAGTAGTAAACTAACTGTCTGCACACCTTTACTGTGTCACCTAATCGGGGATAAAGTCGCCTGGAGAAGACAAGTAGGAGGATGAGGAACTTGGAAAACGAGTTGACTAATTCAAGCAAAGGGAGTAGGTAGAATGGTCTTCAGAGCTCATGTGGCTACAAACCAGCATATCCAAATAGTGAATGGTCATGCATTAAAGTATTAAAATGCTTCGTTTTTCCTTATAATTCTGTGTAGTATGGTCCTTGAGTTTTGCCACCACACTTGTTTTAGGGGTGTTCTTTGGAATTGAGCTGATCTTGAGGTCAGAGAAATCTGGCAGTATTGGTACCCTGGTGTACACTTTTTTTTTAAGGTGTAGGGTCTCAATTTAGTCCAGACTGACCTGGAATTCACTGTGTAGTCTCAGGCTGCCCTCAAACTCACCACAATCCACCTATCTCTGCCTCCCAAGTGCTGGGATTAAAGGCGTGTGCCACCACACCCGGCTCCTGGTATAGACTTTAAATTTTAGCATTCAGGTGATTGAAGCAGGAGGATTGCTGTGAGTTTGAGGTCTTCCTGGGGTACATAATGAGTTCAAGGCTAGTTAGGGCTACACAGCAAAACCCTGTCTTTAAAACAACAAAAAAGGGCTACAGAGATGGCTTAGTGGTTAAGGCACTTGCTGGCAAAGCCAAAGGACCCAGGTCCAATTTCCCAATACCCAGGTAAAGCTAGATGCACAAAGTGACACACCCATCCGGAGTTCATTTACAATGGCTAGAGATCCTGGCATGCCCATACTCTCTCTCTCAAATAGTAAAAAAAGAAAGAAAGAAATCTGGAATGTTGGCTCATCTCAGCTCCCCTCACTCTCTGTGATCTTGTGGTCCCATGTTTGTGAAGGTAGACTTGTATAGTATTCTGTTAGTACAGGGCTGTTGCATAGCCCTTCCACCTGGTATGGGATGTAAGGAGAGAGAAACACACCCTACTTCTCAATGGAATAACTGTGGCTATCCTTAACTCACCAAAGACATTTAACTTTCTTTTTAAAAATTTTTATTACATTTTTAAATTTTATTTATTTATTTGACAGAGAAAGAAAGAGAGAATGGGCTCGTTAGGGCCTCCAGCCACTGCAAATGAACTCCAGAAGGGTGCGCCCCCTTGTGCATCTGGCTAATGTGGGTCCTGAAGAATCAAACTTGGGTCCTTTGGCTTTGTAGGCAAACGCCTTAACCACTAAGCCATTCCTCTAGCCCTTATTTTTTATTTGTTGTTTTTTTTTTTCAAGGTAGGGTCTCACTCTTGTCCAGGCTGACCTGGAATTCACTATGCAGTCTCAAGGTGGCCTCGAACTCTCAGCAGTCCTCCTACCTCTCCCTCTGGAGTGCTGGGATTAAAGGCATGCGCCACCATACTCCTTAATATTTATTTATTTATTTGAGGGAGAGGGAGAGAATGGGCAGGCTAGGGCCTCCAGTCACTGCAAACGAACTCCAGATGCATGCACCACCTTGTGCTTCTGGCTTACATGGGTCCTGGGGACTCAACCTGGGTTCTTTGGCTTTGCAGGCAAGCACCTCAATGGCTAAGCCATTCCTCCAGCCCAATTTATTTAGTTTTTAACCAGAGAGAGAATATGGGTACACCTGGTCCTCCAGCCACTACAAATAAACTCCAGATGCTTGAGCCACCTTGTGCATCTGGTTTTATATGGGTCCTGTGGAATTGAACCTGGGTCCTTTGGCTTGCAGGCAAGCACGCATTAACCACTAAGCTATCTCCAAAATTTTTTAAGGACCAGGGTGTAGTGGCACATGCCTTTTATCCCAGAACTCAGGAGGAATAGGTAGGAGGATCACAGTGAGTTTGAGGCCACCCTGAGACTACAGAGTGAATTCCAGGTCAACCTGAGCTAGAGTGAGACTCTACCGGGGGGGGGGGGGGGCAGGCACCAAGCCGTGCAGGCGTAGTAGCGCATACCTTTAATCCCAGCATTTGGGAGGCAGAGGTAAGAGGATTGCCGTGAGTTCAAGGCCAGCCTGAGACTACATAGTGAATTCCAGGTCAGCTGGCCTAGAGTGAGACCCTAGCTCAAAAAAAAAATGAGCTGGGCGTGGTGGCGCACACCTTTAATGACAGCACTGGGGAGGCAGAGGTAGGAGGATCATTGTGAGTTCAAGGCCACCTTGGGACTACATAGTGAATTCCAGGTCAGCCTGAGCTGTAGTGAGAACCTAATTTGAAAAACACAGACACACACACACACACACACACACACACACACACACACACACACAAGAAAAACTAAGGTGTTGTGGTACACACTTGTAATCCCAGCACTGCCTTTAATCTCAACACTCAGGAGACTGAGACAAGAGGATCACTGTGAGTTTGAGGCCAGTCTGAGACTACAGAGTGAGTTCCAGGTTAACCTGGGCTAGATTGAGGCCCTCCCTTGAAAAAAAAAAGAACATGTGGGTTGTGGTGCTATATATCTGTAATCCCAGCACTTGGGAGGTAGGTAGGTATAGGATGATCAGGAATTCAAAGTCAGCCTCAGCTGTATGAGACCCTGTTCTACAACAATGCAAGATTTAAAAACAAGAAACAAAACAAAACAAGACATAGTGTTAAGGTTACTGGCTTATTGGGTTTGAAGTTTGCGGTGGAGGACCAAGATGGACAGCATCTTGGATGTAAGACATTTTCTTGTAATGGGAAGAGAAGGGGGACACAGGAGATCACAGAGATTCAGAGTCACTCAACATATCTCTCTTTGGGATAGAGAAGGAAAAGAAGGGAGGCAGAAGGGGGGTGCATGCACCAGAGAGGTGGGAGAGAGAAGGGGAGACATGCATATACCCATAGCAAGAGAGCCTAAAAGGGAGCAAGTGCAGACTTGGGAGTGGGAGGTGAGAAACTACTCTGTGAGGCAGGGCCTTAGATGATTGCAGAAGCGTGGCCTTCCCTCCTCCTAGTCCAGAAGTTTACTTAAACTACCATACCAATAGGCAGTCCCAGAGTCCCAGGATTAACATGGCAAGGTGGTGGTTGTGGCAGCAGATGGGCAGGGAGCTCTAAGACTCTTAACAGAAGTGACATAAGTTTGCATTGGAGACTGAACATTACCATGTGTCAGCTGTGTGACCTTGGGCAATTTGTTCTTGCAGGCTCCTTTTCTCATCTTTAAATGTGGACAATATTAGGGTACTCTGGGTACCTGACACAGTAGTTACTCAATACGTATTTTTTTTTGAATGAGTGTTGAAGAAATAACTGAAATAATGCAGGTAAATATACTTGATTATAAATAAATGCTTGTTCAGAGGTGCCTATTACACAGTTAGCATAGTGTATCAGGGCTGGTAAGTTAAGCTTGTACCATAGAGTAGAATTAGTTGTCTCCTTTTAGATAGCAAGAGTAAGGAAGACATCATCTTCACTTGGATGAATCTGGAAGTGTGTGTGCTTGTATTCCACCAGGAAAGATAGCTCACAAGTCTTCTCCCCTGACAAGGAAGTTGAGCTTGGGGCACACTATGTACTAGTAACACTGTTCTTGAAAGTTCCAGCAGGTGACCTTTCCCCTTCCTCCTGTCCCCTGCCTTGACACAGTAACTCACCTCTGTTTCTTCTCAGCATCCAGTCAGAGGTGTCCTTTGAGGGAGCCTATGGGAACCTCAAGCGACTGTATGACAAGGCAGCCAAAATGTACCACCAGCTGAAAAAGTGTGAGACTCGGAAACTGTCCCCCAGCAAAAAGCGGTGAGTGGGGCCTGTGGCTGGGCAAGAGGTCGAGGCGTAGCCCTGCAGTGGGATCACAGGGATTTGGAGTCATGCAACATGTTCTTTGGCTCCTCTTGCTTCAGATGTAAAGACATCAAGAGGCTGCTGGTGAACTTCATGTACCTGCAAAGCTTGCTGCAGCCCAAAAGCAGGTAAGTAGAGAAGAGCATGAACAGGAACTGCATTAGACAAGCCCCGGCCTGACTTCTCCTTTACACATGAGCTCAAGCAGGGAGCGGCCGCTGAGCGGTGCCGGGAAGTCTTGCCACTTAGTCTGTCCTTGGCATTCCTCACTATTTTTTTTTTCTTTTGGTTTTTCGAGGCAGGGTCTCACTCTAGTCCAGGCTGGCCTGGAACTCACTATGTAGTCTCAGGGTGGCTTTGAACTCACGGCGATCCACCTACTTCTGCCTCCCAAGTGCTGGGATTAAAAGCGTGCGCCACCACACCTGACAGCATTCCTCACTATTTTGCCCAAAGAGTTCTGTGCTCGTCTAACAGCTTGCATGCTGACCCCCAGTGAGTGCTTAATAGAGGAACAAGGAAGTCTACCACACTCCTTTCTTAGGTGTGCTTTTTTGTTGTTTTTGCTTTTTCGAGGTAGGGTCTCGCTCTAGCCCAGGCTGACCTAGAATTCACTATGTAGTCTCAGGCTGCCCTTGAACTCACCACAATCCTACCTTTGCCTCCTGAATGCTAGGATTAAAGGCATGTGCCACCATGCCCGGTGTCTTTTTTTTTTTTTTTTAATTTTAAAATATTTTAAAAATGTATTTGAGCAAGAAGAAGAGACAGAATGGGTGCATCCGGCTTATGTGGGTGTGGGTACAGGGAAATAAAACCTGGATCCTTAGGCTTTGTAGGCAAGCACCTTAACTACTCAGCCATCTCTTTTTCTTTTTTTTTTTTTTTTGGAGGTAGGGTCTCACTCTAGCCCAGGCTGACCTGGAATTCACTATGTAGTCTTAGGCTGCCTCAAACTCGGCAGTCCTCCTACCTGTCAAGTGCTAGAATTAAATGTGTGCCACAGCCCCCAGTCTTATTTCATTTTTTTAAAAATATTTCATTTTATTTATTTGAGAGAGAGAGAGAGGCAGAGAGACAGAATGGGCACACCAGGCTCTTCAGCCACTATAAATGAACTCCAGACGCATGTGCCACCTTGTACATCTGGCTTACGTAGGTCCTGGGGATTTGAACTTTGGTCCTTTGGCTTTGTAGGTAAGTCCCCTTTACCCTTTTTGGACCAGCTAAGGCATCTCTCCAGCCCTTGTTTAATTTTTTTTATTGTTGTTTTTTGAGGTAGGGTCTCACTGTAGCCCAGCCTGACCTAGAATTCACTCTGTAGTCTCAGGCTGGCCTCAAACTCAGCGTGATCCTCCTACCTCTGCCTCCCGAGTGCTGGGATTGAAGGCATGTGCCACTATTCCCGGCTTTGTTTCATTTTTTTAAGGTCGGGTCTCACCCATTCTAACCTGGAACTCACTCTGTAGTTCCAGGCTGGCCTCGAACGCAATGATCTTCCTACAGGTAGGCCTCCCAAGTGCTGGGGATCAAAGAAGGCATGTTACCATGTCTCGCCCCCCAGTGTTTTTTTCTTTTCTTCTTCTTCTTCTTCTTCTTTTTTTTTTTTTTTTTTTTTTGGTTTGTTGAGGTAGTGTCTTGCTCTAGCCCAGGCTGACCTGGAATGTAGTGTCAGTCTGTCCTTGAACTTGAACTTCCAGTGATCCTCCTGCCTCTGTCCCTGGAGTTGATGGGATTGAAGGTGTGCGCCACCAAGCGTGGCTTTACCTGTATTTTATTTATTTATTTATTTATTTTTGGTTTTTCGAGGTAGGGTCTCACTCTAGCCCAGGCTGACCTGGAATTCACTATGGAGTCTCAGGGTGGCCTCGAACTCATGGCGATCCTCCTAACTCTGCCTCCCGAGTGCTGGGATTAAAGGTGTGCGCCACCACGCCCGGCTCTTTACCTGTATTTTTATTTATTTACTTATTTAATTTTTTCTTTTTTTTGCAAGCAAAAATAGAGATAGAAGAGAGAGAGAACGGGCGCGCCAGGGCCTCCAGCCACTGAAAACGAACTCCATACAGATGTGCCCCTTGTGCAGTTGGCTTACGTGGGTCCTTTGGCTTTGCAGGAAAATGCTTTTAATTGCTAAGCCATCTTTCCAGGTCCCCCCCCCCCTTTTTTTTCAGGTAGGGTTTCACTCTAGTCCAGGCTGACCTGGAATTCATTATGTATTCTCAGGGTGGCCTTGAACTCACGGTGATCCTCCTACCTCTTATCTCCCAAATGCTGGAATTAAAGGCATGTACCACCACAGCCAGCTTATTATTATTATTTATTATTATTATTGTTTTAATGGAGTGGGGGAGGAAGGAAGAAATGAGTGGTTGCACCAGGACCTCTAGACACTGCAGTCGAACTCCAGAAGCATGCTCCGTCTTGGGCTCATGTCTGATCTTGTGTGCTTCTGTCACCTTGTACATCTGGCGTATGTGGGATCTGGAGAGGTGAACATGGGTCCTTAACCCTAACCCTATCCCTGCATGTGTTCTTTTTTTTGTTGTTTTGGTTTTTCGAGGTAGGGCCTTGCTGTAGTCCAGGCTGACTACTGGAATTCACTATGGAGTCTCAGGGTGGCCTCGAACTCACGGCGATCCTCATACCTCTGCCTCCCGAGTGCTGGGATTAAAGGTGCGTGCCACCTTGCCCGGCTCCCTGCATGTTTTTTGTTTTTTGTTCATTTGCTTTGGCAGTAGCAGGAATTGAACCTGGGTCTGGTATGCGTGACAGTGCTCTGCCATGGAGCCTCACTCCCATTTTGTCATTTTTAAAAATTATTTTACTTATTTGAGTGGGGGCAGATAGAGAGAATGGGCGCACCAGGGCCTCTAGCCGCTGCAAATGAACTCAACACATGTGCCCCTTAGTGCACCTGTCTTATGTGGGTATTGGGTTATTGAACCTGGGTCCTTAGGCTTCGTAGGCAAGCACCTTAACCGCTAAGCCATCTCTCCAGCCCATTTTGTCGTCTTTGAGATCCATCTAGTCTCATCCTTTCTGAAGTTGTTTCTATAGGTGGTTTTTTTTTTCAATGCCTGGGATTGAAGCAAGCATTTCACCATTGAGCAACAACCCCAGCCTTCTCTCCGAATTCTGTATTGTCAGTTCTCGGTCCCTGTCACTGACCACTGACCCCTCCTGTTCCTCCTGCCATTCTGTAGCTCCATGGACTCAGAACTGACCTTGCTTTGCCAGTCAGTCCTAGAGGATTTCAACCTCTGCCTCTTCTACCTACCCTCCTCACCCAACCTTGGCCTGAGCAGTGAGGATGAGGAGGAATATGAGAATGGATATGCTTTCCTCCCTGACCTCCTCATATTTCAAATGGCCATCATCTGCCTGATGGGTGTGCACAGCTTAAAGAGAGCAGGTATGCTTTTCCACGTCCCATTGCCTTGCTTTGTAGCTTGTTTTTCACAGACTTCACAAGTAACCCTTCCTTGCCTGTGTGACAGAGCTCGTGTGAAGGAGCAGCGGCAGCTGTGGGCTTTCTCCTCTCCTCACCACCCCCCCCCCCCCCGTCCCCGCACACACTGACTAGCTTCCAGGCCTTGCTGTTGGGCACTTAGGCACTTCTGGAAACCTTGCTGCAAAGGCAAATGTAGAGCTGTAAAGAGTGTGTCCAGGTTCTTGGGAAAAGCCTCGGAACCAAAGAGAACTAACTTGATGCGGTTCGAGAGGGAAACATGTACATGCAGGAGGTTTGAGTGGGCTGGCAAACGGTAGATTATGGGAAGTGAGTAGTAGTCCCCAGACTTGGGAGTGCATTCATGGAAGGTGGCCGTTGGGTGAGAGATGGGTTGGGACTGACGGTGCTGTGCTGTCCTGCTTCAGGAGCCAAGCAATACAGTGCAGCTATCGCCTTCACCCTGGCCCTCTTCTCCCACCTCGTCAATCATGTCAACATACGGCTGCAGGCTGAGCTGGAAGAGAGCGAGAACCCTGTTCCGACATTCCAGAGCGATGGCACAGGTACAAGGTGGAGGAGGTGACTGGGAAGGTGGGTGTGGGGAGTAAGGAGGGAGCGGAATACAGACTCAGTGTGAAGTGGAGGGCACATGGCAGCTTTCAGGTCCCAGTTTTTTCCTAAGCTCTACTTCTTTTTGCACAGATGAACCAGAGTCAAAAGAATCACTGGTGAAGGAGGAGGAGGAGCCAGAGCCTGAGCCTCCCCCAACGGCCTTACAAGACGATGATGAGGGCAGAAAGAGCCGGAGGTTCTCCCGTCTGTCTTGCCTTCGTCGCCGTCGCCACCACCCCCCCAAGGCTGGTGATGATAGTGACCTGAGTGAAGGTTTTGAATCAGACTCAAGCCGGGACTCAGCCCAGGCCAGCGAGGACTCGGACAGTGGCTCTGACAAGAGTCTAGAAGGTGGAGGCACAGCCTTTGATGCAGAGACAGACTCAGAAATGAATAGCCAAGAGTCCAGATCGGATCTGGAAGATATGGAGGATGAGGAAGGGATACAGTCTCCAGCCCTGGAGCCCCCTCGAGCCCGATCAGAGGCTTCTGATTCCCTCAATGGCCCCCTGGGCCCCAGTGAGGCTAGCATTGCCAGCAATCTGCAAGCCATGTCTACCCAGATGTTCCAGACCAAGCGCTGTTTCCGACTGGCCCCCACCTTCAGCAACCTTCTCCTCCAGCCCACTGCTGAACCTCACACTTTGGCCAGTTGCAGACCCTGTGTCAACGGGGATGTGGAGAAGCCTTTGGAGCCAGGTACCTGAGTCTCGCTTGCTGCCAACCCTTGACACTACACTGTAGCCCAGGAGTCCTCTGTCTTGCTCACTTCCTCATTTCCTGTTGCCAACCCATTTCCTAGTTTTAACATTTTCCCCCCAAGGTAGGCTCTTGCTAGCCAGGGCTGACATGGATTCACTATGTAGTCTCAGGCTGGCCTTAAACTCACAGCAGTCCTTCTCCCTCTGCGTCAGGTGTGTGCCACCACGCCCAGCTTTAACTATTTTTCCTTCCATGTTGACTCCTGGCACTCCCGGCACATTTGCAGCTGCACTGCCTTCCTTCATGCCATCACGGAGCCACCAGGGCTCCTGGAAGCTAGACACACTGCCCCAACAGGGCAGTAGATTTAAGTGAGACTTCTGCCCTGTGTGCCATCACTGCAGAGGGATTGTCTGTTGAGCCCTAGCAAGGATGTTGAACCAGTTCTGTGTCAAGCACTAGTGTGGACTGTTTGAGGGCAGTATCTGCCTTTCGAATTCCCTAAGTCTTATGCGGGGGGGGGGGGGTGTAGTTAGCCATCTCTACTCTAAACGATGTCTTTCACTTCCACCCTTTGTACAATGTGCCCCTACCCCCTTGTGTGAAACATACAAAAACATTTCCTCCTCTGCCCCAAGCCTGCTATTTGTTCTCTCACTTGCCCCTATGTTTTAGCTTAAGTCACTTGTGGCTCAGGATGCTGTGGACCTCAGAGTCAGATGTGCTTCCTTGTGGGCTCCTTGTACTCCTACAGCCCTCACCCTTCCTAGCTGGCAACCTACCTGTCTTCCTGACCAGGCTGAGCTTCTGAGAGCACGACAGCGCACACCTTTGTCCCCACTGCCGGTGTAAGGGGCTGAGACATTTTGAATGTGGCTGAGGTGCTGCTTCTTTGCTTGAGTGCTTGCCCAGCACTACAGAGCCCTGGGTTTGGTCCCCAGCATGCACAGAGCCACACGGTGGTGAGCACCTGTAATCCCAGCACTTGGGAGGTAGAGGCAGGATGTTCAATGTCATCCTCAACTACATAGAGACAAAGTTTGAGGCCAGCCTGTACTACATAAGACCCTGTCTCAAAAGACAAAGGGAGGGAGGGAGTAAAGTGGAAAGGGAAGGAGAAAAAAAATTTTTTTTTGTTTTTGTTTTTGAAGGTAGAGTTTCACTCTAGCTCAGGCTGGCCTGGAATTTACTGTAGTCTCAGGCTGGACTCAAAACTCATGGCGATCCTCCTACCTCTTGAGTGCTGGGATTAAGGTGTGTGCCACCATGCCCACCAAGAATTTTTTATTTTATTATTTTATTTTTATTTTTTGGTTTTTCCAAGGTAGGGTCTCACTCTAGCCCAGGCTGACCTGGAATTCACTCTGTAGTCTCAGGGTGGCCTCGAACTCACGGCGATCCTCCTACCTCTGCTTCCCGAGTGCTGGGATTAAAGGTGTGCGCCACCATGCCCGGCTAAGAAAAAAATTTTAAGTGAATGAATCAATGAATGCAGAAGCTGTTTCTCAGAAAGATGAAGTAACCTGCCCGGATTCTTACTTAGAAAGTAGATCAGCTCTCTTCACCCATTCTCTTCCTTCAGCCCTGTGACCTGACCTGAACATCTGCATGAGTCTGTCCCACCTTCCTAGCCTGGTTGGGACCACCATGGCTGGTATCAACCTGGCTAGGAAGGGGGACTATTTACCATGCTTTTGAATACTTTTCTTGTCTTCTGTGTCATGCTTTAGGGCTACCCTCTCACTTTGGTTATATGTAAGATCTGTCTGATCTATGAGTCCTATTGTTTTTTTTTTTTTTCTTCTTTATTTCTTTCTTTCTTTTTGAGTTAGGGTCTCGTTCTAGCTCAGGATGGCCTCAAAATCATGGCAATCCTTCTACCTCTGCCTCACGAGTGCTGGGATTAATTAGTGCATCACCATTCCCTACTAAACTTTTTATCTATTTATTTATTTATTTTGAGAGAAAGAGAGAGGCAGGAAGAAAGAGGATGGGTGGGCCAGGGTCTTTAGCCACTGCAAACAAACTCCAGACACATGTGCCACTTTGTACAACTGGTGTCATGTGGGTACTGGGGAATCAAACTCTGGTTCTTAGGTTTTGCAAGCAGTCGCCTTAACCACTGAGCCATCATTCCTGCCCCCTTCTATTTTTAACACTTTTATTTATTTATTTATTTATTTATTTATTTATTTGCAAGCAGAAATATACAGAGAGGGAGAGAGAGAATGAGTATGCCAGGTCCTCTAGCTACTGAAAAGAAACTCCAGATATATGCACCACTTTGTGCATTTGGCTTATGTAGATACTGAGGAATTGAACCCAGGTCATTAGGATTTGCAAGCAGGCGCCTTAACTGCTGAGCCAACTCACCCAGCTCCCCCCTCACTGTTTCTTGTGTGTGTGTGCGCGCGCGCGTGTGTGTGTTCGAGGTAGGGTGTCACTGTATCCCAGGCTGAGCTAAAATTCACTAATGGCGATCTTCCTACCTGTCTCAATAAATAGATATATTGATTGCCTCCATCCACATGCACACGGAAAAGCAGTTGACCAGGGAGCTGGGAAATCATGATGTAACCCTGTGCTCCTTGTGTTCCCCCTTACAGCTGGCCGCCTCTGATTGCCCTGTCGTCTAGCCCAGCACAGGTGCTTCAGAAACAGGCCAGCTGAATAGCTAACAGCCACCTGCACAAATGGGCTCCAGTCTGAAACAATCATTAAAGGTCCCAGCCTAATGGTTTAAAAGTAATAAGTGTGAGCCAGGCGAGGTGGCACACACTTTTAGTCCCAGCACTTGGGAGGCTGAGGTAGGAAGATCACCAGAGTTTGAGGCCAGCCTGGGATACAGAGTGAATTCCAGATTAACCTGGGTTAGAGTGACACCCTGCTTCAAAGAAAAGAGGAAAGAAAAAAAGTAGTGAAGCTGGCTGGAACAGTGGCTCAGGAGTGCAACAGTTCATGTCAGCATTCCTCTCGAGAGTCTAGGTAGTGCAGTGTGGGTGTGAGCATGCTCACCTCACAGTGCTGGGCCTGTTGCTAAGTGCTGTATGTTGCTTACCCCGCTTTCCTCTCCTTTCTGCCCAACCTCAGCCTCTGAGGAAGGCTCTGAGTCAGAGGGAAGTGAGTCCAGCAGCCGCTCCTGTCGCAGTGAACGCAGTCTCCAAGAGAAGCTGCAGGTCCTGACGGCTGAAGGCCTGCTTCCTGCTGTGAAAGTCTTCCTGGACTGGCTCCGCACCAACCCTGACCTCATCATCGTGTGTGCGCAGGTATCATACACCCCTGCTGCCCTCATTGGTCACACAGGGTTGTAAGACCCCCATCCCATGCTCTGCCAAATACCTGTCTGGGCTGCAACAGTAGACATGACCTTGGCTCTCCAAGAGCAGGGGACAGGGTGAGTTGCTTATTCTGCTTGATTTCTCCAGTGCTAGCTTCGCCTGACATTCTGGATAATGTCAGGGCCAGGCTCAGTGAACAGTCATCAAGAAGAGGAGGCTCCGAGTAGAGGACAGTGAGCTGTGGGCAAGGGCTGAGGTGTCCCAGTAAGGACAGAGGCTTGGGGAGTCACGCAGCAGGAGCCCTTGGCCTAGGTGGGCTGTGCACCCCTCCTTCAAGTCCCAGTCTCAGTCTTGATCTTTTTGTTCCTGGGGGTGTGTTCAGTGTCCAGGGCTGTGCTGTGGAAGACCTTTCCTGTGGGCTTCTGCTAGACATGGAGAAGCCACATCCTCCAGCACTCACATTTCCCACTTCAGTGGTCCAGGAATCACTTTTGGGACCTCACTGCCTTTTCATGAAACAGTCAGCTGCTGAACACGTCCCCTTTCCTATCCTCATAGGCTAGCACTCCCGTTTTCCAAGTCATCCATGAGTTCCTGGCTTCTTTTTGTTTATTTGTGTGAAAATGAGAGAGTGAGGCAGAGAGAGACAGGCACACCACTGCAAACTATCTCCAGGTGTATGTGCCTCTTATGTGGATTCTGGGGTTTGAACCTGGGTCCTGAGGCTTCGCAGACAAGTGCCTTAACTGCTAAGCCATCTCTGCAGCCCATTGGCCTCTTGTTAGTTTGCCCTGCCAGTCCCTGTGTGCTCACCCCCAGGCCCCAGGTGTGGTGCTTGTCTTGCTCAAGGCCTCTCTTCCTTCCCTCCAGAGTTCTCAAAGTTTGTGGAACCGCCTGTCTGTGTTGCTGAATCTGTTGCCAGCTGCTAATGAACTTCAGGATTCTGGTGAGTGGGGCCCTGGCACTCCCTTCTCATTTCCTTTCCCTCATTGGCTCCACCAAACCTGTCTAGTATCCTTCCTGTAACCCAGCCTTGGGGTAAGGAGGTTAATGGAACTGCTGTGGAGACTTTGTAGCACACAGCAGTCATTGTGTGGTCCAGGCCTCTCCAGTTTCCACCCAACACTGCCCCACTGAAGGCAGGTGACCTGACCTACAATTGGGGATGCTCCCTGGGGAAGGCCTGTGGTGAACAAGAGCTGAGAGTGAGGAGTCTGGAAGCCAGGCCTGCTGCTGCCTGTGGGCAGAGGATGACCTCCAGAGTTCACCAGCGCCTCATCGTCTCCTCCCACCCAGACCCCCCCCCCCCCACCTGCTCTTCCTTCTGAGACTCTCCCAGGGCCTTCCAGGACTCACTGTCCTTGTTCTTCCTCCTCCCTGCTTTTCTCCTATGATCTTTCAGCTCTAGTGTCTAGAGCTCTGTCTTCCTGGTCCTATGTGCCTATCTCCTTCCTCCCCACCTCTGTCTAGGGTTCTGTCCTATTTCACTGGCTCGGTAATTCTCCAAGGGAGGGTTGTATTCCCTCACTTTAAATTCCCCAGGCAGTGGTCTGATGTCCTGCCTCTGTCCAGGCCTGGCCCTGTGTCCTGAGGTCCAAGGTCTCATTGAAGGCTGTGAGTTGCCTGACCTTCCTGCTGGCCTGCTGCTCCCAGAGGACATGGCACTGCGCAACCTGCCTCCTCTCCGAGCTGCTCACAAACGCTTTAACTTCGACACAGATCGGCCTCTGCTCAGTGCGTTAGAGGAGGTGAGAGCTCATTTCTCCTGCTGTAAGTGCCAGGCACTAATCACATTCAGCAGCAAAGCAGGGGTGTGGGTGGGAGCAGGTGGGGAGGATCACTGTTAGGGTGAGGGCTTGCTTTCCCTCTGTAGAATCCCTTGTCCTCCAGCTTCCACAGAGGACGACAGCGCAAGTGAGGAGTTCATTGATTTTGAAATCACGTTTGCCCTCTCAGGGCCAGCCTTGTGAGCGGAACATTACCATAGAAAGGTAGAGCTAGCAACTTTGACCTTTGAGTCTGTCATTACTTGGGCCATTTTGGGGCAGCAGAGGGAAGCCAAGGAAACAGGATACTGTATGTTCAGCCTCAGTCTCTCATTTAAAAAAAATTAGGGGATGGAGAGACAGATGGCTTAGTGGTTAAGGCGCTTGTCTGCGAAGCCTAAGGACCCATATTTAACTCCAGATGCCGCATTAGCCAGACACACAAAGATTAGGCAAGTGCAAAGTCGTATTTGCCCACTAGGTGGCACAAGCGTGTGGAGTTGAACAGTTGCAGTGGCCCAGGCCCTGGTGCACCAATTCTCTTGTCTCAAAAAAAAGAAAAAATTGGACTAGGGAGATGCTTTAACAGTTAAAGGTGTTTGCTTGCAAAGCCTGCGGTCCCAGGTTCAAGGGCCAGGTTCCGTTTCCTAACACCCGTGCAAAGACACACACAAAGTGAACATGGGTTTGGAGTTTGTTTGCAATGATGAAACCCTGGCATACCCACATGCTTTCTTTCTTGCCAATAAATAAATAAATGAATAATAATAATATTATTATTTGGGGGCTTTGAGGTAGGGTCTCATTCTGGCTCAGACTGACCTGGAATTGACTATGTAGTCTCAGGGTGGCCTTGAACTCGCAGCAATCCTCTTACCCAAGTGCACCACCACAGTCGGTGTATGAATAGTATTTTTAAAATTCTGTTCAGCTGGGTGTGCTGGTGGACACCTTTAGTCCCAGCACTCAGGAGGCTGAAGTGGGCATTGCCATGAGTCTAGGTCAGCCTGGACTCTGCCTTAGAAATGATCTGCATGTGTATGTGCAGGTGAGCGTGCGCTTGCCAAGGTCTCTTGCAACTTGTAAATGCATGCCCATGTGACTTCAGTACTGGGAATTGAACATGGGCCTCCAGGCTTTGCAAGAAAGGGCCTTCAACTGCTGAGCCATGTCTCCAGCATCCCCACCTTTCATTTTTACACGTGAAAAACTGAGGAGAGATGTCAGTGGAACCCAGGAGTGCCCTTTGCTGTTTTCTTTTTCACAGTGCAGGGAACAAACCCATGTCCCCACTCACTAATGTTAGGCAAGCACTCTACCATTGAGATGCACTCCTTCCCCTGCCCTTTGCTCTTTCTCCTTAGCCTGAACCCTGGTCCTGGAATCTTCCAAGGAGTCTCCTCCTGCCTGATAGCGTACTCCTTGTGTGGAAGTTAGAGGCACTGGGTCTTGGTGCTCTTACCTACACTACAGATCACATGCCATATATATATGATCACATGCCATATATATATATATAACATTTTCAATTTATTTATTTGAGAGAGAGAGAGAGAGAGCTACAGAAATAGGCAGGGAGAGAGAGAGGGAATGGGCATGCCAGGGCATCTGTCTAATGTGGGTCCTGGGGAGTCGAACCTGGGTCCTTTGGCTTTGCAGGCAAACACCTTAACCGCTAAGCCATCCCTCCAGCCCCACATGCCTTTTTAAGGAGGCCTCGCTGCTGAGGTGGCTGGACCAGCAGGGAGGTGGGAGGACGAGAGTCCGGAAGGGGCTGCTCAAGTAGCCTGCCTCCTGTTCTCCCCACAGTCGGTGGTGCGCATCTGTCACATCCGCAGCTTTGGTCACTTTGTTGCGCACCTACAAGGCAGCATCCTGCAGTTCAATCCAGAGGTTGGCATCTTCGTCAGCATTGCCCAATCTGAGCAGGAGAGCCTGCTACAGCAGGCCCAGGCCCAGTTCCGCATGGTAAGTCAAGCCTCCTCTCTCTCCCCTCTTCTGTCCCTTCCCTTCCCTTCCCCTTCCCCTTCCCTGGCAGCTCTGCTCCCATTAAGGCCCCCTCAGGATCCTGAGTAGGTGCTTATCCACACTAGTGGACCTTGTCTGAAGAACTGGGGAGAGGAGAGGGGAGGGGAGGGGAGGAGAAGTTCAGCAGGGCTCAAGGGGTAGAGCTGGTAGGTAGGGAGTGAGACATGCTTTGAGCAGAGCCAGTGTGGCTCAGGACCTCAACTCAGACTGACGTGGGCTTGAGGGCCATTTCTTTCCCCACCTAGTGTGTGAATAGGCAAGTTACAGAATCTTTTACTCAGCCAGCTTTTTTTTTTTTTTTTTTTTAATCAGCTATGTGGGAATAAATAGAATCGATTTTGGTATAGAGTTTCGTGAATTTGCACTGTGTGTGTGAGGAACCTGCTTTCTGTACGCCTTCTGCTTCTTCCTTCAAGATGTAGGAGATGGAAGGGAGCAGGGCCTCCTGACATTAAACACCATGCAGGACCTTCCTGTCCTAGGCATGCACTTTAGAGCAGAAAGTGGCTTGTGTTACCTCTTCCCTCCTGTAGTTTGTCCCACACTTGCTGAGCGTCAGCTCTCTGCCATATTTGTCACTATTTAATGTGCACTGGGTTTACAGCAGTGACTACAACACTCCCTTCCCTTGGGGAGTCTTCTACTTTGTGAGCACCTATCTGCTTTTCCCAGGGATGTGTTCAGCCCTGGCGTGTTGTTTTGGAGCTGAATGGGGTACATTGGAGGTATTGTTGGCGTCTGGCTTGGAAGAGCCAACAGTGTGTGTTAGCCAGCCTCAGGGTTTCTTCTTCCCGAGCCAGTCTGCTTCACACTCTTCCTTTGCCCCAGCTCTGGGTCAGGAGCTTCCTGACCCTCCGAGCCCCCTTTCCTGTAGACATTCTGCCAGGCTGGGAAGGGGCCCCTGCTCCCCAGAAACTCCCTTCCTTGCTGTCTTACAAACAAACACCTTTTGTTAAAAATAAACCTTTTGTGTTAAGGCTTTTATTGCTGTCCCATAGGGAAAGAGACAGGGGGTTACAAAAATAGTTATAGGGAAGTTAAACCGCTTCAAAAACACAGTAGAATTTTTGCAGGCATTTCCTTTAGCTAAACGCTGCAGAGGTGGGGACAGAGGGCAGTTTCCTTGCAAGTCCTTTTTGTGCGGGGCTGAGTAGCACAGGCCATGCTGAACACTGTTCTGCCTGGGTCACAGCCTCCTGCCTAGGCAACAGGGTAGTAGCAGTTCACATTGCTATCTCATGCTTCCTGTCGGTGCAGCCTCTTTTGAAGGGGTCTCCTTTTATCTGTGTGCACCTCACTTTATGCATGAGAGAGCAAGCCAAGGAGTAGTGTCATGGTCACGGCAGGCAGAATAGGAAGAGCCAGCACTGGAGCTGGGTAAACCGGAACTCCATGGTTTAGTTTACTGTGTAGAGGCAGAATCTCACTCTAGCCTAGGCTGACTAAAACTCACTCTGTAGCCTACCGAAAGATGCATTACCATGCCTGGCTACTAGTGTTACTATTTTTTATATTATTTTATTTATTTATTTATTTGAGAGAGAGAATGGGTGCACCAGGGCCTCCAGCCACTACAAACAAATTCCAGACCCATGCACCACCTTGTGCATCAGGCTTACATGGGTCCTGGGGAATCCATTCGGGGTCGTTTGGCTTTGCAGGCAAACGCCTTAACCGCTAAGCCATCTCTCCAGCCCCAGTATTTTATTTTATTTTATTTTATTTGTTTTATCTTTATTTATTTATTTGAGAGTGAGAGTGAGAGAATGGGCACGCCAGGGCTTCCAGCCACTGCAAACGAACTCCAGATGCATGCGCCCCCTTGTGCATCTGGCTAGCATGGGTCCTGGGGAATCCAGCCTCGAACCGGGGTTCTTAGGCTTCACAGGCAAGCACTTAACCACTAAGCCATCTCTCCAGCCCCAGTATTTTATTTTTAGTATTTATTTGTTTATTTGACAAAGGGAGAAAGAAAGATTGGGCGTACCAGGGCCTCTAGACATGTGCGCCCCTTGTGTATCTGGCGGGTCCTGGGGAATCAAACCTGGGTCCTTTGGCTTTGCAGCCAAGCTTTTAAGCGCTTTTAAGTTTATTTTTATTTTATTTTATTTTATTTTATTTTATTTTATTTTAGAGGTAGGGTCTCACTGTAGTCCAGGCTGACCTGGAATTCACTATGTCATCTTAGGGTGGCCTCAAACTCACAGTGATCCTCCTACCTCTGCCTCCCGAGTGCTGAGATTAAAGGCGTGCACCACACCTGGCTCAAGTTTAGCTTACTTTTACAGCACTGGGGATTTTAGGTATATGTGAACAGGCAAGACACCAAGTCAGACACCTTTGTTCTTTGCTGCTTTGGAGACTGGACTTCTGAGCAGTGTGAAGTAGGCACAAGGAGCTGCTGCCCTACTCCTGGGCTGATGTGTCTACCTGGTCTGGAGGCTGTCAGACCCATGCTGTGTGAGCTGCTGCTCAGATTTGAGCTGGTATGACTTACCTTCCTTGATTCAGGTGGATCTCTGGGGAGAACTACCTAGGTGCCCCATCTACCTTTCTGTTAGCCAGCCTCAGGGTTTCTTCTTCCCGAGCCAGTCTCCTTCACGCTCTTCTTTTGCCCCCCAGCTCTGGGTCAGCAGCTTCCTGACCCTCTGAGCCCCTTTCCTGTGGACATTCTGCCAGGCTGGGAAGGGGCCCCTGCTCCCCAGAAACTCCCTTCTTTGCTGTCTTACAAACATGAGTTTTACAATTTTAGTTTTAATTTTAGCATCAAGGTCAGAGTCAAACCTGGTGTGCACACCTTTGATCTCAGCACTCAGGCTGAGGTGGTAGAATCACCATGAGTTCAGGTGCAACATGGGACCACAGAGTGCCAGGTCATCCTGGGCTAGAATGAGACACTACCTCCTCCGCCAGCCAAAAAAAAAAAAAAAAATGTCAGACTCATAGGCTCAACTTTGTGTGTGTGTGTGTGTGTGTGTGTGTGTGTGTGTGTGTGTGTGTGTTTCAAGGTAGGGTTTCGCTCTAGCCCAGGCTGACCTGGAATTCACTGTGTATTCTCAGGGTGGCCTTGAACTCATGATGATCTTTCTACCTCTGCCTCCCAAGTGCTGGGATTAAAGGTGTGCGCCACCACACCCTGTTCAACTTTTGAAGTGAGAAAAGAGGGGATTGCTTTTCCACAGTGTCCTTCCATTCCAGTCAGCTGGCTGGCCTGTGGGGTCATGAACTAACTTTTTTTTTTTTTCTTTTTTCTTTTCAAGGTAGGGTCTTACTCTAGCTCAGGCTGACCTGGAATCCACTGTGTAGTCTCAGGGCGGCCTTGAACTCACAGCAGTCCTCCTACCTCGGTCTCCTGAGTCCTGGGATTAAAGGCGTGCGCCACCACGCCCGGCTTCCATGGCACTTTAAAAAAGAACCAGTGTATGGCCATATCACCTGAGTATGCCTGATCTTGTGTGAAAAGAACTAGCCAGTGGCTTTCAAAGTCTCCTTCTACTTGGGTTTCTTTGACACAGTCTCTTGGTTAGAATGACAGCTGAGGGCACCATGCAGTCCGTGGCATCCCAGATATCTCCCAGGACAAAGGCCCCAGCCTTCTCCACATCTAGATCATATTTAGGAATTTGGAATTTGTATTAGTTACTTCCCTTGTTGCTGTATCAAAAATACCTGACGAGGGCTGGAGAGATGACCTAGCAGTTACAGCCTGCAAAACCAAAGGACCCAGGTTCGATTCCCTAGGTCCCAAGTAAGGTGTGGCGCATGCATCTGGAGTTTGTTTGCAGTGGCTGGAAGCCCTGGCATGCACATTGTCTCTCTCAAATAAAAACAAAAATACCTGAGCTGGAACCTGGCGTGGTGGTGCATGCCTTTATTTCCAGCACTCGGGAGGCAGAGGTAGGAGGATCTCCTTGAGTTCAAGGCCATCCAGTGAATACGCAGTGAGTTCCAGGCATGCCTGGGCTGGAGGGACGGCTTAGCAGTTAAGGCGTTTGCCTGCAAAGCCAAAGGATCCAGGTTCAATTCCCCAGGACCCATATTAGCCAGATGCACAAGGTGGTGCATGCGTCTAGAGTTCATTTGCAGTGGCTGGAGCACCTGGCACACAACTCTCTCTCTACCTCTCTCTCTCTGTCAAATAAATAAAATGTAAAAATAAAAATACGTGATGAGAAGCAACTTAAAGGGCTTGTTTCAGCGTACAGTTCTCAGTGACAGAGAAGGCATGGCAGCAGGACCAAGAAGCAGCTGGTTATATTCAGGCCAGTCTTAAAGCAAAGAGCAACGAATGCTGGTGTTCAGCTCGCTTTCCTTTTCATTCAGTCTAAGACCCTAGCCCGTGGAACAGTGCCACCCATGGGCCAGGGTGGGTCTTCCCACCTCAGTGAATCTGGTCTAGCAGTTCCCTCCGTCCTGCCCAGGCCTTTGTCTCCCAGGTGCTTAATTCTAGATCCTGTCAAGTTGACAGCACTGGCTTCATCCAGAAACAGGGAAGTTGGAAGAACATCTAGGCTGGGCCATGATGAGTATCAGACAGTTCTTTAAAACATTTTTATAGTGCCAGGTGTGGTGGCACACACCTTTAATCCCAGCACTCAGGACGCATAGGTAGGAGGATCGCCGTGAGTTCAAGGCCACCCTGAGGCTACATAGTGAATTCCAGGTCAGCCTAGACCAGAGGGAGACCTTACCTCAAAAAAACAAAAACAAACAAACAAACAAAAAGGCGGAGGCCCAGAATGGGCATGTTAGGGCCTCCAGCCATGATGCATGTGCCACTTTGTACATCTTGCTCTACATGAGTACTGGGGAATCAAACTTGGCTTTGCAAGCAAGTCCCTTAATAATTGAGGCTTCACTCTAGCCCAGTACCAGACAAATTTTATTTATCTATTTAAGAGAGAGAGAGATTGGGTACAGTAGGGCCTCTAGCCACTCCAGATACTTGAGACACCTTTGTATCTGACTTTACCTGGGTACTAGGGAATTGAACCTGATGGCCTCGAATTCACAGTGATCCTCCTGGGATTAAATGCATGTGCCACCACACCCGGCTTTTTTTCTTTCTTTCTTTCTGTATTTCTTTATTTATTTATTTATGGTTTTTCGAGGTAGGGTCTCACTCTAGCCCAGGCTGACCTGGAATTCACTATGGAGTCTATGGCCTCGAACTCATGGCAATCCTCCTATCTCTGTCTCCTAAGTGCTGGGATTAAAGGTGTGCACCACCACACCTGGCTCAGCTTTATTTTTATTTTTTAAATTTGTTTACTTGTGAGAGAGGGAGGCAGACTGGGTTGCTGGGGTTGGTCAGGCATGTGCATGTGTACGGCTGCAACAGGGTGAGCAGGCCTGGGCCGCGTCTGCACGTGGGAAACATTGGCAAGTGACTGAGTGAGAACAGGCAAGGGGTGCAGGGTTGGTATCCCCTGAGGGGCCCTGGATGTTAAGAGCAGAGGAGTGGAGGTCAGGTCAGGGCAGTACACTGACCGGTAACAGGACTCAACTGGCCCCTCCCCTCAGGGCTGCGCCAGGTGTGACCAAGTGTGTTGTATGATTGTGCTGAGTGGCTGATTTCACCCACGGGATGTTTCCTCTTCCCTGTCTCCCTCCGGTCCTCCTGGTCTCTGGAGGAGGACACACCCCACCTCCTCACCACTGTGGTTTCCTCATAGGCAGAGGAGGAGGCGCGACGAAACCGGCTCATGAGAGACATGGCTCAGCTCCGACTGCAGGTAGGCTGTCTGCGAGTCTCCTCCAGCTCATGGTCTGGCGTTAGCTTGAGACATTGCAACTCTCCATGTTGTTGAGCCTCCATGTCCTGTGTCTTCTTTCTGCTTTCCTTTCTTTTCTCTTGCCCCAAAGTCACTGATAGAAAGACCCTCCATTTCCCTTAGCTAGCAAGGGGAGGAGTTCCCTAGGAGTCATGTTGAGCCATTTTGCCACTAGTGCCTGGTTTCCCTTGCTGTCTCCACGCCCAGGCAGGTGGGCCCCACGCACCTCCACTCACTTAGCCTTCTTTCGCCAGCTTGAGGTCTCCCAGCTGGAAGGCAGCCTGCAGCAGCCCAAGGCCCAGTCAGCTATGTCCCCTTACCTCATCCCTGACACCCAGGCCCTCTGCCATCACCTCTCTCTCATCCGCCAGCTGGCCACGAGCGGTCGCTTCATCATCATCATCCCAAGAACAGGTAAGCCGGTTGGGGAGCTGGGACCAGATGGTGTGGCTAAGAGAGAGACTCAGTTTGGGGTTGAGAACTCCTTATTTGGGACCCAGTGTATATGTGATCTTAGTCAAGTCCTACCATCTCTGAATCCCAGCTAACTTCATCTGTGAAGTAGGCATGGCAGCCGTGCTGTACGGGCTGGGGGTGGGGTAGATGAGAAAATTGTAAGTGAGGGCACTTGGTGAGTTGGCAGGTACACTGTTGGCAGAAGGTCATGTTTTCCAAGAATGTTGGGAACCTTGTAGGCCTCCTGCCCGCTGTAGATGGTAGCACTTCTTGCAGATTGTGCAGATTGGTCAGCAGTCAGCTCAGTGTTTTGCCTTTTGCTGCCCATCAGTGATTGACGGCCTGGATTTGCTGAAGAAGGAGCACCCAGGGGCCCGGGATGGGATCCGGTACCTAGAAGCAGAGTTTAAAAAAGGAAACAGGTAAGACTGTGGGCCCAGCTGGACCTGTGTGCAGCCTAGGCCGTTATCTGTTCCTGTGGGAGATGCAGTCTGCATACTGCACTGGGAGGGCCACAGAGTCAACTGGAAGAGCCCAGCCCTGGGGTAGCACCGAACCTCTGTGCCTTGCTTGTGGGCAGATCTGTGGGCAGCGCCTGCTAGGAGAAAGGAGCTACCTTGGCCCCAGTTCCAGGCTGTGGCCCCTTTACAAGAGCTCTCCTGCTTTAGATTGGGGCTAGAGATCAGGCTTCCCACCTTCCAACTGAGCAGAGACCACACAAGCCCCCCAGGGAGGAGGGAGGAGGTGACCAACTGTTTGGCTCATGCCCTCCCTTCCATCCTGAGGTTAGGGTGTAGGGAGACCTCAATGCTGCTTGGCCAGCCGGTTCAGACCTTGTCTCCAGAAGCTGCTGCCTCCCTGCCCACTGCTCCCCTGGGAGGAACCAGAGCACCGATGTTATCAGTGGAAAGCCAGTCCAGCTCAGTGACCAGGAAGGCACTTCAAAATGACTCCAAACTGCTTGATGGGAGGCCTCTTCCCTCAGCAAGATGTGGCCCAGAGCCACAATGGCCTTCTTTGTATACGGTGCCCTCCCTGGTCCCCACCCACCACTTCGGTCTCTTTTGCAGGTACATTCGCTGCCAGAAGGAGGTGGGAAGGAGCTTCGAGCGGCATAAGCTGAAGAGGCAGGATACAGATGCCTGGTAAATGTCACCCTCAGCCCTGTAGCCATCAGTAGTGGCTGGCCTGGTAGCCCTCCGTGAAGTCCCTGACCCTAGGGGCAGGACAGGTCCACAGCACAGCCCTCCAGGAGCCCATCCCTCTGCAGATGGAGTCACTGCTCTGGCCCTGAGATGCCTGGGCTTGGTGCTCTCGCTTGGGTGCATGTTGCCTGTTTCCCTGGCACATCCCCAGGGCCAGCCTTCCCGACCCACTGTCTCCTGATCCTCTGCCAGTCAGCCCTGCTCTTTGGAGACCCTCATGTTCCAGTTAGGGTCTTACGGTAATGCTGAGTTATGCCTTCCTCCTTTCACCCCACCCCCTAGGACACTTTATAAGATCCTAGACAGCTGCAGACAGCTCACACTGGCCCAGGGGTCAGGGGAGGAGGACCCGAGCGGCATGGTCACCATCATCACAGGCCTTCCACTGGACAACCTCAGTGTGCTCTCTGGGCCCATGCAGGTGGGTCATGGGTGGAGTTGGGACAAGGTGGGCTTTGGGGAAGAAGTGAGAGAGAGGACTTATTCCTCAGACATCAGACAAGGTGCTGTTTCCCTCCATCGCCCTTTCCTCAGCATCCATGTCCTATCCAGTTCAGAAGTCTCAGCCCTCACCCACCTTCCTCACCCTCATCTCACAGGCTGCCCTGCAGGCCGCTGCCCATGCCAGTGTGGACATCAAGAATGTTCTGGACTTCTACAAGCAGTGGAAGGAGATTGGTTGAAACTGACCTCGAGGCCCTGCAGTGGGGCTGACTCCAGATCTCTGCTGCTCTCCTTGGCGTCCAGGGTCACCACCTGTAGTCACCTCACCACATGCAGAATCACGCACGCGCACACAGGAAGGAAGGCCAGCTGCACAGAGGCTGCAGGGAGAGCCCAGGAGCCAGCTGGGAGGGTGGGGGCCCTTTGTTGCCAAAACAATGTCAGGAAAGAGAGAAGTACTGGTGGGCCCCTAGCCAGCCCTCCCACCTTGACCCTTTTGCTGTCCCTTGGGCAGTGCCAGGCATGGGCATCTGTGTTTCACTGGAGTGGTCGCTCTGAGGAAAGGGCACCAGAAGGACCTGTCTTCACCCAGGATGCTGGTTGGGTGGGGGCCAGAGTTTAGAGCCTCCAGGCTCTGGGGGAAGAGTTGGGTTGTACCAAGTGTCTGTATGGTTCTGTGCAGGTCCCTCGCCACTCAAGGACCTTCCCTCCTCACCTTGCTTGGAGGGGCAGGACTGCTCTGGAGCCAACTGTGGGGGCACTTGGGGAAGCAGGGCCTGGAGCAGCCTGCACCACAGAACAGGGCAGGGGCCACATCCTCCTGGCACACCCCACTTCTGCTTCCTGTCTGCGCTGTCCAGCTTCCAGGTCACCTAGGGCTGCAGGTGGAGCGGCCCGCCGTGCTGGGGAGGGGTCCTTGTACCAGCCTGCAGCTTGTGTGCTGGGATGGGTGCAGGCTGAGGCCGGGCTGCCACATCCAGGGAGGGCTGAAGGCAGAGCGGCAGAAAAGAGAGGCGCCTGGAAGCTGCATGCTCGGGACCCTCTGTCCGAGACCACGCACCTTTTGCCAGTCCCAGGACTAGAGGCCTGGTGGGCCGAGCGTGGGCTGGCTTTGGAGTGTTGAGTAACAAGTGAGAGCAGAGATCATGAGTAACTCGGGTAGAAGTTGCCCTAGAGCAGAGCTGGGGGAGGCTCTGGCCAGGGGTCTCTCAGCCCCTCAGGTGGAAGCGGAGCTGGATGGGGCCAGGAGGCGATCTCCGCAGACCCTCCTCCCACCTCTGCTAAGCCTCTAAGACGGGTCTGGGAAAACACGGGGCCAGTGGGGTCGCCTTACCTCCAGCTCCTGTGCAGAGACTCACACATCACTTAATAAAGACCCCCAAGCCCACCTCGTCTGCTGTGTGTCTCTGGGGTGGAGGGTGCTGGGAGTCAGTGCGCTTGCACTAGGCCAGGGCCCCGCACAGCTGCATCGCCATGAGCACTGTTTCTCTGGTCTCCAAATGGCTGTTCTTTTGGATTTTCAAGGTAGGGTTGGCCTTGAAGTAGTTCTTGATCAGGTACAGGCATTGTGGGTATGTTGCACTGCACCCATCCTCTGTATGTAGTCTGGGCTGGTCCCACACCCAGGGCTTTTGTTTTCTGTTTAGGTAGGGTCTGGCTCTAGCCCAGGCTGACCTGGAATTCACTATAGTTTCAGGTGGCCTCGAACTCATGGTGATCCTCCTACCTCTGCCTCCTGGGTGCTGGGATTAAAGGCGTGCGCCACCACTAATTTATTTTTATTAATTGAGAGAGGCAGACAGAATGGGTGCTCCAGGGCCTCCAGCCCCTGCAAACACACGCCAGACCCGTGCTCTATAGCAAAGGCTGGCAATCTCTGCCATCCATTGACCTCAGCTGTTGTGACATTTTTAGCCTTTGGGTTGCTGGAATCTATGGGCTCTGTACGTTCCAGAAGGATTTATCTAATAGTCACAGGACGTTGCACACAGGACGGCAATAAATGGCTATTTGGGCCAACAACTTTCCAACTGTACACAACCAGCCTTACAGAATGTTTAATGTAGGTGCAGCTTGTTTTGAGGGGAGGGATCAGCTAGCCAAACTGCTTTATTTTGAGACAGGGTTTGTGTAGTCTGCTGGCCCCAAATTCACTATGTATGATGACCTTGAACAACTGATTCCACCACCATACTTCACTTACAAAAGCTTTTTTCTTTCTTTTTTTTCTCTGTCGAGGTAGAGTGTCACTCTAGCCCAGGCTGACCTGGAATTCCCTCTAGAGTCTCAGGGTGGCCTCGAACTCATGGCGATCCTCATACCTCTGCCTCCGAGTGCTGGGATTAAAGGCGTGCACCACCGCACCAGGCTACAAGAGCGTTTTTTGAATATAATTTATTTGAAAATAAAGAGGCAGATGAAGAATGGGTGCACCAGGGCCTCTAGCCTCTGCAAATGAATTCCAGATGCTTGCGCCGCCTTGTGCATCTGGCTTTGAGTGGGTTCTTGGGAAGCGAACTTGGGTCCTTTGGCTTTGTAGACAAGCGTCTTAACGGATAAGTCATCTCTTCAGCCCCCCATATTCTGAACTGGTGATGCCTAGAACTGGTTTGCTGCTCCCGGCTGGATTGAGTTCTCCAGGAGATGGTATGGGAGTGGAGTGTGAAACCAGCCTGATTCCTCTACACCAGCCTAATTGGAAAGTAGTAGGTCACCTCGGCGCATCCTTCCTGACTTGCCAAAGGCAATTTGCTTGGAACCCTGCTCAAGCGTCTAAGGCAGAAAAGGGGCGGGGAGATAGCTGTGACATGCACAGTCCAGGACCTGGGCCTTCTCCCCTGGCTTGGGCCCTCGCCTGAGCTAGCCCATCGGTACAGCAGCAGGGCACTCGCTGGAGGGCTGGCTGTGTGCAGGAGACCAAGTGAGCTGCCTGTTAATGGGGCACTGCTGCCCCATGCTGCTCGGCAGCGGCCAGACAAGGCTGGGATTGTTCCCTCGTTCCCCCAGTGTCCGCGCTCCCCGCCAAGCCTGGCCCAGCCACTCTTCTCCCTGTCGGCCAGGCTGGCAGGACTCCCAGGACTGTCCACAGTCTCCAGTCCGCCTGCCCACCCACCTGCTTGGGAGCACCGTGAAGCCCGAGGGCGGCAGCTCGCCTCGGGCTCTGCCAGCTCTTGTTTGGGGAGATCAAGGTAAAGCACCGGCCCCAGGATCCCACTTCCACAGCAACTTGTACGTGGCTCACTCAGCGCAGAGGGACCCCGGCATCGCCTCCACTACCCCAACCGCCCGAGCTGGGCAGCGGTCAGAACGGGCAGGGGTCTTCTCCTGGACAAAGCCTGGGAGGCCTTTCCTCACCTGGGTGGAGAGACCAGGAGCCACGTTCGCCTCGTGCCCGGGAGGGTCCTGGGCTCTGAGCTGGGAGGCAGAGGGCCTCCAAGCTCCTGAAATGACCAGAGAGGAAGCCTGAGGCCCAAAGTGGCCATGTGAGGCCCAGGCACATGGGTGGGCGGGGAGAGGGCGGGGTCGGCCCTCGGGGTCGCGGGACAGTTTGGGGCAGGGGCGGGGTCCTGTCCTCCCTCCTCGGCGGCACCGCCCACTGCATTAGCCCCGCCCCTCCGCTGGTGCCAAGGAATGTGCTGGGCGAGGCGGCCCAGAGACGGGCGGGGCAGCGGAGCCGCGGCCACCCGGAGGCAACACGCAGGTCTGGGCTGAGGGGTTTAGGGTCCCAAGAGGGTCAGGGGCCCCGAGTACCCCCAGGGGCACAGGTGGAAGTACCCCAGAAAGAGGGCACCCCCAATTTCTTGGCTTGCCGGCTGCCATCCTGCTGTGCGCTGGCTTTGGGCTAGGGGTGGGGGGCTCGTTCCTGCGCTGGCCTCTTGCAACCAGGGCTGTCCCCGAGCTGGGTTCTAGCAGGGGACTGGGGACAATCCTCTCCAGGGCGGGGTGAGGCTGAGAACCTTCGGGGGCCACTGAACGCCCTATGTTGCTGGCTCACGGGGAAGCAACTCTTCGGTGACCAGCGCCCGCTGCCACCCACGTCCATGGACTGAGCCCATCGTGGGCTCGGTGGCAGAATCTGAACCTGGGCGAACAGGGCCTGTGGATGGACACCAACCCCTGACCCTCCCTGCTCTGTCTCCAGGTCCACGTGGAGGTGCGGACCACCATGCTCAGTCTCAAGCTGCCCCAACTCCTTCGAGTTCATCAGGTCCCTCGGGTGAGGGACTGACCCCCCAAATCCCCACTCCCTCCCCAGAGCACTGATTGAGGCTTATCACATTCTCCTCTAGCTAGTGGAGGATCCCCTCCTGCAAGCTAACTTGTCACTCCCACTTGTCTGTGGAGGTCCTCACCCTGTTCAGACGCCCCTTTCCCAGAGCTTCTGTGTGTTCCTAATCCTTCTGGTCCTCTTAACTCTGTGGGCTTGGGGGACTGTGTGTGGTAGGATAAGGGTTGGGCTGAGTTTGACTTGGGGGCCACTGTGATTTCCGTCCCATACTTTTTAAAAATAGTTTATTTTTATTTGAGAGAGACAGAATGGGCGCGCCAAGGCCTCCAGCTGCTGCAAACGAACTCCAGATGCATGCGCCACTTTGTGCAACTGGCTTACGTGGGTCCTTAACCTATAAACCATTTCTACAGCTCCATTTTTTTTGTATTTTTTAATTTTTGTTTATTTTTATTTATTTGAGAGCGACAGACAAAGAGACAGAGAGACAAATAGAATGGGCGCACCAGGGTCTCCAGCCACTGCAAACGAACTCCAGATGCATGTGCCACCTTGTGCATCTGGCTTACGTTGGTCCTGGGGAATTGAGCCTCGAGCTGGGGTCCTTAGGCTTCACAGGCAAGCGCTTAACCGCTAAGCCATCTCTCCAGCCCCCACCCCCGTTTTTGGTATTTTTGAAGTAGTATCTCGCTGTAGTCCAGGCTGGAATTCACTCTGTTGTCTCAGGGTGGCCTTGACCTCTTGGTGATCCTCCTACCTCTGCCTCTTGAGTGTGTCACCACCCTCCATCTTATACTCCTTTAAAAAATATTTTTATTTATCTATTTGAGAGGGAGACAGAGAATGGGTATTCCAGGGCCTCTAGCCACCTCAGAGGAACTCCAGACACATGCACCTCCTTGAGCATCTGACTTTATGTGGGTAATGGTGAATGGAACCTGGGCCCTTAGGCTTTGCAAGGCAAGCGCCTTAACCGCTGAGCCATCTCTCCAGCCCCCATCTTATACCCTTTAACCCCGCTTCTCAGGGAGGGAAAGGACCTCTTGGCACAGGGACCCCCCTTTGCTCTCCCACCGCTACCCTAGGTGTTCTGGGAGGATGGCATCATGTCCGGCTACCGTCGCCCCACCAGCTCGGCATTGGACTGCGTACTCAGCACCTTCCAGATGACCAACGAGACGGTCAACATCTGGACTCACTTCCTGCCCACCTGGTGAGGGAGGTTCCGTCCCGGACCACGGCGCGACCTTGGGCTCCGAGGGCTGCCCGGGGCGGGGCGGGCACCGCCTCACCACGTGCCCGTGCCCGTGCCCGGCGCAGGTACTTCGTGTGGCGCCTCCTGGCGCTGGCGGGGGGCCCGGGCTTCCGCGCCGAGCCGTACCACTGGCCGCTGCTCGTCTTCCTGCTGCCCGTCTGCCTCTACCCCTTCGCGTCGTGCTGCGCGCACACCTTCAGCTCCATGTCGCCGCGCGCCCGCCACATCTGCTACTTCCTGGACTACGGGGCGCTCAGCCTGTACAGCCTGGGTAAGCCGAGGGCGGGCGGGGGGCAGCGGCAGAGTGCGGGGGTTGGCCCGCAGGGAAGACCCGGCCTCAGCTCGCACGCACCTCGCCGCAGGCTGCGCCTTCCCCTACGCCGCCTACTCCATGCCGGCCTCCTGGCTGCACAGCCCCCTGCACCGGCTCTTCGTGCCCACTGCTGTAGTCAACTCCTTCCTGTGCACCGGCCTCTCCTGCTACTCGCGGTGGGTTCTCAGCTGATGGAGAGGGGAAGGCAGGGCCCTCAGGGTCCCAGCACGGACCCGTGGCTTTTGAGCCATCCAAAGACCTGAGCCAGTATGGAGGCTGTCAGGCCCAGTGTGCTAGCAACACCCTTTGGCCACTTCTCCGATGTGAGGTTCACACAAGGGTCGTGTATACTAAGGGCAGGTTTTTTTTGTTTGTTTGTTTTTTTAATGGGGTGTGATGTAGTCTAGTCTACTTCAAACTTGCTATGTAGCTGAGGCTGGCCTTGAGCCCCTGATCCTCCTGCCTCCACCTCCTAAGTGCTGGGATCACAGGCACATGCTCACACCTGGCTCCCGAGGCTTCTGTAGCCCTGAGTCTCATGAACACCCATTTCGGCCCAAGGTGCCTTGCCCTTCTTGACCCCTACTCCAGCCAGTGATGGAGATGAGCCTACCCCGCTTGCCTTCAGGTTCCCGGAGCTAGAAAACCCCGGGTTCAGCAAGGCCCTCCGCACAGCCGCCTTTGCCTATCCCTTCCTGTTTGACAACCTCCCGCTCTTCTACCGGGTAAGGCGCTGCTCGGGCAGCCTGCTCTGCCGGCCTGACCTGTGTCCTCCAGGCTCCCACCTCAGCCCCTTACAAGCCCCCCGGGTCCCTGGTGCCTACCCCCCCCCCCAGATCTCACACATCCCCCTTCCTCTCCTCTCCCAAGACCCTCCCCAACGGCCTGCTTCTCGCTTGCAGCTCTGGCTGTGCTGGGGCCGGGCGGGCTGTGGGCCCGAGGCCCTGAGCTCCAGCCACAGCTACCACCTCCTCTGCGCACTGCTCGCTGGCCTCCTCTTCACAGCCCGCCTGCCAGAGCGCCTGGCACCCGGATGCTTTGACTATATAGGTGAGAGCACACCTGGCCCGGCAGGGCAGGAAGGCCACTTCCCCAAGTACACAGAGTAAGCTGGGCAGAGGCAGTCTACCAGCATGAGGATGGGAGGCAGGGTTGGGATGGTCTGCCCACACCCTCTCACCTCTTAGCTTAAGTGGGTTTTGTTTTGTCTTTGCTTTTCAAGGTAGGGTCTCACTGTAGCTAGAATCCACTACGTAGCCCCAGGCTGGCCTTGAACTCACGGCGAACCTCCTACCTCTGCTGGGATTAAAGGCATGCAGCACATGCCTGGCCCTTTCACCTTTCTGTACCAGCAGCAAGCTCCGAGGGCTTTACCACTCGCTCTTCCAGAGCCCCGGGAGTCAGGTGTTCTTCCCAGGCCCCCAGGACAGGACGGGGTGATGCTCTGGCCCCATGAGTCCGCCACAACTGGGGTGGGTGTCCTGACCAATCCGCCCTCCCTGCAGGCCACAGCCACCAGCTGTTCCACATCTGTGCGATACTGGGCACCCACTTCCAGCTGGAGGCGGTGCTGGTGGATATGAGATCCCGTCGAGCCTGGTTGGCCACGCAGGAAGCCCCCCTGGGCCTGGAAGGCATGGTGACTATGTTGGGACTGGTGGTGGCTGGGAACCTGCTCATCATCATCGCCTTCACAGCTTCCCTGCTTCAGGCCCCTGGAACTTGTCCCTTGCTGCAGGGTGGCCAGCCAGAGGGGGGAGCCCAGGCCAAACAACAGTGAGGCCATCCCCATGCTGGCCTGCAGGGAGGCAGAAGCTAGGACCCAGTGCTGGGAAGGACCCCGGATGGACCTGGGCCAGAGAAAGTGAGGGCTCTTCTGAGTCTGGAAGGAGTGGCTGAGGAGAGGGGGCAGCCTAGGGGACTGGCAGAGGGGGCGGGGATCAGAGAGGCAGTGAACGCTGCGAGGAGATCACTAGGTGCCCTTACTGCAGGCTGGGGCGAGAGGTGGGGTGCAGCTCAGTGTCCTGGTCCCCTGGAGTCTGCTCCAGCCGGGTCACCCTGAGGGCTTGTTAGCTAGTGGGACCACCTACCTGCCCCGCCTGCCTCAGGGCCAGCAGCTCTGTGCCCACAGCTAGGAACTGGCTTTCCTGGTCACAGAAGTGATGGGGAGCCGGCCAAGCTTTTGCTGGCTGGTGGGGCTGGATGTATCCTAGGTGATGTGGATTGAGGTGGGGGTGCCTTGGGAGGGGCCCTGGCGAGACTTTAAGTAGGCCACCTCCAGTGCTTTCCAGGGCGAAGCAGGTAAAATAAACAAGCAAGCTGGACTGTGGGGTGTGCTGTCTGGGAATGAAGAGGTCAAACTTTCTTTTGCGCTCCCCAGCCCCACAACAGACAGACTCACAAGCCCACCAGTTCCTCCTCTAGACTTTATTGTGGAGCACGTGCGCTGCCCACGCGTGCAGGGCAGAGAGGGAGACAGGGAGGGTGAGTCCTGCCAGCGTGCCGCGTGGCCCCAGGGCGTCACACACCCTAGGCAGTGGTGCCGTAGAAGCGTTGGTAGGCATCCTGGAAGCCGATGTGATCAGCCAGCTCGTCACAGTTGGGGTTGAGCTCGCAAACCTCCCTCTGGGGCTCCAGGGGATCTGGGTAGGGGGCTGGGGCTCTGAGAAGCCCCACACTGCGGCATCAACCCCGGGTACCCCGGCCACCCTTCTTCCCACTGCACAAGTGGCTGCAGAGGCTCGCCCTGTCCCGTCCACCCTCCAGCAGCTCAGGGAGGCCACGCAGCCCACATCCTCCCAGCCCACCCTGGAGGCAAAGGGCCCTGGCCCAGCACCTCCGGGCTGCTTACCCCTGCCCTTGCCCTTGGTCCACGTAGCGCCGGAGTCTCTTGACTACCTCGCTTCCCTCCTGCTTAGACATGAAGGCTGTGGAGCAGAGGCAGGGTTAGGTGGGGCTGGGTTTATGAGGACAAGGCAGGGAGCAAACTGGCCTTCCTGACAGCCAGTCAGGCGGGAAGGAAAGAGATGAGGGAGAAAGCTGGAGATGAGGGCACAGGGGAGGGACAGGGCTGTGGCTCAGTCAGGCCTCCTACCTGCACCTTTGTCAGACTCCTGGCCACGGGGCTTCGCACCTGCAGAGTGGAGCAGAGTTGGTCCCGCTCCCTCCTAGCAAACCCCCACTTTGACAGCTTTCCCTTCCCCTCCACCGACAGAGCTGGGGTCCTGCTCCCCTAGTCAGTCCCTTCCCCCCCTCTCCGACAGCTTCCCTTCCCTCCACCTCCACAGAGACAGAGCTGGGGACATGTGGGTTGGCCTGCAGGAAGGAGTGACACTGCAGCAGCCAAGGGTGAGAAGTGGGGCCTGGCGCTGTCCCCTCAGAGGCCCTCTGCAGCGGGGTCTCAGTGCGGTGGGACACTCACCTGCTGGGCCAGAGAGGCAGAGTGCGGCCAGAGCCAGCAGGGTGAGCAGAGAGAGGGTCCTCATGATGTCTGCCGGCACTGTCAGGATGTGGCTCCGCACTCAGCTGCTCTGCCCCTGGCAGCCTTGGGCACTCTTTATAGATGCTGCCCATGCCGAGATGTGGGTGGGGCAGGGAAGGCTGCCAGGACTAATTGGGGGGTCATCTGCCCTGGCTGGGTAGGTCAAACCCAGAGGATGTTGTGGTTGGGGGTTTTAGCGGCCTGGGTAGGGTTTGGCAGTGATGGAGGGTGGGTCATTATCAGAGGCTGCCAGGCTTTCACTGCCCAAGACCAGCTTAAGGGGGTGTTCCACATCTCCCTGGAGACCCCCACTGCAATGTGAGCACTGGCTGCCCCTAGGGGTCCCCTAGAGAGGAAGGGGATCCAGAGGTCTAAAATAGTAATGCGGGAAATTGGGGCCCAGGGGGAATTAGAAGTCTATAAAGATGCAGGAGACCTGGGCCTGTGGACCCCAACTTTGGATCCCTAAGGGTCCAAGTTATCAGAGTTGAAAATGCAGACTCAGAGAAGGGTAAGTTATAAATTATGAGATTTGTTCTAGGAAGAGTTAGGTTCCAGAAGGCAAGCAGGGACGTCCAAGCTCAAAGTCTGCCCCTTGCCAGCCTGGCTAGGAAGAGGGAGGGAGACAGAGGGTGCCCTCCCCCACACCTCCCGGGGGGAGAAGCCTCTGGGGAAGGGGCTCACACGTCCCCCCCATGCAGAAAGCAAAGCAGGAAGGAGAGCCCAAACCAAAAGACTCCCCCTTGCATGGAGGTCACAGAGGATTAAGAGTATTGCTGGGGGCTGCAGAGATGGTCCAGTGGTCAAAGGTGCTTGCTTGCAAAACCTTGACTGACCAGGTTCAATTCCCCAGAACCCAAGTAAAGCCGGATGTATAAAGTGGTACATGCATCTGGAATTCCTATTTATAGTGAGGGAGGCCCTGGCGCACCCATACACACACACTTTTTCTCTCTCCCTCTCTCTTTAAATAAACAAACAGATAATAAATGTATATATATATATATATATATTAGAGTATTGGGTCGGGCATGGTGGTGCAGGCCTTTAATCCCAGGACTCAGGAGGCAGAGGTAGGAGGATCGCTGTGAGTTCCAGGGCAGCCTGAAACTACATAGTGAAATACAGGTCAGCTTGGGCCAGAGTGAGACCCTACCTCCAAAAACAAAAACAACAAAAAAAGAGCATTGGGCTTGAAGCTTAAAAAGAGATCATACATGTAGGAAAGCAAGAGTGGAGCCAGCAAAAAAAAATTCTCCCCCTTCCCAGAAAGTCTGGAAAGATCCCTCCCATCACATACAGAAAGAGCCAAATTAGGGGAGGTGCGGGGGAGAGGGGCAGGCTTCATACACCTGACTAATGGGACTTGTAAGGGTCAAATATCCAATTAGGATGATCCTCCTCTTCTCTCAGGTGTGTTAGGAGGGACCTGACTGGCTGGTGGACTCTAGAGGCTGGAACTAAGAAGCATGAAACTGCTGAGAGATGCTGCTTGCAGCCACCTTGTATGAGACTGGATAGACACAGGTTCTAGTCCCGCCAGAGCGCACATCCTCGTTTTGTTTCCATGGGCAGTCCCTAGCTCCCTACCAGAAAAAGGCCGTCTGTATCAATAGGTTCGAGAAGAATCAGGCTCTCACATAGCCTGTGATTTCCGGTTTCAGCTGGAGACATGAGCCAAACCCCAAGGAGGGAGCGCCGGCATCGCCCTCACTGACCCAGTGCAGGCCTGGGGCGGGGCGGCTGTGCTTCTCTTGTCCTGCACAGCAGGTGGGGGGGGGGCAACAGGAGACCAGAGCCAAAAGCCTACAAAGTTGGGGCTGGCAAAGGTAAGGGCAGCCTCTCCACCTCTGGGACAGTGCCAGAGTACCAGTGCAGGGGCACGGGACAGGGGCTGGGCACTGTGGCAGGGAAGCAAGGGCTTTGAGGCTCACAGGGGTGGGGGGGGATGCACCTCAGGGCTCCTGACCCCCGGGCTCTCTTGGTGCAGCCTCCCCTGGGTTAGCTCAGAGAGGGACCTGTCCCCACCACGGGTGACAGCAAGGCCTCACAGGAACACGTCTCGGCCTAACCCCACCGCCCACCACCACTGCAGAGTAGCCACTGTCACTGTTCAGCCTGGCTGCCCAGGCTGACAGATCAGGGCTCTTGAGGGAAGTAGTGCACTGAGAGCCCCGGCCGCTCCTTGGTGAAGGAGCAGGAGATGGTGCCCAGTGAGTAGAGGTCATCATGGTGCTGTCTGTCCAGTTGGGATGAGGCCCTCAGCCAGCCAGCAGGGAAAATGTGTACCCCTACTCCCAGCCACTGTGGTCCTCTCAGCCCTGGGGAGGAGCAACCTGTGCTGCCGTGGCTAGAGAAGTGTGAGATGGAAGGAGCAAGGTGGTGTCCTCAGCCCCGCCAGACACAGCCTCAGACGTGACCAAGTGGAAGGGGAGGGTCAGCCAGTGACCCGTGGTTCCAGGTCTTGCTGCTCTGCACATGGTGGTCAAGTCCGACCTGCCTCCCACCCTGGAAGCTCCCACAGAGAGCCCTGTGACCGGTCCCTTGACTGGAGCCAGGACGTGGGAGCCCAGCATGGTTTGGGCCTGAGCCGCCTGGCGAGGAAGCATCCTCACAGATTACAGAGCGGCGAGGAAGTTTATTTAGGGATGTGAAGGCAGCAGCAAAGGCCCTCGGGCTGGCCGGCAAGGGCACAATCAGTAAAGGTGAAAGCACCGCCCCCAACCCAGGCTGGGGAGGACTCAGGAACCAGAGGGAGGGCATGGAGCAGAAACGACCGCCAGGAAACAAAGCTGGGTATCTGATGTCCAGGAGGCTCACAGGCCACAGTCCAAGGCATGTATACGTAAGAGACCCCACAGACACGGGGCAGCAGGGCAGCCTCCACTGCCGCCTGGGCTCTGGCACCGTTTCCGTTGTATTCAACAGCACCCCACCCAAGCTAGCACGCTGACCACAGGCCTCGACCTCAACTGCCCTCTGCTCTGGGGTCCAGCCATGTCCTCTTCACTCAGGCGCTCTCAGCACTGACAGCAGCTCCCTCTGCTCTCTGTGTAGAGCCTGAACCAGCAGGAGAGAAGAGACATCAGAACATGAGAGGAAAGCAAACTGTCTCTGCAAGGCCTGGTTTTGGACTCGGTTCACCCCAGGGTGCTGTGGACGGTGCCTCCCACCACTGGTCCAGTAGGGCATGTCAAGTCCAAGTTCCCACCACACGGGAGGTATTTGTAGCAGGCTGGGTCTTCCCAGAGGGGCATTCATTTTCAGAACAGACCCCCACGGTGAACCCCATCCCCTCCCCGCAGTGCTGGAGATCCATGCAAGCAGCGCTCTCACTGCGCTGTGTGCAGCTGAGCTAGACACAGAAACGGTGAGAGGCAGTTCTTGGAACTCTGGCAGGGTGGGCACCGATACGCAATCCTGACTATTCCAAGACCCCAGTCATAGCTGGGCTGTAGCTGGGGTTGGCTGAAGGACGGGCTTCTGGAGGTCAAGCTGGAAGATCCTGGGTATCTGGGTGGTTTGTTAGCTGGAGACCAGAGCAGAGTACCCTGGGGTCTCGTGGTGATGGGGTGGCAGAGGCAGAGTGCCTCCCTGAGGACTCAGAACAGTGTCCCCCAGTGCTCACGGTGCAGCCTAAGCTGTACACCCTGCCCCCAGGGACAGCATCAGGCAGCTGCCTCAGTCACAGCCACCTTCTTGCCTGGTGTCCAGTCCCCTGGACCAGTCTGTGACATTGGGAGGATGAAGAGGATGGGGAATAGGCCAGGAAGAAGCTGGGGACTTACTCCCACAAAGTTGGAAGGCCTGCCCCAGGAAGTGGCCATCCCCAGCTATTGGTAAATATGGATTGGGCATCTTGATAGAGAGGCTCCAGCACTTGAGCTCTCCTGAGACTCCTGGAACTGCACTGTGAACCACGAAGAAGCCACTTCACCATTTCAGTCACTCCTGCCTCTGGGCCTTCCTTTTCCAGGAAGGGTCTCACTCCAGCTCAGGCTGGCCTGGGACTCAGGACAATCCCACCTCCTCTGACCCTGAATGCTGGGGGCATGTTGGTGCATATCTTTAATCCCAGTACTTGGGTCCTCTGGCGTTGAGGGCAAAAGCCTCAACCATTAAGCCATCTCTCCAGCCTCAATCCCAGCACTTGGGAGGCAGAGGTAGGATTGCTGTGAGTTCGAGGCCACTCTGAGGCTACATAGTGAATTCTGGGTCAGCCTGAGTTAGAGTGAGACCCTACCTCAAAAAAGAAAAAAAAAAAAAGGCGTGCACCACAAGGCCTGCATTGCCTTCCATTTTAATCACTTCTTCCCCACTTCCCACTTGGGGCCACTGTCAGAAATTAACTCAAGGGGCACACTCCTCTTGGAGGCTCTGGAAGTCATTCTAGCAGCAGTCTAAGGACACTGGTGATGTCGGCAAGGAGGCAGCATCTGGGCTCACACTCCCCTTGTCCTCTCAGCCACACGGTCAGCGGCTGCAGCAGGGAGCGCGTGCCGCGCATGGTTCTGCACAAGCGCCGGGGAGGAGCCGGCCTCCCATGCCCACGTGAAGGGGAGTGACCGCGCTGTACAGCCAGCCTTCTGCCTCCAGTGGGATCCTTTGGGTCGAGAGAGTGGAAGCTACCAACCTGAGGCTCTCCTAGGAGGGACGGGAGGACAGACACTTGCCTGCCAGGCCTGCTGTCGGGCCTGGACCTGCTGCTGCAGCTCCTCCACCTGCCTGCGCCCGGCCAGGACGGCACTGGCCAGCTCCTGGTTCTTGGCCTCTTGCTTCTGCACGTGCCGCCACAGGGCGTCTCGTTGCTGCAGGAAATAGGGAGCCATGGTGCTGCAGAGATCTTTCTCTGGGATCCCACTGGGTCTCCTGGGGGGGGGGGGCGGGATGAAGGGACATGCATGAGAGGGTTCTATCTACAGACCCAATCAGTGACATTTCTATTTCCTGTCCGCAGCTGAGATAGCTCCCAAGTCCGCTCTTCGGTCTCTTTCACCTCTCCAGATAAGAACACTGCCCCCCACCTCCCAGGCTCCTCCTTCTCTCTCTCTCTCTCTCTCTTTTTTTTTTTTTTGAGGTAGGTCTCACTCTAGCCCAGGCTGACCCGGAATTCACTATGGAGTCTCAGGGTGGCCTCGCACTCACGGCGATCCTCCTACCTCTGCCTCTGAGTGCTGGGATTGAAGGCGTGCGCCACCACGCCCGGCATCAACTTCTGCTTATTATTGTCCCATCTCTCTCTGTCTATCCCGCTCTCCTCAGCCCAGGCTGGTCTTGAACTAGAGATCTTTCTGTTTCTGCCCCCACCCCCGAGTGCTGGTATCATACCACACTTGGCTCAAGGGCCCCCTTCCAAGACTAGGAGGCCAGCATTTCAGAGCCCGGTCACTTAAGAGCCTTCTTCACGATGCAAGCGCCCTTCTCATCAGCCTCGTGCAGGCCCTCCCCATGCTCACCAGGCTGGTTCCCTGTGCTCTTTGCCTTCTTCCACAATCCTATCCAAGGAGTTCAGGACAGCTTCTAGGTTCCCTTCCTCTTTGATTTCTGAGATTTCTTCCTGGATAGAAAGGAAAGCGCTGAGTACCGAGCGCCGTGGCACGCCTTCAGTCCCAGCACTCAGGAGGCAGAGGGAGGAGGATCGCTCAGTTTGAAGGCAGCCTGGAACTACAGGATGAGTTCCGGGCCAACCTGGGCTAGACAGAGACCCCGCCTCGGAACACCACTTGTCCTCTCTGCAAGCTGCAGTCCCTCTTGTCCCCATGCCTGGCACCCTTTTCTGGTTTCTTAGCAGGACCATTCTGGAGCAACAGCACAGAAGGGTGGTCTAGGGACATCACAGTCATCTAAAGACAAGTGCAGCCCTGTCCTTTTTGGCATCCCCAGTAGTATTCAGTTTATTAAGTGCCTCATCTGTGTTGGACAGTGGCCCAGGAGTTGGAGGTACCAGGCTCCGTCTTGCCCTCGTTGAGCTCACACAGTCTAGTAGGGCAGACAACATATAAACACACAATTACAACACAGGACAATGAGAGAAGGGGGTATTTACGGCCCCATGTTGTCTGGAGAGGAGGTGACTGGCACTGCAGCCTGCTGGCCATGGACAACATTCTAGGGGCTGAGAAGATGGGCAGAACATAGGATGGCTGACCAAGGACACATAAGCAGACGGGCAGAGCATGGGGTTGCTGCCCCCAGAGACTGACTGTGAAGGTATACCCTAAGCCAACAGGACATCTTGCCACTTACCCGGATGGATGTCTGCAACTGAGACACAAACTTGTCATAGATCCGCTGTGTCATCTCAGGTTGCAACTGGTAGAAGTGTTTGTAACAGTTGGTGAATCTCTGGTAGCTAGCAGGAAGAGAGGCAAGGAGGGAGGTCAGGCACTGGCCAGTCCCATCTCACCACAGGACTCAGCTTTGTCACTTCATGACTGGATAATGACAGTGACTGCAGAACTCCCTCTGCAGCTCAAGTCAAGTGGCCCACCCCCACCACTACGGCCCCAACATCCTTTCAATAGAGCCCACTCTCTCTATCTGCCTCTTCTCTCTCTCCCTCACTCTCTCTCAAATAATAAATAAATAAAATACTTAAAAAATAAAGCAGTAATAGCACTTACTGAACTGGAATTACTATTTTTTTTAAAACAATTTATTTATTTATTTATTTGAGACGGGGGGGGGGGGGAGAATGGATGCACCAGGGCCTCCAGCCACTGCAAATGAACTCCAGATGCATGCACCACCATGTGCATCTGGTTTACATGGGACCTGGAGAATAGAACCTGGGTCCTTAGGCTTCGCCGGCATACGCCTTAACCACTAAGCCATCTCTCCAGCCCTACTAGTTTATTTTTATTTTGTTTTTCGAGGTAGGTCTTGCTGTAGCCCAGACTGACCAGGTATTTATTATGTAGTCTCAGGATGGCCTTAAACTCACAGTGATCCTGCTACCTCTGCTTCCTGAGTGCTGGAATTAAAGACATATGCCACCACACCCAGCTGGAATGACTATTTTAAAAAAATATTTTATTTATTTGAGAGAGAGAAAGAAACAGATATAGAGAATGGGTACACCAGGGCCTCTAGCCACTGCAAACAAACTCCAAGGACATGCACTACCTTGTACATCTGGCTTACGTGGGTCCTGGGGAATCAAACCTGGGTCCTGGCTTTGCAGGCAATTGCCTTAACTGCTAAGCCATCTCTCTACACCAAGAATTACTATTTTTATTTATTGTTTTTTTTTTTTTTTTTTTTCGAGGCAGGGTCTCACTCTGGTTCGGGCTGACCTGGAACTAACTATGGAGTCCCAGGGTGGCCTCGAACTCACGGCGATCCTCCTACCTCTGCCTCCCAAATGCTGGGATTAAAAGCATGAGCCACCACGCCAGGCTCAAGAATTACTATTTTTAAAAATGACCATATTTAGCCAGGCATGGTGGTGCATGCCTTTAATCCCAGCAGTGGGGAGGCAAAAGTAGAAGGATCGCCATGAGTTCAAGGCCACCCTGAGACTCCATAGTGAGTTCCAGGTCAGCCTGGGATAGAGCGAGACCTTACCTTGAAAAACAAAAAAATTTTTTTTTTAATTTAAAAAATGACCATATTTTCTTTACTGCAAACCAATTTTACTTAAACCAAGACTGTCCAACAAAAATGACGTTAGCCATTCATAATCCGAATTGTGCCAATAAACTTATGATACACATCAAAGGCCAGAAGATTAGATTCCCCAGTATCCACGTAAAGGCAGATTCACAAAGTGGTGCATATATGTTCATTTGCAGCAACAAGAGGCCCCGGTGCATCATTCTCTCTTCTTCGTAGTAAATTAAAAAAAAAAATAAGATTTTTTTTTAATTAGAGACAGAGCAGGAGAGAAAGAGAAAGAATGAGAACAGGCACACGAGGGCCTCCAGCCACTGCAAACTCCAGACATATGCGTATCTGGCCACGTGGGACCTGGAGAATCGAAGCTGGGCTCTTAGGCTTCACAGGCAAGTGCCTTAACTGCTAAGCCATTTCTCCAGCCCCCCAATTTTTTTTTAATTGGGGTTGGAGAGATGGCTCAGCAGTTAAAGGCACTTGCTTGCAAAATCTAATGGCCCAGGTTCAATTCCACAGTAACCCATGTAAAGCCAGATGCACCAAGTTGAACATGAGTCTGAAGTTCATCTGTAGTGGTAAGAGACCCTGGTACACCTGTACACTCTTTCTCTCATCAATAAACATTAACAGAGCTGGGGACATGGCTTAGCCATTAAGGCGTTTGCCTGCAAAGCCAAAGGACCCAGGTTCGATTCCCCAGGACCCAGTAAAGCCAGATGCACAAGGGGGCGCATGCGTCTGGAGTTCATTTGCAGTGGCTGGAGGCCCTGGCGCATCCATTCTCTCTTTCTATCTGCCTCTTCCTTTCTCTCTCAAATAAATAAATATTTAAAAATAAATAAATATTAAGAGACAGGCATGGTGGTGCATGCCTTTAATCCCAGCACTCGGGAGGCAGAGGTTGGAGGATCACCAGGCATTCAAGGCCACTGTGAGACTACATAGTGAATTCCAGGTCACCCTGAGCTAAGGTGAGACCCTACCTTGGAAAACCAATAAATAAATAAATAAATAAATATAATATAAAAAATAAAAAAGGGATGAAGAGATGGCTTAGAGTGTGTGAAGCCTAAGGACCCAGGTTCGACTCCTCAGTACCCACATAAGCCAGATGCACAATGTGGCGCATACGTCTAGAGTTCGTTTGCAGTGGCTGGAGACCCTGGCATGCCCATTCTCTCTTTCTTTATCTGCCTCTTTCTCACTCTCAAATAAATAAAAATTAAAATAAGTAAAAATAAACCAAAGGAAAAAAATTGAAAAACACAAGCCACGGCACTCTGTTTTGTCATAAATAAGGCAGTGGTTATATTGTTCACTAGATTTATTTTATTACTTATTTGAGAAAGAGAAAAAAACATGAGAATGGGCATGCCAGGGTCTTTAGCCATTGTAAACAAACTCCAGATACATACTACCTGTGTATCTGGCTTTGTGTGGACACTGGGGAATCAAACTTGGGTCCTTAGACTTTACAGGCAAGCATCTAAACCTCTGAGCCATCTCTCCAGCCCTGCTCATTAGATTTTAAACATTTTATTTATTTACTTAAGAGAAAGTGCCAGATACAGAAAGAGAATGGGTGCACCACAGCCTCCAGCCCCTGTAAACAAACTCCAGATGCATGCACCACCTTGTGCATCTGGCTTACATGGGTCCTGGGGAGTCAAACAGGGATCCTTTGGCTTTGCAGGCAAGCACCTTAACCACTAAGCCACCTCTCCAGCCTGTTCATTAAATTTTATTTATTTATTTTGAAGTAGGGTCTCACTCTAGCCCAAGCAGACCTGTAATTCACCATGTAGTCTCAGGGTGGCCTCCAACTCAGAACAACCCTCCTACCTCTGCCTCCCGAGTGCTGGGGTTAAAGGCTTGTGCCACAATGCCCAACTGATTATTAGATGTTAAAGACAAGTATTAAGTGTGCCCTTTCTCCTTAATACCAGTGAAGGTCATTTTGCTCCAGGGACGTACTTCTGGGACTCTCCAAGTATCTCATCAGTGTGTTCTCTCCCTGGGTGATGCCTTGGTTCTTGTTGGCGTAAGTGTAAGAGAATCCAGCTGTCTGATCATATTCTGCCCATGGAGAGTTGATCTAGTCTTGGGCATGCCTCTCTTTCCAGGGTGGCACTGGGCACACTTCTGAACAAAGGTTTTCTTGCCTTTCACAACAGCCCCTATTGTTAATGCATTCTTTGGTCACTAACACTGTGAACATTTCCAGCTGAAAGCCAGACATCCCACTCTGAGTCCTGATGCTGCAGCTTCGAGCAGGCTAAGCACATGCTCTTATTGTTGAGCTATATCCCAAGTCCTCCCCTGAGATGGCAGCAAACACAGATGCTCCTATGAATGGGCACTCAGTGCTGTCAAGAAAGGTTTGAGGGGCTGGGCATGGTAGCACACGCCTTTAATCCCAGCACTCGGGAGACAGAGGTAGGAGGATTGCCGTGAGTTCAAGGCCACCCTGAGACTACATAATGAATTCCAGGTCAGCCTGGGCTAGAGTGAGACCCTACCTCTAAAAACCAAAAAAAAAAAAAAAAAAAAAAACCTCACAGTGTCTACTAGCACATGTCCAGGACAGGGTGACACAGTCTCCCACCTTCTAAGGAGAAACATTTTGTCTCAGTACACTGTGGTGACTGAGCCCAGATATCAAATAGACAATTCAAAAGAAAATGCTGGGAGTCTTTCCAAGACACAGCAGAGTTCCAGACATCTTGTTTTGCTGCCCGCCCCTCTCCCCGCTCAGCCACGCAGTCTGTGGCTGGAGAAGAATGTGGAGGAACACATGATGCTGAACAAGCGGCTGCAGCTGAAAAGTGGTAATTGTGGCTTGAGCACCAGAGATCCTGTCCCTCCCTCCAGCCCAATTGGGGCGGAGGTCCAAGCTGGGCACATCCCTCCTTGGCTCCAGCACTGGACAGGACCCAAGGAAGGGCCGAGGCAGACTCTGCCCGGCACTGCCACTGCCAACTCTGGAGTCTGTTGAGAACTCCATGATCGTGAAGGGTCCCAGAAACATTTCACAGGATGTCAAACATGCTACACAGGACCAGGTGGCTAAACTAAGGCAGGAGGGTGACCAGACTGAGAGCCAGTACCAGCAAATGTAATAGGAGATCAACTCCTTGACAGCAGGGCAGGTTGGGAATGTTTGAAAGCTCTGTGGATTGCCTGAAAACTACACCTAGGGGGAAGTAGGAAAAGTGATTTTTTTCTTTTATTTATTTATTTACTTGTTTAAGTTTTCTTTCAAATTTTATTTATTTATTTGCAATGAGAGAGAGAGAGAGAGAGAGAGAGAGAGAGGAGCATGCCAGGGCCTCTAGCCACTGCAGGCAAACTCCACATGTATATGCCTCTTGTACATCTGGCATATGTGGGCCCTGGGGAATCGAATTGGGGTCCTTTGGCTTTGTAGGCAAACACCTTAACTGCTAAGCCATCTCTCTAGGCTGGAAAGTGATTTCTATAAAACATCCGTGGCCATGTGTCCCCTAGTGGAAAGTTTTACCTATTTTTTGTTTTTTGAGGTAGGGTCTCACTCTAGCCCAGGCTGACCTGGAATTCACTCTGTAGTCTCAGGCTGGCCTCAAACTCATGGTGATCCTCCTACCTCTGCCTCCCGAGTGCTGGGATTAAAGGCGTGCGCCACCACCACCGGCAAGTTTTACCTTCTTACAACAGTTTTCTCACACTTGTGGAGAGAGGCTGGGATCAGCTGGGTCCCCAGAGCCGTGAGTCTCTCAGCACTGAAGATGTTGCCCCTTAGGCTGGTCAGGTAGGATGAAAGTGAGGCCAGGGCTGCCTGACCCCCCCAAGCCTCCCCCATTCCTAGCCACCTCTCCCACCTTGGACCTTGGTCCCAGGGCTGGATGTTGGGGTAGCAGAGTCCTCCCTGGGGAGCCTCCCCCTCCATGTGACAAACAGGCTCTCCTGAGGGTGTACTGGAGCCAGCCAGCACTGTGCTGGGTAAGTATACTGGTTCTTGAGGCCCACCTCCTCCACTCACTGGCTAAGTGGCCACAGGAACGTCTTTTCTTCCATAAAACTTGGTCTCTTCCTTTGTCAAATGGGGGCAATAACAGCATCACTGCCCACGAAATAACTCAAAGGATTAACAGAGGCTGTATTTATTAAGTACTAAGGCTTGTGCCCAGCATATTGAAACTGTCTGTGTCAGCTATAGTTACCAGCACTGTTCTGCCAAGAACCACCCCATGGCCCCTCCAGAGGCCTACATTCATTAGCAAGCTGGCTTCTCAGCCCTGACAAGTCTCCCTTTGGAAGGCAGGTGCTTAGTAAACATGCCTTGGTTGCAACTTCATGAGACCCTGTCTCAACACACAAATAAACACATTATAGCCAGATGTGATGATGCACATCTGTTATCCCAGCACTCAAGAGGCAGAGGTAGGAGGATCACTGTGAGTTTGTGAGTTCGAGGCCATCCTGGGACTACATAGTAAATTCCAGGTTAGCCCGAGCTAGAGTGAAACCTACCTCGAAAAACCAAAAAAAGAAAGAAAATTTGGGCTGGAGAGATTGCTTAGTGGTTAAGGCACTTGCTTGCAAAGCCTAAGAACCCAGGTTCAATTCTCTAGTAAGCCAGATGCACAAGGTCACACATGCATCTGGAGTTTGTTCGCAATGGCTAGAGGCCCTGGCACACCCATTTTCTTTCTCTCTCTCAAATAAATAAAATATTTTAAAACAAAAAAAGGGGGGAAAAAAAACCCCACCAAACTCACAACATGGGTTCGGGGTATAATTCGGTGGTAGTGCACATACTTTTGACATACATGAGGTCCTGGGCTTAATCCCTAGCACTAGGAAAAAAAAATCAATTCACTGCAATTGAGTTATCATGCAAGTTTCACTTACAAATTTTACCTTCTGGGCTAGAAAGATGGATCAGTGGTTAAGGCACTTGCCTACAAAGCCTAATGGCCAGGGTTTGGTTCCCCAGTATCTATGTAAAGCCATATATACAAAGTGGCACATGTGTCTGGAGTTCATTTGCTGTGGCAGGAAGCCCTGGCATGGTCATTCTCTCTCTCTCCCTCTCTCTCTCAAATAAATAAATAAAAATACTTGCACCCAGGGCTGGGAATATAGTTCAGAGACATGCACTTGATGACTGCTGTGTGAGGGGTTCAAACCTCAGCACTAAAATCACAAACACATCAAAACTTAAGCAGGGAGTGAAGGCAGGAGAATCGAGAGCTCAAGTTCATCGTCAGCTACAGTGAGCTCAACACTAGCCTGGTTTACACAGAGCCTGTCCAAAACCAAAAACACAAAAAGCACAGCTTGTCTTCTCTTCTTCCTTCAGTCCCCTCATGTCTGCTGTGCAAGTCAACATCTGTTCCACAGGTTGTCCACTAGGGGGCGGCCGCAACTGGCATAAACTTCTCAATGAAGGGACACGACAAGCCAGAGCGAGGCGGGATGTGAGATGCTCACACTCTTCAACCCCAGCCCATACCAGCAGCTGCTTTGTTTCCTTAAGAAACATGGAGTAGGGCTGGAGAGATGGCTTAGCGGTTAAGCACTTGCCTGTGAAGCCTAAGGACCCCGGTTCAAGGCTCAAGATGCACAAGGGGGCACACGCATCTGGAGTTCATCTGCAGTGGCTGGAAGCTCTGGCGCGCCCATTCTCTCTCTCTCTCTCTCCCTCTCTCTGCCTCCTTCTCTCTGTCGCTCTCAAATAAATAAATAAATAAACAAAATTAAAAAAAAAAAAAAAAAAAGAAAGAAACATGGAGTTGCGGGGCATGGTGGCGCACACCTTTAATCCCAACATTTGGGAGGAAGAGGTAGGTGGATCGCCGTGAGTTCAAGGCCACCCTGAGACTACATAGTGAGTTACAGGTCAGCTTGAGCTAGAGTGAGACCCTACCTCAAAAACCAAAAAAAAGAAAGAAAGAAACATGGATTTGGGCATGCACACCTTTAATCCCAGCAGTGCACAGGCTGAGGCAGAAGGACCATCATGACTTCCAGGCCAGCCTGGGCTACAGAGTGAGTTCCAGGTCAGCCAGAGATAAAGTGAGACTGCCTCAGAAAAACAAGGGCTGGAGAGATGGCTTTGCAGTTAAGGTGCTTGCCTGCGAGGCCAAAGGACCCAGGTTAGATTCCCCAGAACTCATGTAAGCCAGATGCACAAGGTGGTGCATGCCTCTGCAGTTCATTTGCAGTGGCTAGAGGCTCTGGACCACCTATGTTCTCTCTCTCTCTCTCTCTCAAATAAATAAATAAATTATTTTTTTGTTTTTTTGAGGTAGGGTCTCACTCTAGCTCAAGTAACCTGGAATTCACTATGTAGCCTCAGGGTGGCCTTGAAATTCCAGTGATCCTCCTACCTAAACTTCCTGAATGCTGGGATTAAAGGTGTGCTGCCAACATGCTGACTTAATAAAAAAAATTTTTTAAAATATTTTTATTTATTAGCCGGGCGTGGTGGCGCACGCCTTTAATCCCAGCATTCGGGAGGCAGAGGTAGGAGGATCGCCGTGAGTTCGAGGCCACCCTGAGACTCCATAGTGAATTCCAGGTCAGCCTGGGCTAGAGTGAGACCCTACCTCGAAAAACCAAAAAAATATATATATATATATTTTTATTTATTTATTTGACAGAGAAAGAGGGGGAGGGAGAGAGAGAGAAAGAATGGGAGCGCCAGGGCCTTTAGCCACTGCAAATGCTCTCCTGATGCATGGGCCCTCTTGTGCATATGGCTAATGTGGGTCCTAGGGAATCAAACCTGGGTCTTGGCTTTGCAGGCAAATGCCTTAACCATGAAGCCATCCCTCCAGCCCAGTAAAAAAAAAAAAAAAAAAATTAAAGAACTGTTTCCCTTTTTTTTTTGAATATTTATTTATTTATTTGAGAGATAGAGAGAGGCAGATAGAAACGATGGGCTCATCAGGGCCTCCAGCCACCTGCAAATCAACACCAGACGCATGCGCTACCTTGTACATCTGGCTTATGTGGGACCTGGGGAATCGAACTTGGGTCCTTTGGCTTTGCAGGTAAGTGCCTTAACCACTAAGCCATCTCTCCAGTCTACTGTTCCCTTTTCTAGGCTACATAAGACCTAATCTCAAAAAACAAAAAACTTACCAAACACTAGCACCGTAATGCCATAGCAAGCCAACCTTGGTAAGCCCAAAGGCTCCCTGGAGGATGCAATGCTAGAAAGACAGAGGGAAGAGCGTGGAGGAGAGGGGAGGACAAGGACAGGCAAGAGGTGGCCAGAGGGCTGGACGAGGGCAACAAGGGTGGTGAGCTGTGCACATGTGTGCAAATATGCGTAATCACGGAAGTACTCAGAGGACGTCAGTCCTCTCGAGAGGCAGGCTGTCATCATTGTCCTCAGCGCTCAGATGCCAGGGCCACACAGCTGAGCAGTGATGGAACCAACTGGAATTCACACGGCTTGCAACACTTGGACTATGGGTAGGGAGGGCCGATTCATGAGAGCACTCCAACAGGGCTGGAGACGCAGGGATGCACTGTCATCAAATCCGCGCTCCATGCTCACACGGGCTGCCGCACAAGGATGGATGTAAGCCGCACAGCTGAGGTGGCAGCAGACACCAATGGTGGGGACAGAAAGAAGTGGGTAACTGGAAGCTCACGAAGGACGGGATGAGTGGGCCAGGCTGGAGCACACCGCTCTGGTGAGTCAGCCGAGTTCTCACCACAGATTGTCTACACGCAGAGCGTGTGGAGAGCGGGGCAGTCTGCAGCGTTTACAAGCCACACTTGCCAGTAAAGAATGTTCCCTGTGATCACCAAAGCCTTTGCCTCTGTCTAGTTTCTTCTCCCCACTCAGGGGATGAAGCACGTACTGTGCAAGTGTGAGTACCTCAGTTCAGACCCCCAGAGTCCATAGGAAACCAGATGCTGTGGCCCAGCACCTGTTATCCTAGTGTACTTAAGGGCAAAAAGAAGCAGACATCTTGTTTTGTTGCTGTTGTTGTGTTTGTTTTGTTTTCCGAGGCAGGGTCTCGCTGTAGCCCAGGCTGTCCTGGAATTCACTATGTAGTCTCAGGGTGGCCTCGAACTCTCGGTGATCCTCCTACCTCTGCCTCCTGAGTGCTGGGATTAAAGGTGTGTGCCACCACACCTGGCTTGATTTTTCTTTATAGTACTAGAATGTCTACTCTAGGCAAGGTATGGACCTTGTTTATCTCTACCACTGCTACTTATCCAGAAAAAACAACAGTGCCTGGGATATTACCAATGGCCCATGACTATTTGTACCATGAATGGAAGGCACTGATAGGAATTAGGAGTAAAGGAGCGCCCCTCACCCCAAAAAACCCACAATTAGGGTTACAGGCATAAAGGAAACAAACAGATAATCTATTTGTCCTAACAGAATGGATGAACACAAGTTTTAGAGAGTATGGAAGGAACCTGAATCCAAAAAGCCCTGACTCATGCTGACTCACAAGGCCAGTTGGCCCACACATAAAAAGTAAGTAACCAATCCTTCATCTAACTCATCAGTCTATCAGAAGCCCCCACACTTTCAAAGAAACCAATCCAATTCACTCCAACTTAATGCCAAAATTATACCCAAGAGTATAAAATTATCAGCCTATCAGAAGCCCCATATACATTCAAAATAACCAACCCAGGGCTGCAGAGGTAGCTTAGCGGTTAAGGTGTTTGCCTGCAAAGACAAAGGATCCCGGTTTGATTCTCCAGGACCCACGTAAGCCAGATGCACAAGGGAGCACATGCTTCTGGAGTTTGTTTGCAGTGGCTGGAGGCCCTGGCTCGCCCACTCTCTCTGTTTCTCTGCCTCTTTCTCTCTCTCAAATTTTTATTTATTTAATAAAAATAAAAAATAAAAAATAAAAATAATCCAGCCCACCATCTAATACTTAACCTACATCCTGAAGAATGTAACATCTCAGCCTCAATCCAAGTCACTCAGCTACTGCAAGATCAGGACACCACCCCACTCAGGAGCTTTTCTTTAACTTTTTTATTTTGGTTTCTGAGGATAAGGTCTCGCTCTAAAGTATCTTTAAAAAATATTTCACTTATTTATTTGTGAGAGAGCAGGTGAGAGAATGGGCATGTGAGGACTTCCTGCCACTGCAAACAAACTCCAGATGCATGCACCACATTGTACATGTGACTTTACATGGGTACAGGGGAACTGAACCCAGGCCAGCAGGCTTTGCAAGCAAGCACCTTTAACTGCTGGGCTATCTCCCCAGCCCTCGCTTTCTTCTGTAACAAACTTGCTGAGCTTGTCTTTCTGCCATTCTGCCTTCATCATTCTTCTCTAGTTATAAAAGACATCAATCCCAAGACTTTCCGTGACCACAGTTTCCAATGCTCCAACCTCTAAGCTCAGCCTGTCCAGGGAGAAGAAAGGCTGCACTGCTCTGGAAACCTGCAACAGCAGACAGCCAACAGAAGGCAGGCCTTTCAGGAGGAGGAAGGCAAGAATAATTACGGAAAACTGAACCATGGAGGGACGTTGCTTGGGCAATGATAGTGTCATGACTTGCCCATGAAATTTACATTATTTTGGGTTGAAGAGATGGCTCTGTGGTTAAGGCGCTTGTCTGCAGATCCCAAGGATCCAGGTTAAATTCCCCAGTACCCACATAAAGGTATATGAACAAATGGCACATGCATCTGGAGCTTGTTTGCAGTGGCTGGAGGCCTTGGCCCACCCAGTCACTCTCTCAAATAAAGAAATAAATAAAATATTCTCTTTTCTTTTTTGGGTTTTTCAAGGTAGAGTCTCACTCTTGCCTATGCAGACCTGGAATTCACTATGTGGTCTTGGTGGCCTTGAACTCATGACGATCCTCCTACCTCTGCCTCCCAAGTGCTTAGATTAAAGGCATGGGCCACCACGCCTGGCAAATAAAATATTTTCTTAAAGTTATATTATTAGGGCTGAAGAGATGGCTTAGTAGTTAAGGCACTTGCCTGCAAGACCTAAGAACTCATGTTGGTCTCCGGGTCCTAGGTAGCTAGCACAGTGACACAAACATACAATGTTGCACATTAACCACAAGGGGGCACATGGTCTGGAGTTCATTCATAGCAGCTGAAAGGCCCTAGAGCGCCCCTTCTCTCTCTGCCTCTTTCTCTTTCAAAAATAAAATAAAAAAATAAAGTTATATTATTAAATCACATGGCAAACTAGCCCTGCTTGATAAGGCTGTTGGCCTCTCCCTCTGATTACTATGCTGCAGCCAAGAATACATCTGCCACATAAGATCTGATCACCCCTTTGCACAAGCTAGCAGCTTGCCTATTACAGATGAGCTCTATTGTGTTTTTTCAAAAAGCTACTTTTTGCCAGGCAAGGTGGCACATGCCTTTAATCCCAGCTCTTGGGATGGGAGGCAGAGGTAGGATTGCAGTGAGTGAGACCCTACCTTGAAAAAAAATTATATATATATATCATTTTTTCATCTTTCGAGTTTCAGCTCCACTATCATTTCCGGAGACAACCTAATGCTCTCCGTTGCATCGCTTGTTTTGTTCGTTACCTTCCCAAGCTTTGTGTTGTCTGCAGTGTCTCTACCATTAATACAAGTTCCCACAGGACAGAAGCCTTGACTGCTTTACGGCATCCTGGGCATCCAACAGAGAAGGCATTCAAGGGTGTGCTAGGTCATGAGTGAACAGCAGATTGCATGGGCCACACAAAAGTAGAGTGCTGATCAACATGGAGGTACAGGCCTCTCTTCTCAACTACTTGGGAGGCTGAGACAGGAGGATTAGGAGGCCTGCCGGGGCTAGACTACTGAGCTACATCCAGATCTTTTAGTTCTCGGCTGACCTTGAACTCACAGTGATTCTCCACCTCCCAAGTGCTGGGATTAAAGGCATGGGCCTGGCTTATCCCTAGACTTTTTATGAATTTTATTTTGAGACAGGGATTCTCCTGCCTCATCCTCCTCAGTCAATGACGGACAGATGCAGGCCACCCTGGGAAGTTGCGGTTACTGCATTTCTGTGTTATGTGCAGAGTGGTGGGATCAGGGAGTAAAATCTCTTCCTTTACTTGTCCAGTAGACCTCATATGAAATAAAAGTCAGGACAGGGGCTGGAGAGATAGCTTAGCGGTTAAGGCGCTTGCTGGCAAAGCCAAAGGACCCAGGTTCGATTCCCCAGGTCTGGAGTTCATTTTGCAGTGACTGGAGGCCCTGGCGCGCCCCTTGTCTGTCTCTCTAATAAATAAATGCAAATGAATTGTTTCTTAAAAGCCGACAGGAAGAGTGTTTCTTTGCATGCTCACACGTTCGCTCCTCGCCAGCTCCGGCAAAGGCACCGCTCCCAGGCCAGCCAGCGGGGCTCTATGCAAACCCCGCGCCTGGGGAAGGAAGCCTCCATCCCCGCACACGGCCCAGCCGGGCCCGCAGTGCCACTCGCCCTCCCCTCGTCGGCGGAGGGGCAGGCGGGGCTGTCACCGCGGGAACGAGTCACCCCGAGCCGCGGGAGCGGGCGGGCGGCGCCGGGGACCCGCCTCGCCCTCACCCGCCTCCGCCTACCTCCCCGCCGCAACCAACTTCTCCAGGAAAGTGTCCACCATGGTGTCGAGGAGCTCCACCCTCGACATGGTAGTGCCCGGCGCCTCGCCTTCCGGAAACGAGCTCTCGGGCCTCGTCTCCGCGGCCGCGGCCTCGCTGTCGCTCTCCGCTGCGGCCATGTTGAAAACAAACCGCCAAATTGAACGGGGCCGGAAGTCCCGCCCACCGGGCCCTCCGACTGGCCCCGGCGGAATGTCAATCACGGAGCTGACGAGTTGGGGAGCGGGACCGTGGCGGTAGGTACGGGGGGGGGGGGGGGGGTAGGTTCTAAAATAAAATATGCGCAAGCCGAAGCTCAAGGGCTCAATAAAAAGTTTTAATTATATTTCAAGGATTTCGTACAGTGATACTGAATGTTCGCTGCTAATATTCACAACAGTCCATTTTATCAGACGCTGAGTTTGCATTTTCATTTCCGTCCCTCAGCACACCAGGTTTGTCTAGCCCAGTAGATTCATTTCTAGTTTTCTAGTTTTTCGAGGTAGGGTCTCACGTTCACTCTGTAGTCTCAGGATGGCCTCGAACTCATGGCGATCCTCCTACCTCTGCCTCCTGAGTGCTGGGACCAAAGGCGTGCGCCACCACGCCCAGCTTATTTCTAGTTTTCTTTACTGACTAATATATCAAAATTTCCAGCCTCTTTAGTCTCCAGATTCAGGAAACTGGAAATCCATGGGCCCATCCTTACCAAAGCCAATCCCAGTCTCTGACCTTAAAGGGGAAAAAAGTAGGTGCATTGGCCAGAGGTTCCTTTAACTTTACACACATTTTTTTTTTTTTAATTGAGAACTTTAATATGTGAACATATTGCAAATTGGTCACATTCCCATCAAGTTGTACTTTTATGCCCCCTCCCCCACCCAACTCCACTGAGGGCCCCCTTGGGACTCACACTTGGAACTTTTTGGTTTTTGAGGTAGGGTCTCACTCTAGCCCAGACTGACCTGGAATTCACTCTGTAGTCTCAGGGTGGACTTGAACTCACAGCCATACTCCTACCTCTGCCTCCCAAATGCTGGGATTAAAGGCGTGTGCCACCGCGCTCAGGTTCTTTTTTTTTTTTGGGTTTTGGAGGTAGGGTCTCACTCTAGCCCAGGCTAACCTGGAATTTTTCCTACCTCTGCCTCCCGAGTGCTGTGATTAAAGGCGTGTGCCATCACACCCAGGCTCAAATTTGAACTTTTAACAAAACCACTCCATACCTGTCTTACTGATGCGGTGCTGAACCCTGGCAGTAGATACACTGCATGATCTTATATATGCTGTCTCCATATACATTCTATTGTTTTCCTCTCAAGCTGACATGGCATCTGTCTTGGCAAGTCATCACTTTGCCACCTATACAGGTAGAATTGGGAACTTTAACTCCTAATCTTTCCTTAGATAGGATAAATTCAATACTTCCATGATTGAATTAATTTGATGATTAGCCTTATTTTTTTTTCGAGTTTTTTTTTTCAAGGTAGGGTCTTATTCTAGCTCAGGCTGACCTGGAATTCACTATGTAATCAATCTCAGGGAGGCCTTGAACTCATGGTAATCCTCCTACCTTTGCCTCCCAAGTACTGGGATTAAAGGTGTATGCCACCATGTCCAGCTTTTATGATTAGCCTTTATAAACAATCCCCGGATGTGCTCTTGAAGTCCCTTAATTACCTACTACTTGAACTTTTTACCTAGACCCGTAGGAGGTGTGCTTTCCCTAATGAGACACGCTCCCATTTCAGCCACGCACTTGTCCAGCTGGAGGCAGCCGTGAGCTCCTTCAGTTACAGACTGTGAGATCGTGCTTCTGTGTGGCTGTCCTGACAGCTTACTCCGGGATAAACACCCAGAATCCCTCTTCTACGGGCCCTCCTCAGCGGGGTGACCAGCGATCACTGTGGGGTTGTGGATGCACTGGCTAGTCCCTACACACATCTTTTTAAAGGACGTGAGGCGAGAGTGGGAATACTGCACAAGAAAATGAAAGAAGCCGGAAGGAAGAAGGAAGCTGAGGCATGAGAGCCAGGAGGCCTTCTGTCCGCCATCTGCTTTAGTAGAGAAAGACCCAAAGTCTGGCTGGGGACAGTGGGTAGCTGAGAAAAACAATCTTTAAAGGTCTGGCTGGGAAAAACTCAAGTCCAGTTCTGCTTCTGCTATACTGCCAGTTCTTACAGTAAGGAGGGAGTGGGAGGCGTGAAGATTCATGATTCGTGTACTCAATCCTATGGATGACCGTTTGTGGACATTAATGGAGGGCTCCCTTAAGATACAGGAAGCCAGGTGTGGTGGCCTAAACCTGCACTACCAGCACTGAGGTGGAGGCTGAAAGATCAGGAGTTCAAGGCCAGCATGAGCTACATGAGCCAGCCTGAGCTCTGTGAGACCCTGACTCAGAAAATGAAAAGGGGCTGGGAATATAGCTCAGTTGTAATCCTTGCCTAGCACGCACGAGACCCTGGATTCAATCCCCAGCACTGCATGAAACCAGTGGGGTGGTCCATGCCCATAATCCCAACACTAGGGAAGTGGAGGCAGGAGGATCAGGAATTCAAGGTCATCCTTGGCTACATAGTGAGTCTGAGGCCAGCCTGGAATGCATGAGACCTTTCCTCAAAAAAAGAAAATAAATAAATAATAAATAAAACAAGAATAAAGGGGGCCGGAGAGAAGGCTCAGTGGTTAAAGGTGCTTGCTTGCAAAGTCTGAACAGCCACGGGTTCAATGTAAAATCAGATTCACAAAATTGCGCATATGTCTGGAGTTCATTTGCAGTGGCAAGAAGCCCTAGTGCGCTCCTTTATTCTCTCTTTCACCCCCTCTATTCGCAAAAGAATAAAAATTTTTTAAAAAAGGATAAAGGGGTTAAAAAAAAAAAAAAAAACTTAAAACAAGAGACCAAAAGCAGCAGCAGTGGTGGTAAGAACAGAGAAATCATTTTTAGATTCTGCTCGGGCCAGGATGGGAAAATGTGGGGTAGCCATGAGAGACATCAAGGCTTCAGGTAGCACCTTTCGGATTGGCACCATGGTGTTTCCCAAGGGACTGAACCACTACAGAGGGATCATCCAGGCCACACGTCTCAAGCAGAAAGGCAGGGTTGGACTGCCATCTTCCCATCCCACTTGCTGCACATATCTGCCTGCAGCACAGGACTGGCAGAGGTGCCAGGGGCAGGGAAGGAGTCTCACCTCCTAGCTCCTGAGAGCGTCCACAGACGGTCTTGGCAGTATTGGGCTGGTGAATGCAGTGGTCCTGGCATGGGGTGACTTCCTGCTCTTTAATCTCTTGCAAGCAGTTACCATGACTGGGATGGCACGTCCCATCCAGGGAGAAAGGGAAGATCAATTCGTACCTGCTGCTGTGACTCTGAGTGACAGGTAAACCTGTGCGGCATGGCTGCCTGAGGCTCAGAACTTCCTCTACTCTTCCCTGGTCTTGGCTCAGCTGGCCGGAGGTGTGGTGGGGGGTACACAACCTCTTGTCACTTTCCAAACAAGCAACTCTCTCAAACAGACATCAGGACGATGCTCCAAGTCCAGGGTAGGCCAGAGCACCTGAGCTACTTCTGTGCCCTCCACTACGGTCACCTGGGCCAAGGGACGCCAACAGCTGTATTGTCCGCAGCCTGGGGACTGAAGATCTGCTGAAGGGATTAAGAACAGGGATTGACTGGTGCTTTTCCACTTGTCTGAGGAAGAAGTTGGCTCTGACAGCAGGGTTGGTGCCTAACAGAAGGGCTAAGGTAATAGCCTGGTTCAGATGTTCAAATACACACAAAGCAAGCCTCCGAGTTCTCTCTCCTAGTGACTACCCCGAGAGAGGACGAGTATTCTACAGTGACAGGCTTTGCTTCTTGGCCCTGACTACTGGTGCAGAAGTATCTGGCGTCTTGCCCCCGTGCGGCAGAGCAAAGCGGGGTAGGCCAGTGGACAACCCGAATTTAAAAGGAGCAAGCTTAGAAGACGAAGTGGGAAGGGCTGGGCAGCGGCTTGGAGCCTCTGCTGGAAGCCCGAGGCACCGGGGAGGGGAGCCACACAGGCCAGCGGCGGAGGCGGGGTCAGTCTGCAGACCAGGGCTGACTACAGGGACTGAGAACACGGGCACAGGCCCACAGGAGAAGTGAAAATAACGGGGGAAGAGGTGCTGGGCACAGCACCTCTTCAGCACAGCAGTTCAAAGTCTCTGTCCAGGTCCCAGACAGGCCACCTGGCATAGAGCAGGCTGGGTATGTGGTGGGCACATTCACAAGGGCACAGTCGTCCCCGCTCTGCCCTGACCCACAGCAGTGTGTGCAGTGGCACGCTTCTCTCTGCCCACCACTGGCTGGGTAGGTGGTGGGCACATTCACCAGGGCACCGCCTTCCCCGCTCTGCCCTGACCACACAGCAGTGTGTGCAATGGGCACGCTTCTCTCTGCCCACACTGGCTACCAGTGTCTGGAGTCCACCAGCTCCGGTCGGAGGCTGAGTTTCTTGAGGCTCTCGTAGCCCACCACAATGACAATGGTAGAGGGCGTGGCGGAAATGATCCGGGCTGAGAGGCCCTTCATGAGGCCCCAGGGCCCCTCTTCTGCCATCAGCTGTCTGAAGGTCAGGATGATGGAGCTCTTGCCTTCAACCTGAAAAAGTCACCACAGCGAAGGACTAACAAGTGTCCCCAGTCACAATGGCTACGTTCCACCTCCCTCTGCCTCAGGAGCAAGTGGGAAAGCTAGACTGGGGCTTCAGAGGACTAGATCTACATGTGAAGGAGTCCAGTGACTCCTCTGAGCTCTAGGGTCACACTGCTTGGGGTCCACATCTGCTCCCCAGCTCTCTAACAGCATAACCTTGGGTAATTGACTTAACTCTTTCTACCTCCGTTTCCTCAAATATAAAGTGGTGACAACAGTACCTGTGCCACAAGGTGTTTGAGTAAAAGGAAAATACGTGTAACTCTTACTCTCCGAGAGGATGGCCAACCACCGGTGAGATCCTCTAGCTTGGTCAGTGCTTGGCTGTGACTGTTATTTCGTTCCCTCTTGAGCCCCAGAGCTAGACCCCTCTGCTCTGTCCCTGTTATTCTTCTACCTTCCACACAACCAGTGGCTGCCTTCACTATCACATCAGAAGCCTAGCAAGACCCTCTTCTTCTTCTTTCCTCCTTCCTTCTTCTTCTTCTTTTTTTTTTTTTTTTGGTTTTCAAGGTAGGGTGTCACTCTAGCTCAAGCAGACCTGGAATTCACTATGCAGTCTCAGGGTGGCCTCGAACTCATGTGCCCCTACCTCTGCTGAGTGCTGGGATTAAAGGTGTGCATCACCACACATGACACCAATTCTTTCTTTCTCAGCAGTCCCCAGCCCTTTCCCTGACTCCCAAATCATATCTACAGAACCACTACTCAGCAACTAAGCCAATGTGAACTGTTCCTGGCACATTACCCCCATCTGGTGTGACCTTCACAAGGTAACCCTAGTCCTGGCTAAGTATAACTCTCCACTCTACCTGCTCCTCTACCTCTCTCCTCCACACCTTTTCCTCTCACTAACTTCTCTGACTGTCATCCCTGCTTCCCCAACTTCTCCAAGCCATGTCAAGGGCCTTTTCCAGCTTGGCCTCTAAACTCTACCCTGGAAGCAACTCAAAGCAAAAACCTGCCCTTTCCCATAGGTCTCCTCCTAGAACATCCAGGACTAGGTTCAGGAGAGATTAGGACCAACCTTGGCACTCTCCACCATGGTGCAGTGGAGGGCGCAACTATCTGCCAATCAGATGTCAGATGGAGGTGGCACTCTGCCCTAGGCACACAAACACCTACATTTGTTACCCCTCCACTTCGAATATTCTTTTTAGTTGTTTTGTCGTTTTTGTCAAGGCAGAGTCTCACTCTAGCCCATGCTGGCCTGGAACTCATTCTGTAGTCCCAGATTGGCTTCAAACTCAGCGATCCTCCTACTCTGCCTCCTGTGTGCTGGGATCAAAGGCGTGCGCCACCAGGCCTGGCTAGCCCTCGAACGTTCTGATGGCAGAGAACCTGACTTTATACTCAACTTGTTTAGGTTCTTTTCCTTCCCTTCTCTCCTCATCTTACCCTAATAACCCCCTCTCCCAGACATCTTTCTTGATTCTCCACCCTTCCTCCTGAGGTACCCAAGTTAGATGTTAAAATCCCCCTTGCTCTCCACCTAAAACTGTATATAGCAAAACCTACCCTCTGCATATCACAGACCATCAATCAGATTCTATTTCTTGGTGCTGTATAATTGTCTTTGGAGCTGACTGAAGACAGGGACTATAATTTCTGAGCAGCACCATCAAGGACTTTTGTCAGCATTTTTGCTGAGTTCCCATAGTACAACCTGTGAAACCTATTCACGAACAGTCTCTCAGCTGGTGTGGTGCCTTTATCCCAGTGCTCGGAAGGTGGAAGCAGGAAGATCACGAGTTCAAGTTCATCCTCAGCTACACAGTGAGTTAAAGGCCAACCTAGCTGGGCCACATGAGATCCTGTCTCATAAAAACCAAAACATCAAAGTTTCTCTTCCTCTGTGGAGAGAGCTCACGTGTTTGTGGCCTAGTGGAAAGCCAGAGAGACTTCTGATGTTCACTGAAGGCAATACTTCTAATCACTACAAGCCTGCAAACTAGAGAAAGGGTGGTTGAGAGCCTATAGGAACAGAGTGTGGAGCAGAATTCCAGCTGAAGGCTAGAAGAAACCAGTAAGAACTCCTGGAAGCTAGGCATGCAATGGGTGGTGGTATGCAAGGCCTGCAGAGTAAGAGAAGCAACTAGATGCTTCTAAGCAGAGAGAAATAAAGGAGAGGACTTGGATGACCAGGAGAAGGCTGACTAGACAGGAAGGTCATGGCACAAAAATGGTGGCAGCCTTCACATCACACTTCCAATGGCTTTTCTGGGACATGGGTGGGAGGAGGCTGGGGAAGAGGCAGTATTACCTGCACGCGGGTTCGGATGACATCCATGGGGTTGGTGAGGATGGAGGCAGTCGCTGCAGCCAGGGGCCCAGCGATGGCTTGAAAGACAATGTGAGGGCACTCCTTAGGACACAGGGACGAAAGCTGCTCTGGAATCCAGGGAAAGACAAGGCCTCAAGACATGAGGTACCACCCACCTGCCCTCACTATGCCTTCACCAACATGAGAAGCCCTTGCTCCTTCACCACACTGGACCTTCACACCTCTGTCTTCTCTTTGTCCACCTCCATCTGCGAAAACTTCCCATTATAGATCCCAGGCTCCTTCCAGACGTCATCTTAGTGCCATCATCCACTTAAACAGGTCAAGACAAAGGGATTTCAAAACCTCTTTCCTTGCTGATCCCTTTCATTTGACGTAGAAAAAAAGCCTTCTTGGTATAAAAGTCAGCATACACTACGTACCTGCTATGTCACTCTGGTAGCATACATTAATAACTGTGTCACTCCGGGCATGGTGAACCACACTGTTAATCCCAGCACTCAGGAGACTGAGGTAGAACAGCTGTGAGTTCATGGCTACCCTTAGTTACACAGTAAGTTTCAGGTCAGCCTGGGCTAGATGGAGACTTTGCTGGCTAAAGAGATGGCTCAGCAGTTAAGGCACTTGCCTGCTAAACCTAAGAACCCAAGTTCGATTCCCCAGTACCCACATAAGCCAGATGCACATGGTGGCGCATGAGTCTGGAGTTCACTCCCAGTGGCAGGAGACCCTCCAGTGCCCATTCTCTCCACCTTTTCTCTCTGTTTGCAAATCGACAAATGACACTAGCCAGATGTGGTTATTCACACCTGTAATTTCAATACTCAAAGGTAGAAACAGGAGGATTGTTGTGAGTTCAAAGCCAACCTGAGACTACATAGTGAATTCCAAGCCAGCCTAGGCTATAGCAAGACCCTACCTCAAAAAAACAAAAATAATTTTTTGGGGGGAGGGTTTTGAGGTAGGGTCTCACTCTGGCCCAGGCGGACCTGGAATTCACTATGTAGTCTCAGGATGGCCTCAAACTCATGGTGATACTCCTACCTCTGCCTCCCGAGTGCTGGGATTAAAGGCATGCACCACCACACCCAGCTAAAAATAAATTTTTTAAAATTAAAAATTAAAAAATAATTAGAGGGGCTGGAGAAATGGCTCAGCAGTTAAGGTCTTGCTTACAAAGCCTGATGGCCTGGGTCCATTCCCCAGTACCCACATAAAGCCCACATAAAGTGGCACATGCATCTGGAGTTCATTTACAGTGGCAAGAGACCCTGGTGTTCTCTCTCTCTCTCCCCTTGCAAATAAATAAAAAGATAAAACAGGGCTGGAGAGATGGCTTAGCATTTAAGGCATTTGCCTGCAAAGCCAAAGGACCTTGGTTTGATTCCCCAGGACTCACGTAAGCCAGATGCACAAGGTGGCACATGTGTCTGGAGTTCGTTTTCAGTGGCTGGAAGCCCTGGAGCACCCATTCTCTCTTTCTCTCTCCCTGTGTCTGCCTCTTTTTCATGCACTCTCAAGTAAATAAAATTAAAAAAAGAAAAAAAGATAAAACAGAAATATTTAGAACCATGATGGTGGCACATGCCTTTAATCCCAACACTCTGAGGTAGGATGATCACTGTGAGTTCGAGGCCAGCTTAGGAGTACAGAGTTCCAGGTCAGCCTGGGCTAGAGTAAGACCCTACCTTGGGAGAAAAAAAAAAAAAATTAACCATGTCAAATAAAGCAGGAAAGGAAGATAGCAAATGCCAAAAGCTGAGGTGAGGAAGACTGCCATCTTAAGGAAGGTGAGTCCAAGGGCTGGAGAGATGGCTTAGCAGTTAAGGCGTTTGCCTGCAAAGCCAAAGAACCTCAGTTCAATTCCCCAGGACCCACATAAGCCAGATGCACAAGATGGCACATGTGTCTGGAGTTCTTTTGCAGTGGCTGGAGGCCCTGGAGCTCCGCCTATTCTCTCTCTCTCTCTCTCAAATAAATAACTAAAAATATTTAAAGGGGGCTGGTAAGCCAGGCATGGTGTTTCACGCCTTTAATCCCAGCACTTGGGAGGCAGAGGTAGGAGGATTGCAGTGAGTTCGAGGCCACCCTGAGAATATGTAGTGAATTCCAGGTCAGCCTGGGTTAGAGTGAGACCCTACCTCAAAAAACCAAAATAAATAAATAAATAAATAAATAAAGAGGGCTGGAAAGATGGCTTAGCGGTGAAGGTGCTTGCCTGCAAAGCCAAAGGACCCAGGTTCCATTCCCCAGGACCCACATAAGCCAGAGCACAAGGGGGTGCATGCGCCTGCAGTTTGTTTGCAGTGGCTGGAGGCCCTGGCGTGCCTATTCTCTCTCCCTCTTTCTCTGTCACATAAATAAATAAATAAATAATGTAAAAATATTTAAAATAAATAAAAATTTGAAAAATATGTTGAAAAGAAGGTGAGTCATAAAAGCCCTTCCTAAGAAAGTGAGGTTTGGGCAAAGACCTTGTGGTGAGAGTGTAAGTGACATGGGTCTGGGGAAGAGCTTTCCAAGCACGAGATAACATCCTGTGCAAGGCTGAGGTGTTCAAGGGCAGCAAGTCCAGCAGGCCACAGGTCAGGAAAATAACAGCAGATGAGATCCAAGAGGCAAGTCATAAGTGGGCCTGGAGGCCACTGCAAGGACCCAGCTTTCGCCTTAAAACAGAGGCCATCTGGATTCATCTTCACACAGATGCCTTCTGTTTTCTCTTGTTAGCACCAGACCTTGAAGAACTTGGTTCTCATGTGCTAGCTAGCTTTGGGAGTGTGTGGCCAGGTGGCCTACGACTGGAGGAGGGGGCGGAGGGGGTTGGCAGGGCACACGGGCCAGAGTTTTGCAGTTCTAGCTGGCATGGCTGAATTCCTAAACCCCAGCAGAAACACCTCTCCCCCAGTTTCTAATCGTGTTCCTCCCCAGAGTCGTGCGTAAACAGAAACAAAGAAAACGGCAGGCCATGCCTCCTGGGGGCTGCTTCTCCAGCAGAGAAGGCATTCTGCAATCATTTCATTAGAATGTAGCATTGGGACTGGGACGGGCACTACACTGCCTGCCTCCTTGGGTCTGTATGCAGGGGCCCAGGCCCCCAAGCCGCCCAGGATTCATATTCCAATTCAAATTATGCCACTTCCCTGGGGCTTAGGAAGAGGATGAATAAATGACAGCAGAGGTAGGGAAAGTCTGTCTTTCCTGCCTATATGTTACTCACTAAACAAATGTACACTGAACACTCACATCTACAGGCGAAGATAAACTCAGGCCGACCTGGTTTAAGTCTTTTCTGGCTAAATGATTCTGCCCCGCCCCCCAGCCCCAGCATGGAGGATCAAATTTAGGGCTCATGCATGCTAGGCAAGCACTCTACCACAGAGACGTGTCTCCAGTCCTTGGCTAAATGACTCTGAACTTGAGTAACATAGGTGAATATCGATTTAATCTTTCCTAAATGCTAGACACTGATAAACACTAGACACAAAATAGAGAAACGAACAGGAAACTATCTTCATGGAACTTGGATTCTAATTAAGGAGCTAAAAGTTGGGAGTAAATAATTGTAAGTTGCGTCAAATGTTAAGAAGGGGCTGAAGAGATGGCTTAGTGGTTAAGCGCTTGCCTGTGAAGCCTAAGGACCCTGATTCGAGGCTCAGTTCCCCAGGATCCACGTTACCCAGATGCACAAGGGGGCACATGCATCTGGAGTTTGTTTGCAGTGGCTGGAGACCCTGGCACGCCCATTCTCTGTCTCTCTCTCTCTATCTACCTCTTTCTCTGTCACTTTCAAATAAATAAATAAAAATAAAAATAAAAATTTAAAAAAATGTTAAGAAGGAATAAAAGGGCTAAAATAGAAAATAGAAAAGCAGGCTGGAGGGATGGCTTAGTGGTTAAGGCGTGTGCCTGTGAAGTCAAAGGATCCAGGTTCAATTCACCAGGACCCATGGAAGCTAGATGCACAAGGTGGCACATGCGTCTGGAGTTCTTCTGCAGTGGCTGAAGGCCCTGGTGTGCCCATTCTTTTTTTTTTTTTCTCTCTCTCTCAAATAAATAAAATATTACTTTTTTTAAAAAAAGGAGAAAGAAAGAAAAAGAAAAGAAAACAGAAAAGCCAGGAGTGGTTGCACACACCTTTAGTCCCAGCACTGAGGAGGCTGAGGTAGGAGGATTCCCATATGCTCGAGGCTAGCCTGGGGCTACAGAGTCAGTGAGCTCCAGGTCAGCCTGGTCTCCAGTGAGACCCTGCCTTTAATAAATAAGCAAATAAATAACAAAACAAACAGAAAAAGTATTTAGAGTAAAATGTCTAATTAACACAGACGTTATAGGAGGGGAGAAGTTCTGCCCTGGAGAGATGGCTCAGTGGTTGGAGGAGTGGAAAGGTTTAATGTTGTATCACAGTTTGGGTTTAACAATGCTAACGAAAAACATCAACTCAAAAGCTCACTATTATCCATCAATTTATCTCAAACCCCAAACATCCCATAGCTGTTGAGGTACCACACTTTCTCACTTTCCGCCAGCCCAATGCACCCAGAGCCCATGCTATGCACTGTTCTGTATGTCTGATTTACAGCAGAAGGATCTCAGCCCCCACAGGACCAACACACACACACACACACACACACACACACACACACACACACGCCCTTGCTTACCTGCATAGAAGTGATAAAAGGGCCACCACACAGCACTGTTTGGGATGTAAGTCAACAGTGAAGCCACGTAGCCTCGGTAGAACCCTCGAACCCCATCAGCTCGCAGGATCTGCCTGATGATGTCCTTAGTTTGACCAAAGGCAATGAGCCCTTGTCCCTGCGGGCCCTGGTGCACCTGGAAGCGGCCCATCTTGTCTCCCTTGCGCTGCATCATCAGGTGCTGGGAGACCACGTCGATGGGCACAGTGATGCTCTGGGCCACCAAGGAGGCCGAGCCACCGGCCACCAGCGACTTCACTGTGTTGCTCTGGCTGTAGTCAGCTACAAACTTCCGGGTCAGCTCGTATGTGGTAACGTAGCACTGGCCGGAGATGAGCGTGAAGGTGTTGACGAGGAAGCCCCGGTAGAGGCCAGTCACGCCGTCTGCTCGCAGGATCTTGACAAAGGCATCGAAGGTCCCGTGGTAGAGGCTCTTGCCCTTCTGAACCTGCAGCCGGGTTCGAATGAGGGTGAACGGGTACACGCTGACGCGGATCATCATTGTCATGGCCACGCCAAACACGTAGAACTTCTTCTTGTCCAGGTGCTCCCACTCGATGATCTGGATGTTGCGTTTGTCCTCCATGGTGCCTGAGGGCCTGGGTTCTGGGCAGGCGAGAGGAGGTGAGGAAGGTCAGAACCTGGGGTCTCCCCTCCAGCCTAGGTTCCAATGCCCCTTCTCGGGCTGCATCTCCCAAAACACGTCCCGAGAGCTTAGCCTTCATGAAGCCTGGCCTGTCCATCCCACTTTTACAGACCTCGTTCCCCCTGCCTTGTCCCTGAGTGGTCCCTCCTAACTCAGATTTCCTCCTCTAGAAATCACTCCTGGCCACAGTGACCAGGCTGGCCCCGCTTCCACCACAGCCCCCCTCAGCAATTCTATCTCTGCCTAGGCTGTAGTGTCACAGTTCTGGGCAGACAGCATTCTCCACGTCTGGTTCATCCAGGTATGTGAACCACCACCTGGCAGGATGCAGGGCCTTTAAGTGGGCTAATGGGATGTCACTACGTGAAATGACGCAGGTTCCAGAAGGCTGAAAAGGGATCACATTTTTAAAAAATATTTTATTTATTTATTTATTTATTTATTTGAGGGAGAGAAAGAAAGAATGGGCACACCAGGGCCTCTAGCCACTGAAAATGAACTTTAGACACATGCACCACCTTGTGCATCTGGCTTTATGTGGGTCCTGGGGAATCGAACGTGGTTCCTTAAGCTTTGCAGACAAGCACTTTAACCTCTAAGCTATCTCACCAGCCTGGGAACACATTTTCGATGCTCCCTGGTCTTTCGTTCTCAGCATACTGTGCCTTACCACCACTGACCACCACTTACTACCTAGCTCACCTTGTTTTATTTCTGATTCCCTATTCTGGTCATTCTCCGGGGGCCCCCCATACTTTATGTTTTCCTAGTTTTCTACATTAGAAGAGAGTGTAGGGAAGAGTGCAAGATGGGGCTTTCAAATCACAAGACGCCCCAATGTCCCTACTCCCCAGGGAAAGAAGTCAAAAGGTCAGGAAGAGGCCAAAGTTCGGAGCCCTCTTGGTTATTCGATAACTCACTCCAGAAAGAAAAGAACCACCCGACAGCTGGCTTCTCTGGAGAGCCCGGACCCACAGGGTAGAGGACATGTTTGATCATGTATGCTATCAACCCTAGGCATACAGACTACACTCAGCCACGGAGAGTGACAGGAGTGACAGAGAAGACAGGCGCTGTCTTTGAGAAACTCAGTCTGTTCAAGGGGATACCATCTCCCTCTGAGGAATGAGTGTAAGATACTGAGGGAACAAAATCAGGACATGTTAATGTGCATATGGCCCACAAGGTAAGTTCATCCATTGCCTAGCATTTCAAACTAAATAAGATTTCTAATGTAATTGTATAAAATTGGGAACTTAGGGCTGCAGGGATGGTGGTTAAGACACTTGCCTACAAAGCCCAAGGATTCAAGTTTGATTCCCCAGTACCCATGTAAAGCCACAGGCACAAGGTGATGCATGTGTCTGGAGTTTGTTTGCAATGGTTGGAGTTCATGTCATGCCCATTCTCTCTCTCTTATCTGTCTCTTCCTCTCTCTCAAATAAATAAAATACCATTTATTTATTTATTGGCACGCAGAGAGAGATAGAGATACAGAGAGAATGGGCATGCCAGGGCCTCTGGCTGTTGCAAACAAACTCCAGATGCATGTGTCACTTTTGTACATCTGGCTTTATGTGGATACTAGGAAATTGAACTTGGGTTGTTAGGCTTTGCAGGCAAGCACCTTAACCACTCAGTCATCTCTCCAGCCAAACAAAACACTTTTTTAATATCTTAGTTAAGGCAGTTGCCTGAGAAGCCCAAGGACCCATACTGTATTCTCCAGATCCCATGTAAGCCAGCGCACAAAGGTGTGGCAAGCACAAGATTGCACATGCCCACTAGGTGGCGCAAGCATCTGGAGTTCAACAGCAGTGGCCCAAGCTGGTCTGAAACCTGTGATACTCCTGTCTCAACTTCTTGAGTGCTGGGATTATAGGCCCATGATACCATGACAGGGTGTGAAGTTCTCAGTTTATTTATGTATTTGCAAGTAGAGAGAGTTACAGTTTACATACACAGGCCTGCACCAGGGCCTCCAGTCACTGCAAACAAACTCTAGATACATGCACCATGCCTTAACCTGCTAAGCCATTTCTCCAGCCCTTTTTTATTTTATTTTTGGTTATTCTAGGTAGGGTCTCACTCTAGCTCAGGCTGACCTGGAATTCACTATGTATTCTCAGGGTGGCCTTGAACTAACAGTGATCCTTATACCTCTGGCTCCTGAGTGCTAGGATTAAAGGCATGTGCCACCTCGCCCATATTTTTTTTTTCCTCTTTTTTAAACAACTTTAAATTTTTTTTATTTTTAGAGAGAGAAAGAGAGAATTGGCATGCCAGGGCCTCAGCCACTGCTGTTGAACTCCAGATGCTTGTGCCACCTAGTGGGCATGTGAGACCCTACCTCGAAAAACAAAAAATTATTTTTGTTTTTTTGAGGTAGGGTCTTGCTCTAGCCTAGGCTGACCTGGAATTCACTATGTAGTCTCAGGTTGGCTTTGAACTCACAACAATCCTCCTGTTTCTACCTTTGAGTAATACACACACACACACACACACACACACATATATATATATATATATATATATATTTTTTTTTTTTTTCTTAGCAGCAATGCCATGTGTTCTAATATGGCCCACTCCTGCTCCATAAAACACGAGTTAAATTCCAGAAAGTGAGAAGTCAGAGGTCCCCTGGCTTTGAAGTAAATCCCTAAGGTTCTGGAAAGAGGTGACTACCGCACAGGACAGCTCTAGAGGGCAGAAACGTTCCACACAGCCATCCTCAGACCATGATCTAGAGTCCTCCCAACCAACTACTCCAACTCAAGCTCAAGCAGCTTTTGCTGCACAGAAACTGCTCTGAGAGTCAGTGGGGAAGCAAGCCTGGCTCGTCTGGAATCCCTGGGTGGGACTAGAATGCTTTCATTAAAGTGAGAGCTACACACAATATAAAACGAGCACCTGATGAACCGGGCGTGGTGGCTTTAATCCCAGCACTCGGGAGGCAGACGTAGGAGGAAGGCTGTGAGTTTGAGGCCACCCTGAGACTCCACAGTGAATTCCAGGTCAGCCTGGGCTAGAGTGAGACCCTACCTCAAAAAAACAAAACAAAAAGGACAAAATGAGCACCTGAGAGCTGAGGCCTGGCCTGGGTCAGGTACCAGGAGGACAAAGCTTTTAAGCAGTTTGAAGAAGGAATCCCTGCGGAAAATGAGGCCTTTTGGGTTTTGTTTGGCTTTGGGTGCGTGCGTGTGCACGCCGTATGCACATGTGAGGCCAGAGGAAGATGCCAAGTGTATTCCCCTCTCCCTCTCCTTCCTGTCTCTCTGAGACAGAGTCCCTCACTAAACCAAGAGTGCCCCATGTTTCAGACTGGCTAACCAAGGAGCCCCAGCAATCCTCCTGTCTCTGTGTCCCTCAGTGCTGGGGCTGCAGGCTTGTTACCTGGGTGCTTGGGGATTCAGCTCAGGGTCTCATGCTTGAAGCAGCAAGCACTCCGACCTGCTGAGACATTCTCCAGCCCCAAGATGCTTGTTGGCTTCTCTCTCTTTTCTTTCTTTCTTTTCCTTTTTCTTTTTTTTTTTTTTTTTTATGTTTTTGAGGCAGGGTCTCACTCTAGCCCAGGATAACCTGGAACTCACTTTGTAATGGAGGATAGTTTCAAAAGTGATCCTCCTACCTCAGCCTCCCCAGTGCTGGTATTAAGGTGACAGCCACCAGACTTTTTTTTTTTCGAGGTAGGGTCTCACTCTAGCCCAGCCTGATCTGATATTCACTCTGTAGTCTCAGGGGGCCTTTAAATTCATGCAGATCCTCCTACCTCTGCCTCCCAAGAGCTGGGATTAGAGGCAAGCACCTCTACACCCTGGCTACTTTTCTATTTGTTTTGTTTTTGTTTGTTTTATGGTATGGGAGATCAAACCAAGAGCTTCAAGGATGACAGGCAAGCACTCTGCCATGGAGCTCCGTCTCCAAGCCAGACACAGAGAACGTAAAGCAAGAGAACGATGGCTTAGAAACAGAAGCCAACTGTGTTGGCCAAGAGAGAGCATGGAGCTACAGAAAATAAGGTAGAGGTAAGGGTCTGAGGAGGAGGAGCTCTGGAGCACTGCCGTACCCCTGCCACAGGCAAAGGCATTCCTTCCTCACCGGTCAGATACCCACTAAGACAATCACAGCCATCTGCTCTGAGCCATTCTGGAAAAGGTGGTAACCAGCTGGGCACAGTGGCTCATGCCTATAACCCCAGCAGTCGGGAGGCTAAATTAGGAGAAACACCATGAGTTTAAGGGCAGCTGGGCTACATAGTTAGTTCCAGATCAGCCTGGGGCTTTAGTGGGTTCCTGCCTAAAAAAAAAACAACAAAAAAAACCAAAAACAAAAACAAAATAAAAGCTGGGCGTGGTGGCACATGCCTTTAATCCCAGCACCTGGAAGGCAGAGGTAGGAGGATTGCAATGAGTTCAAGGCCACCCTGTGACTACACTGGGAATTCCAGGTCACCCTGGGCTAGAGTGAAACCCCCACCTTGAAAAACAAAACAAACAACAAAACAAGTTAACTGGGCACACCCCTTTAATCCCAGCACTTGGGAGGCAGAGGTAGGAGAATCACTATGAGTTCAAGGCCACCCTGAGATGACACAGTGAATTCCAGGTCAGCCTGGGCTACAGTGAGACCCTAGCTACTGTACCACGCAATCCCTACAACACTTTTGCACATGGTCAAATACTTCTGGTAGGAGAGGAAATGGAGGGCCAGATGGGTGAAATGTAACAGACCCAGAGTCATGCAGCCGATTGGTGGCAGATGCAGGACAGAAGCCAAGATTGTTCCTTGACTCCACTATGCCTTCTGCCCCACGGGAGTTAAAGACTCCCAAATCACCCCATGGCAGGCAGAGCAAATGCCCTCCTGACGGCAGGGGCTTCTCTCAGCTTTGTTCAAAACCTGGGCTGCTTCTGCTCTGGAGTCGAGCTCCGCAGCTGAGCAGACACAGCAGGGCTCAAGCGCGAGGGCCTCCTGCTGGCACGTGGGGACTGCATGGCAGGCAGGGCAGAAAGGCAAAGCCCAGAAGGGTTCTGTTCCGGGACCTGGTTTCATGGGCACCTCCTCAACCTGTCAGGCTGGGTCTCCAAGTACAGGCATCTCCTCAGGAGAAATCCTAAGGCAAGACCCACTATTCCCTCTGACTTCCGTCCTCAGCTCCCCCATGTGCCTGTCTCTCCTAAATTGCCGGAAGAAAGCAAAGTTCCTAAAGCAGGTAACCCCTACCATTGTCATAGCAGAGCAGAAGCCACCAACTGTCATGCCTCAAGTAATAAGCCACCCGAGGGGGCTGGAGAGGTGGCTTAGCAGTTAAGCACTTGCCTGCAAAGCCAAAGGATCCAGGTTCAATTCCCCAGGAGCCACGTAAGCCAGATGCACAGGCTGCCGCATGCGTCTGGAGTTCATTTGCAGTGGCTGGAAGCCCTGGTATGCCCATTCTCTCTCTCTCTGCCTCTTTCCCTCTCTCAAATAAATAATATTAAAAGAAAAAAACAGGGGCTGGAGGCCCTGGCATGCCTATTCTCTTCTCTCTCTCTCTCATTTTCTACCTCTTTTCTCTCAAATAAATAAATAAACAAAATATATTTTAAAAAAAACGGGAGGGACTATGATGGGAGTAGAGTTTCAAAGGGAAAAGTGGGAGGAGGGAGGGAGTTACCATGGGATAGTGTTTACAGTTATGGAAGTTGTCAATTAAAAAAATTAAAATTAAAATAAATAAAAAATAAAAACAAACATTTGGGAAGACATGTGAAAGGGGGGTGTATTAGCTACTTTCTCCTTGCTATACCTAATACCTTACGAGAAGTGACTTAAGGAAGGGGCTTATTCAGGTGTATAGCTTTAAAGAGATTCAGTCTATGTCATCATGGCAGGGAAGACATGGTGGCAAGAGCTGGCCACAGCGTCGTCACAATCAGGAAGTAGAAACTGAACAGGAATTGGGGCTGACTATAAAATCCCAAGGCCCACGTCCAGTGTCCCGCTCTCTCCAGTAAGGCTCTACCTCCTAAAGGTTCCACAACCTTCCCCAGTGGTGCTACCAGCTGGGGACTAAGAATTCAAACACATAACCCTATGGGGGACATTTTACATTCAAACCACAAGAGAAGTTAACTTCACTGAGTGAAGATTTAACAGGCACATCAAAAATAAACAAATAAATTAATTAATTAATAAATTAAAAGCAAAACAATCGAATTGAAAAAATAGTACAAGAAATTCAAAAGCCGGGCGTGGTGGCACACGCCTTTAACCCCAGCACTTGGGAGGCAGAGGTAGGAGGATCGCTGTGAGTTCGAGGCCACCCTGAGACTCCATAGTGAATTCCAGGTCAGCCTGGGCTAGAGACCCTACCTCGAAAAACAAAAACAAAAACAAAAACAAAAACAAAAACAAAAACAAAAAAAAATGAAAGAAAAAAAAGAAAAAAGAAAAGAAAAGAAAAGAAAAAAAGAAAGAAAAGAAAAGAAATTCCCCCTGGAATGAAAAGCAATGACTAACTGTGTGAAGTGAAAATGACACAAACCAATTACTAACCTGTAGGTACAAGAATAAGGTTATTAGATTTGCAGTAAAGTACTTCTGTTATTACAGAAACTTGTATTGCATGTTGATAGTCTAGTCCTTGCCCCCCCCCCCCCGGGTGTCCCACAGGTCAGAAGCATGAGCATGTCATGAAGCATTCCTTCTTTATTCAGACTGCTTAAACTGTCCTTCAGGTGCCTGCCTTGGTTCCAACTACCTGACCCAGGCCAGCCCTCAGCTCTCAGCTCCTCATTTTGAACTGTATGTAGCTCTCACTTTAAAGCAAGCTTTACAGCCCCACTCACGTGGCACGTGAATGCAATTCCAACACTTCAGGGCTGAGGTAAGAGAAAGTGGAGTTCAAGGCCACTTTGGACTACAAAGCAATACAGAGAGAGGAGACAGTGAGAGATCGGATTGTACTTTAGACCTACTAAACGAGGACACTAGGCATCGCTAGGTGATTTATATGCATCATCAAAGTTTGGGGAGCACTGCTTTAAATATGAGTAACTGGGCTAGAGAGAGGGCTTAGCAGTTAAGGCACTTGCCTGCGAAGCCTAAGGACCCAGGTTCAATCCCTCCGTATCCATGTAAGACAGATGCACAATGTGGCGCATGAGTCTGGAGTTCACTTGCAGTGGCTGGAGGTCCTGGTGTGCCCATTCTCTATCTGCCTCTTTTTTTTTCTCAAATAAATAATTAAAATATGTAAATACTTGTAACTGTCACTCACATGGTGGCGCATGCCTTTAATCCCAACACTTGGGAGGCAGAGGGAGGAGGACTGCTGTGAGTTCAAGGGCACCCTGAGACTGAACTAGGGTGAAACCATATTTCAAAAAAAAAAAAGAAAAAAGAATTATAACAACTATTCTAGGAGTCCAAGACCAATATGACAGGCCAGGAGCCCTGACTTCATTCTGACTTCTCACTGGACCTTAACACAATGATGATCATCTTGTCCATTCCAATCTTTTCGGTCAACCAGTCTCACCAAATCAAATTACCCTGCTTCAACTTCTGACAAGACATTCAGGGGTGCCCCTTATGGTACAGAAACGAGTATAGACCAGCACCCTCTTCTGTCCTCCTTGCTGCGCCTCCATCGCGATCCTGCATCCTGGAGGCTGTCTACCGCATGAATGGGAATATATCCATGGGCTAACCCACCGGTGCCATTCCCCACTGTGGATCGCAGCTATGTGCCCCGCCCTCCTAATCGGACATGATGCAGCTCCCATGCAGCCCTCCAGGTCTTGATAGCAGTTCACGTGACCCCACGCCGCCGACGTCACATGACAGCCCCCATCCACATCCTCCACGTGACAGACCCCCTCCTTTATGCACCTTCGCTCCGGCACCTGCACCGTCAATCCAGGGCCTCGGGCAGGCCCCTCGACGAGCTCCTGCCGCGCCAGCAACATGCTCCTCTCCCCGGCCACGGTCTCCTTGCAAGCCGCGGTCCTCGGGGACAGCCTTCGGGGACCCCTCGGACACCCGAGCACCCTAGCTCATTACCTTCTCAGACCCCCGCGCCCCGGCCGCCCTCGGGCCTCTACACCGCAGCTCCCCTGCGGCCCTCCGCTCCCAGCGACAGCCGCGCTCGGGGCGCATCTTCCTCCATCTCGTCCGCGATCCTGCTATTGCCGGAACCGGAAACTGTGGCGCTGTCATTCGCTGCAGGGCGGGAAGGAGCGTTGCTGAGTCTTCCAATGGCGTTCTGAGCCTGTAAGCCGCCCCCGGACGCCATCTTGGATGAGGGCAGCAGCTTCAGTTCGCCCTCAACCCTGCTGCGCGTGCGCAGGGCGCTTTCCCAGTCAGGCGCGAGTCATCAATTCTTCCAATTTCTTTATTTTCTTTCCTTCTTTTTATATTTTATGATTTATTTATTTGACAGAGAAATAGGGAGAGAGAGAGAGAATGGGCACGGCAGGGCCTCCAGCCACTGCAAACGAACTCCAGATGCATGCGCCCCCTTGTGCAGCTGTCTAACGCGGGTCCTGGGAAATCGAACCTGGGTCCTTTGCCTTCACAGGCGAACGCCTTAACCGCTAAACCATCCTTCCAGCCCAATTGTCTCAATTTCACTTCTTTATTTTCTCAATCTCTCTCCCTCTCCTCCCCCTCTTTCTCTGTTGCTCTTTTCTTTCCATACAGGTCATGCTGTGTAACCCTGGCTGGTTGATAATTTGCAGTAATCCTTCTGCTTAGCTCCCCCAGTGCTTAGCTCCCCCAGACCTGCACCACCTCTCCAGACATCCGGGGCCCTTATCGACAATCCTCTTGTCGAGTGTTTCAGGATCTATTGGAATTTTTACATTCAAATCAAATTTTTACTGGGGCTGGGGAGATGGCTGAGTTTTGGACGTACTTGCTTGCAAAGCCTGATGGCCCAGGGTTCAGGTTCCCCAGTACCCAGATACAGAGTGGCACATGTATCTGGGAGTTCCTTTGAAGTAACAGGAAGCCCTGGCGCACACATGCACCCCACTTCCAAATAAATATTTTAAAATCTAAATTTTATGGGCTGGAGGGATGACTTAGACATTAAGGTGCTTTCCTGAAAAGCCAAAGGACCCACGTTCAATTCCCCAGGACCCAAGTAAACCAGATGCACAAGATGGTGCATGCATCTGGAGTTGGTTTGCAGTGGCTGGAGGCCCTGGTGCATCCATTCTCTTGTTCTCTCTCTCAAATATAATAAATGAAAAAAATATATTTAAAAATCTAAATTTTAGGATGTTGCAATTGTTCTACAGCTAAAATGGGAGGGATCAAAGTGCAGCCGGAAAGAGCCAAGTTGAGGTTTGGGAACTAAACAAAAAAACAAAAAAACAAAACCCACGTAGAGTGTGTGGTCATGGCAAGCCTTGGAAGACTGAGGTAGCAGTACCGCAGAGTGAGGTCCAGATCAACCTGGGCTAGAGACTCTGCCTCAAAGAAATAAGTAATTGCAAACACAGAGAACACCCTAACTCTAGCTCTGATGCGAGACAGAAAGTGGCTAGGCAGTCATGGTTACAGAACCTCAAAAGTGTGGTGGTGCACCCCTTTAATCCCAGGCAGAGGTAGGAGGATTGCTGTGAGTTTGAGGCCACCCCCCCCCCTGAGACTAGTGAGTGAATTCCAAGTCAGCCTGGGCCAGAGTGAGACCCTACCTCAAAAAAAAAAAAAAAAAAGAAAGAAAGAAAGAAAGAAAAAGCAGGAAATGTCACTAAGCTTGCAGAAACCTGGATGTTACACCCTCCAGGAAAGATCTCTAGATTAAGTTTGCACCCTTGCTAGAGGACAGAAACTCTGATCCTTATGTAAGATTACTGGCAAAGCTTTAAGTCTGGTCTTTGTCCATAGCAACCTGCTGACCGGGTCTTCCTCATATAGTCACTCCCCATGAAAAACCAGATCTGGGGCTGGAGAGATGGCTTAGTGGCTAAGGTATTTGCCTGCGAAGCCAAAGGACCCAGGTTGGATTCCCCAAGACCTACGTAAGCAGATGCAGAAGGGACACATGTGTCTGGAGTTCGTTTGCAGTGGCTGGAGGCCCTGGCGCGCCCATTCTCTCTATCTGTCTTTCTTCTCTCTATCTATCTCTGCTTGCAAATAAAAAATAAATAAAATAAAAAAATAAAAAACCAAATCTGAGTCTCGCTTCTCAAACCCCCTCTTCCTTCCCTGGGCAAGAGCTCCACCCTGCTTCCTTCTCTTAGTTCTAGCCCTCTGGTCCATGGATTTCATTCTTTGAATTCATAGAACAAGGATCCGGGAACACCCCAAATTATAGATGCATTGGCATACAAGGAACCCAAAATTCCTGCATCAGCTCTGTATGATTTTACATAGGTAGAGTGATTGTTAAATTTTATTTTATGCTTCCAGTGCCCAGCTTTTTTTTGTTTGTTTTGTTTTTTGTTTTTCAAAGTAGAGTCTTGCTTTAGTTCAAGCCAACCTGGAATTCGCTACGTGGTGTCAGGGTGGCCTCAGACTCCTGGCGATCCTCTTACCTCTGCCTCCCAAGTGCTGGGATTAAAGGTGTGCGCCGCCACGTCCCACATTTATCACCTCTTTATAGTGAAAGCTCAGCCTTCCTTCCAGATTTGGGGGATGTGCTGCATACAGTCACTCCCTTACTGTGCACACCAGAATCTTTTGTATGTTTGTGAATGGAGAGAGAGAGAGTATGGGCGTGCTAGGGCCCAAAGCCACTGCAAAGGAACTTCAGACACATGTGCCACTTTGTGCATCTGGCTTTATGTAGGTACTGGGGAGTGGAACCCAGGACTAGTAGGCTTTGCAACCAAGTGCCTTGACACATTGAGCCCCAGAATTTCTTACTCCTAACTGTAAGGGTACCTTTCCCCATCTCCCCCCCCCACCCCCATAATCCTCCGTAGTCTCCGCAATCACTGTTTCTAGGACGCCAGGTTTTTGTGGGGACAGGGTCTCACTGCACCCCAAGCTGACCTGGAGCTCACTATGGTTGGCCTCACAGTCAGCACACACCACTGAGCCTCCTTTGTCAGGACCTTTGCAGTGGCTGCTGCTGGTGCTGCAGTTACGACGACGACTTTCCCGTCAACCTACCTCAGGCTTCCAAGTGCTAAGCTGCTGCTCCGGCAGTGAGATTTTTTTCTTTTATATTAAAAAAAATTATTTATTTATTTGAGAGCCACAGACAGAGAGGCAGAGAAAGAGAGAGAGAGAGAGAATGGGCGCACCAGGGCCTCCAGCCACTGCCAAGGAACGCCAGACGCGTGCGCCCCCTTGTGCATCTGGCTAACGCGGGTCCTCGAATTGAGGTCCTTAGGCTTCACAAGCAAGCGCTTAACCGCTAAGCCATCTCTCCAGCCCTTTTCTTTTTTTATTTTAGAGAGAGGAGAGGTAGAGAATTGGCACGCCAGGGCCTCAGCCAGTGCAATCACACACCAGATGCTTCCGCCACCTAGTGGGCATGTGAAACCTTGCGCTTGCCTCACCTTTGTGCATCTGTCTGTCTGTCTCTCTATATATGCCTCTTCCTTTTTTTTTTTTTTTAATTTGAGAGAGAGAGACAGAGAGAGAGAGAGAGGAAGAGGGAGACAAAGAATGGGCACGCCAGGGCCTTCAGCCATTGCAAATGAACTCCAGATGCATGCGCCACCTTGTGCATCTGGCTTATGTGGGTCCTGGGGAGTCAAACCTGGGTCCTTTGGCGTTCCAGGCAAGTGCGTTAACCACTAAGCCATTTCGCCATCCCTCTATCTGCCTCTTTCTGTGTCTAGTAAATAAAATAAAATAAAAATTTAAAAAGACAGAACTACAACAAACTGAGTGAAGGGATCTCAAGTGGCTTTGATTCTGGGACGGAGAGCCCCAGAGCAGGCGCAGAGCGGGACGGTGGCGCGGTCAGACAAGGCCTGCGGCCAGAACAGTGGCACAGAGAGCGCTGTGCCCGCTCCGGGGCTGGGGTTTGGTCTTGTTGGAGTCGGTCGGCTGCTTGGGCTAGCTGACGGTGCGATGAAGACTCCGTTGTGTCAGGTAATGTTGCAGTTTCGTGTATAAGACCTTGGCAAGAGGTACGGTCAGGCTGCTCTCCGTGCACGGGCACTGTCGTGCACGCTGAGCGTCCGCGCCGTGGCACCCAGAAATGGAGCCTGTCTTAACACCTAACAGCGCCTGTGGCGTTGCCGCGCTCCGCAGCTGTCTGCAGGGGAACAAGGACGGCTCTCACACCGACAGCGACCCAGGCACACAAAGCAGTAAGGAAGCAGTTAGCACACTGAACTCCATGTGCGATGTCAGAGAAGAATCCACAGAGGACAATGGCTGAAGGAGCCAGCCACACTGCTAGTTTCTTTTTCCTTTTTCTTTCTTTCTTCCTTTTTTTTTTTTTGTTTGTTTGTTTTGTTTTTGTTTTGTTTTGTTTTGTTTTTTCGAGGTAGGATTTCACTCTAGCCCAGGCTGACCTAACCTGGAATTCACTATGGAGTCTTAGGGTGGCCTCAAATTCACTGTGATCCTCCTACCTCTGCCTCCCGAGTGCTGGAATTAAAGGCACGAGCCAGCACACTCAGCTCTATTCTGAATTTAATGAAGAGCTGTGTGGACTTTGAAGCAGAATTTGTGTTTAGAAAGGTGTCATGCAGAGTGGGGGTTTGAGCTGGAGAGATGGCCTCAGCTATTAAGGCACTTGCCTGCAAACCCTAAGGACCCAGGTTCAATTCCCCAGGATCCGCATGAGCCAGATGCACAAGGTGGTGCGTGCATCTAGAGTTCATCTGCAGTGTCTGGAGGCCCTGCCTGGTATGCCCATTCTCTCTCTCTTCTCTTTCTTTCTCTCAAATAAGTAAGTAAATAAAAAATATTTTTGAGCCGGTCGTGGTGCCGCACACCTTTAACCCAGCACTCAGGAGGCAGAGGTAGGAGGATCGCCATGAGTTCAAGGCCACCCTGAAACTACATAGTGAATTCCTGAATTAGAGTGAGACCCTACTTCGAAAAACAAACAAACAAAAAAAAGTAGTCTCAGGATGGCCTTGAACTCATGGCGATCCTCCTACTTCTGGTGTGCTGGGATTAAAGGTGTGCACCACCACACGGTAGTATGAGATGGTTTTTTACCAATTACCGCGTGAAGACTAGGAAAACCACGTAGGGGACTTGTCTGTAGGGCCATAGCGCCCCCTCGTGGCACACAGGAGGAAAGCCCTTCAGGTAGGCATGGTGGTTAACCCCTGTAATCCTACAATTTTTGAAGCTGAAACAGGAGGATTGCTATGAATTTGAGACCAGCCTAGGGCAAACAGAATTCCAGGCTAGCTTGAGATACAGTGTGAGTTCTTGTATCAGAAAAAGAAGAAAAAAAAAACTCCTCTTGATCTTTTTGTTTGTTTGTTTTTGAGGCAATTCCAACAGACTGGCCTTTTTTAATTTTTTTTTTTTTTTTTCCGAGGTAGGGTCTTGCTCTAGCCCAGGCTGACCTGGAACTCACTATGTAGTCTCAGGGTGGCCTCGAAATCACGGCGATCCTCCTACATCTGCCTCGCGAGTGCTGGGATTAAAGGTGGGCGCCACCATGTCTGGCTTGCTTTTTTTTTTTTTTTTTTTAATTTGAGAGTAAGAGAGGGGCTGGAGAGATGGCTTGGTGGTTGAGCGCTTGCTTGTGAAGCCTAAAGACCACAGTTTGAGGCTTGATTCCCCAGTACCCTCGTAAGCCAGATGCAAAAGGTGGCACATGCATCTGGAGTTTGTTTGCAGTGGCTGGAGGCCCTGGTGTGCCCATTCTCTCTCTCTCTCTCTGCCTCTATCTCTCTGTCTGTCTGTTACTCTCAAAGGAAGAAAGAAAGAAAGAAAGAAAGAAAGAAAGAAAGAAAGAAAGAAAGAAAGAGAAAGAAAGAAAGAAAGAGAGAGAGACACTATTGGCACACCAGGGCCTCCAGACACTGCAATGGAACCCCAGATGCGTGTGTTACCTTGTACATCTGGCTTACGTGGGATCTGGAGAGTCCAACATAGGTCCTTAGGCTTCACAGGCAAGTGCCTTAACTGCTAAACCATGTCTCCAACCCCTCTTGATTTTTTTAAAATACATTTTATTTATTTATTTATTTGAGAGAAAGATGCAGAAAGGGAGAGAATGGGCACGCCAGGGCCTCCAGCCACTGTAAGCAAACTCCAGATGCATGCGCCCCTGGTACATCTGGCTTACGTGGGTACTGGAGAATCAAACCAGGATCCTTTGGCTTTGCAGACAAACGCCTTAACCACTAAGCTGTCTCTCCAGCCCCTCTTAATCTTTTTTTTTTTTTTAGTTTTTGGAGGTAGGGTCTCGTTGTAGTCCAGGCTGATATGGAAATCACTATGTAGTCTTAGGCTGGCCTTGACCACACAGCAATCCTCCTACGTCTGCCTCCCAAGTGCTGGGATTAAAGGTGTGTGCCACCAGTGACTGGAGGCTTGGCACACCAATTCTCTCTCTCTCTCTGTCTCTCATAAAAACAAAGAGGACTAGTTGGAAGAAGAGACTCACCGGAAGTGAGAGGAGGACAAGAGAAAGTAATGGGGGTGAATATGCTCAAAATGCATTATGGAGCCGGGCGTGGTGGCGCACGCCTTTAATCCCAGCACTCGGGAGGCAGAGGTAGGAGGATCGCCGTGAGTTCAAGGCCACCCTGAGACTCCCAGGCTAGAGTGAGACCCTACCTCGAAAAACCAAAAAGAAAAAAAAACAAAAAAAAAACATTATGGGGCTGAGGAGATGCCTCTTGTAAAGACTCTGGCCCCAGGTTTCATTCCCCCAGTACCCACATACATCCAGGTACACAAAGTGACCCAGGCGACGAGAGCTTCTTTGTGGAAGCGAGAGGCTCCGGTGTGCCCATTTTGTCTCCCCCTGTCCCCGCTGCTTGCAAATAAAATATTTTTTAAAATACGTTATGTATATGTATGAAGTTGTCAAGGAAAAAAAAAACAGATAACAAGTGTAGGCAAGAAACAATATGGAGAAACTGGATCCCTTGTGAACAGCGGGTGGGGGTGTGAAATAGTGCAGTGACTGTGGGAGACACACAGCAGCTGCTCAAAAAGAAAACAGAAGATGGTTGTGGTGGCGCACGCCTTTAACCTGGCATCGCGAGGCAGGGGTAGGAGGATCGCCGTCAGTTCAAGGCCACCCTGAGACTACATAGTGAATTTCAGGTCAGCCTGAGCTGCAGTGAAACCCTATCTGGAAAACTCAAAAAAAGAAAAAAAAGAAAGAAAGGAAGGAAGGAAGAAAACAGAATCACTACTGTGTATAATGAGAAGTTACAGCAGGATCTTGAAGAGGTAGTGATACTCCTGTGTTCATAACAGCATTGTTCACACTAGCCAAAGCATGGGCATGACCGCCCACATCCACTGACTGTAAATGAAAAAGCAAAATGCTCTGTGCACGTGTGTATGCGTGTGTATGTCTATCGTTATGTTTGAAAGGGGAAAAGAACGAAAAGAGTATATTAGTCATGGCTCTCCAGAGAAACAGAAATCACAGGATTAATGGATAAAGATAGATGACAGGGGCTGGAGAGATGGCTTAGAGGTTAAGGCACTAGCCTGCAAAGCCTAAGGATCCATGTTTGACTCTCCAGATCCCACGTAAACCAGACACACAAGGTGATGCAAGTACATAAGGTGGCACATGCACACAAGATGGTACACACATCTGGAGTTTGATTGCAGTGGCTGAGACCCTGGTGTGCCGATTCTTTCTTTCTCTCACTCTTGCTCTTTGTCTCATAGAAAAGGAAAAAAAGGCAGAAAACAGACAGATAGACAAAAGCTGGGCATGGTGGCACACACCTTTAATCCCAGCACTCGGGAGGCAGAGGTAGGAGGATCACCCTGAGTTTGAGGCCACCTTGAGACTACATAGTGAATTCCAGGTCAGCCTGTGAAACCCTACCTCAAGACAACAACAACAACAACAAAAATGTGTGGAGGAATTACTAGATGAATTGGCCCTACAATTATGGAACCAGCAAGTCCTCTGATAGGCTATATGCAAAGCCCAAGGTGCTGGGATGTTATGGTGGCTTAACCCAAATCCTAAAGCTTTGGGACCAAGGAGGCTAATCATGTGATTCTGTCTGAGGATGAAAATCTTGGGCACTGGCGTAAATACTGGAGTCCTAAAGAATGTCAGAGAAAGAAAGAGAGGCCTTTTTTGTTTTATCCCAGCCTACTGGGTGGCGCCTGCCACATCGAGGCGGGTGCCCCCCTCGCACTGTTTCCTCTGGGCACACCTCACACAAGCGGAGCCCTGGACTGACGAGCACAGGGAATGGTCAAGGAGCTCCAGGGTGACGTGGATAAGGACCAACTGTGAGACAAGCTCTCGCCACAACACAGGAAACGGCTCAGCTTTAGAGCTTTGAGGGATCAACACTTTAAAACATGTTACTATTTATGAAAGGGGGAGGCAGATAGCGAGAGAGAGAGAGAGAGAGAGAGAGAGAAATGAGCACACCAGGGCCTCCAGCCACTGCAAACGAACTCCAGATGCATGCGCCACCATGCGCATCAGGCTTACATGGAAACTAGGGAATTGAACCTTGGTCTGTAGGCTTCTCAGGCAGGCGCCTTAACTGCTAAGCCGTCTCTCCAGCTCCCCACAAAACCTTTTAAAGAAGAGCCTGCAAAGACTGATGAGAAAAAGATGTCCGCAGTGGTAGCTGTGCAGAGGTCAGAGTTGAGCTGTCTCTTAAGGAGGTATGGATGACCCTGGGGAGGAGACTGAGCGGAGGGCAGGGAGAGGGGGAACCAGACCCCAGAGGACTAAAGAGAACAAGGAAAGAGCTCCATGGGGGCATCCACTATGGGCCTTCTCTGATATTTGGTGAAAATAGGAAAGAGAGGGCTGGAGAGATGGCTTAGTGGTTAAGCGCTTGCCTGTGAAGCCTAAGGACCCCAGTTCGAGGCTCAATTCCTCAGGACCCACGTTAGCCAGATGCATGGGGCCGCACGCGTCTGGAGTTCATTTGCTGTGGCTGGAGGCCCTGACGCGCCCATTCTCTCTGTCTCTCTATCTGTCTCTTTCTCTCTGTCTGTCGCTCTCAAATAAATAAATTTAAAAAAATAGGAAAGAGAAACTGAGGCAGGGTGAGGTGTGGATTGAATGGATGTAATTATGGGAAAGGCTGTTGGGATTTGGGTTTTTAGTATTTATTTATTTGAGAAAGAGAGAGGGGGAGAGAATGGGCACACCAGGGCCTCCAGCCACTGCAAATGAAGTTCAGACGCATGTGCCACCTTGTACATCTGGCTTATGTGGGTCCTGAGCAAGCCCCTTAACTGCTAAGCCATCTCTCCAGCCCTGGGTTTTGATTTTTTTTTTTTTTTCCGAGGTAGGGTCTCACTCTAGCCCAGGCTGGCCTGGAATTCACTATGGAGTCTCAGGGTGGACTCGAACTCTCAGCGATTCTCCTACCTCTGCCTCTCAAGTGCTGGGATTAAAGGTGTGCACCACCACGTCTGGTGGGTTTTGATTTTTGAGACAGGGTCTCATGTATCCCAGGCTGGTCTGAGGCTTCCTATATAGCAGAGGCTTGTCTTTAAGTACTGGTCCTCCTGCCTCTGCCTCCCGAGTGCTGGGGTTACATACCTGCCCCTATACCGGTGCGTTTGGTTTTTCATGGTACGCCCATCTGTAGGTGAGATGAGGGAGCGGGTTGAGGGGGGTGGGGCCATGCTGGGCATCAAAGAACCTACAGAACATGTTCCCAGCCATGATAAGGAGTGGGGACTGACACTCTGCCAGCCCTAGATGGAGGGGACGGGCGCCTTCTGACGGGAGGAAGGAGAGGTGGTGTGGAGGTGGGCAGAGCCCTGCTGGTCAGATATGGAGAGGAGAGGAGCCAGGATGGGGCCAGCCGTGCAGCATTTCTATAAATTCATCTACCACGAATCGAAGCGAATTGCTGGGTGCCTGGCTGAGGAGGAGTCACGACAAGAGTGGGAGTGCTGGGGACAGCAAGAGTGACAGCCTCGGCGAGGGTGTCTAGCAGCCACGGCTGAGGCACGTCCACACAGACGTGCAGCAGGGCTGGAGGGGGCTGGCGGGGCAGCAAAGGTGTCCAGGAACTCGAGAGCAGCACCCCAGACCTAGTCCTCGCCCTCTGCCACTGGCTGTCCTCTGTTGGAACACTCGGCTCCGGCAAAAGTAACACATCAGGGGCTGGAGGGATGGCTTAGCGCTTAAGGCACTTGCCTGAGAAGCCGAAGGACCCAGGATCGATTCCCCAGGACCCACATAAGCCAGATGCACAAGGTGGCGCATGTGTCCGGAGTTCATTTGCAGTGAATGGAGGCCCAGGAGTGCCCATTCTCTCTATATGCCTTTTTTTTTCTCTCTCCCAAATAAATAGATAAAAATATTTTTTAAATATAGCACATCATAAGCTTTGTCTTTTTAATAAAAAATAAACTGTGACACTTTTCTGAATCCCAAAACACAGGGAAAGGGAAGGGGTCAAGGGTCAGCCACGACAAAGGTAAGGAGTGAGGGAGGCTCAGATTACGCCTGCCGTTGCAGCCAGGGCAATAACAATCTGCCCAAATCGAGCAAGCAGGTGGCAGCCAGACTTCGGAAACGGCTTCCTGGAATCGTGGGTGCGTGACAGGTTGGGGCCGGCGTCCCTGCAGAATCCTGGAGAGGGGAGGGCTTGTGTTCAACGTAGCAGATGCTTCCGGAGTGGCGGCCACACTCCAGGAGAGGCTCTACGAGTGGCCTCGCTTGTGGTGTTTAGACGTTTGGGTTTTGTCACCACAGACAGAATCCCGGCACAGGTTTTCCAGGAGGGTCTGCAGAGTAACCGGAAGCAATGATCCTTTCCAGCATCTTCTGTCATGGCACAGGTGGAGATCGGGAGACATTCCCCAGCACAGCCCTGGACTTGCAGACAGGCACCGCACAGGGAAGGGGGCGGCCATGTGCGGCCCCGCCCGATGCAGGTGGTGGCACAGTGAAGGGTAGCCTGTGTGCCATCCTTCCTGGTCACAGGGACACTGCCCGGCCCACACAGCATGGCCAGGCGCCTGCTCCACTCAGCGACCCCTGCCTGTGCCCAGAGTTTAAGCCACCTCCGTGCCCAGATGATGGTTGTCAGCATTCACGTCACTGGCAGAGGTCCTCTGGTTCTTGGGGGGCTGCAGACACTGCTCCCTGCTCAGGGGGGCCTTCTCCACAGGGGGCAGAGTGTCACAGCTCTGGACTTTGCTCCGAGCCCAGAGTGCTCCCAGCGGGGAGGAAAGGAGGTAGATGAGTGCTCCCGAGAGCACTAACGCCAGGAGGACGGTGACGATGAGAAAATGAGGCCAGTAGGACCGCTGGGCAGCCAGGGCGGCCCCGCCACCTACCCTTGTCAGTGGGACCTGCACGCGCTCCCGGGGGACACCTGCCAGTTCAGGATCCAGGGCCAGGGACTGGTCCTGGCTGTCCACCCAGTAGGAGACCACAGGGTAGGAATAGCCATTCTCGGTGGCTACGCACTGGTAGAGACCCCCGACTCCATCCCTGGGCAGCAGCAAGAGAGAGCCGTTGTAGATGGCAGAAGAGGCCCTCGGGGACTGCCGCCTTGCCGTGACTCCAGTGGTAAGAAGCCAGTGCGGACAGGTGGGGGCAGGGCAGTTCCAGGATGGAGCTGGGCACTGCCAGGACTTCTTTAACTGGAAGACAAGGAAAGGGGAAAAATGGTCGTGGGTGGAAGAAAGAAGACAGGGGAGCACGTCTTACCTGCACCTGGACCCAAACGCTTAGCCCTAGCTTCCATTTTCTTTCTTTCTCACTCAGTAGCCCAGGATGGTCTGAACTCTGAGCAATCCTCCTGCCTCAGCCTTCCAAATTCTGGGATTATAGGCATTGGACAACCACACCTGTCTGGCTCCTGCTCCCATCTCAATGCCCAAACCCAATGCTCCCAGTTTCTCTGTTTGTCTTCAGGCTAGACTTCAAACTAGACTGCAGTTCTTTTTTTTTAAAGATTTTATTTTTATTTATTTATTACAACCAGAGGGAGAGAGAGAGTGAGAATGGGTGCACCAGGGCTTCTAGCCACTGCAAACAAACTCCAGATGCCTGCACCACTATGTGAATCTGGCTTACATGGGACCTGAAGAATCGAACCTGGGTCCTTAGGCTTCGAAGGCATGCACCTTAACCGCTAAACCATCTCTCCAGCCCGACTGTAGTACTTACTTCTAACTCCAACTCGGACACCGAAACCCACTTCAGCCTCTACTTTAGAATCCCAAGTGTGGTCCCTAGCTCAGAATTCCTCTTTCGCCTCCAACAGCCAGGCAGCTACCCATCCGGAGCCTGGAGTTCGGGTCTCAGGGTGGGCAAGTGCTGAGAAGGCATGGGATCAAGAACAATGACCCTGGGCTGGAGTGATGGCTCAGCAGCTAAGGCGCTTGCCTGCAAAGCCAAAGGACCTCGGTTCCACTACCCAGGACCCACATAAGCCAGATGCACAAGGTGGCACGTGTATCTGGAATTCGTTTGCAGTGGCTGGTGGCCCTGGTGTGCTCATTCTCTCTCTCTCCTCTGTGTGTGTCTGCCTCTTTCCCTCTGTCAAATAAATAATTTAAAAAAGAAGAAGGAGGAGGAGGTGGAGGAGGGGAGGAAGAAGAAGAAGAAGGAACCTGCCTGAAGTTCTCTAAGGCCTTGGTCCCTCTCCCAGACCCACACTCACTGAGTTGGGGGGGACTCTGCCGCCGGGGGCTCCTGCCCATGAGGCCACGGGTACATGCCCACTCGGGATTTCCTCGCTCTGTGTCCTGCCTCCAAGAGTTCCTGAGAAGGCAAGGCAAGCAAAAAGCATCTTTTGAAACAGACAAAAGCAGAAGGAGGAGGAGGAGGAGGAAGAGAGGAAGGGAAGAGGGGAAGAAATGAAGGGAAGGGGAATCCAGAGGGGAAGAAGGTGGATTGGAGAGGGCAAGCGGGGACAGGGGCCAGTTCAAAACTAGGCAGCTTCAAAATGCCATCCCAGGACGACCTGCCCCTGAGGGGTGGAGTCCGGGAGCCACAGTGTCAGTGGCCCCAGGAGGGGGAGGAACCGTGGCAGAAGTTGGGAACAGGAGGCTTGGTGGACGGCCACCCAGGACTGGCACTCACTGAGTGGGCCCTGACAGAAGGCGGCAGCTTCCTGACTCGGGGTCCCAGGCGCAGTGGGGGTCCCGGGCAAGGACACAATCCACACAGCTCTCGTAGACGCTGCAGTTGGCTCGGGGAACCTTCCAGAGGGCTCCGGAGAAGCCTGCAAACACCGCACCCTAGCAGATTGGGAAGGAAGGAGTTAGGGGGTCCCGCACATCTACTCGCGTCCCGGCGCCCTGGCCCAGGCTCCCAGGAACCGGCCCACCGCCCGCTGGAAGGCCGTTTCCCCGCCGGCTCTCTCCCCACCTGGGCGGGGGCCAGCAGCAGGTTGCGGACAGGCTCAGGCTGCGGGCTCAGTTGGATCTCCTCCACCAGGTAAGCGCCGCCGTCCCCGGCCACCACCGCCTTGTGCAGCGAGCCCGCGGCTGGGGAGACAGAAGGCGGGGGATCTGCTGCCCTCGCGGCTCCCAGGATGCGTGGCGCTGGGCAGCCAGGCCACTGGGGCCTCTGGCACGGAGGTGGAGGACTCCCGCGAGTGGCTTTGCTTCCTCCTCCTCCTCCTCCCCACCCCACACCCAAAGCCTCAAACATGCTAGGCAGCACTCTACTGGGGAGCAACTTTTTTTTTTTTTTTTTTTTTTTGGTTTTTCGAGGTAGGGTCTCGCTCTAGCCCAGGCTAACCTGGAATTCACTATGTAGTCTCAGGCTGGCCTCGAACTCATGGTGATCCTCCTACCTCTGCCCCCCGAGTGCTGGGATGAAAGGCATGTGCCACCATGACCAGCTCCCCCAGTCCTCTTTATATTTTATTTTGAGATAGGGGCTCACTAAGTTGCCAGGCTGACTACGAACTCACTCCATAGCCTTGAAAATACAATCTTGGGCCGGGCATGGTGGCGCATGCCTTTCATCCCAGCACTCGGGAGGCAGAGGTAGGAGGATCGCCATGAGTTCGAGGCCACCCTGAGACTCCATAGCGAGTTCCAGGTCAGCCTGGGCTAGAACGAGACCCTACCTCGAAAAATAAAAAATAAAAAATAAAAATAAAAAAAAATCCTCACCTCCCAGCTCATGATCTTCATCCTAAAGCCTTGGCTAGGACCTCCCCAGCTCCCTATGCCTGCACCCCTCTCCCAGCTCGGTCCTCGCCCAGCCTCCTGCTCCCTTGACAACTTTACCTGGCAAGCGCCCTGTGCTATCCTGTCATCGCCCTCTTTACTGTACGCTGGGTGTTTTTGTCTGTTTTTTAGCCTTTGAAAAATGAGTTTTTCTCTGTGTGTGTGTGTTGTTGTTGCTGATGTAGGGTCTCCCTCTAACCCAGACTAATCTGAAACTCACTCTGTAGTCTAGGCTGGTCTTGAACTCACAGTGATCCTCTTATCTCAGCCTGCCAAGTCCTGACTTACAGTAATTTGATTGTGGCCACCTCTCCAGCCCTATTAGTATTTTTTTTTAATTTTTATTTTATTTATTTAAGAGAGAAAGAAAAGAGGCAGGTAGAAAGAGAATGGGCACACCAGGGCCTTCAGCCACTGCAGACAAACTACAGATGCATGCGCCACCTTGTGCATCTGGCTTACATGGGTACTGTGGAATTGAACCTGGGTCCTTTGGCTTTGCAGGCAAATACCTTAACTGCTACTCTGGTCATTTTCATCTTTACAGAAATGAAGCTTTGGTTGTGTGTGGTGATGAACTCTAACTCCAGCATCTGGGAGTCTGAGGTAGGAGGATTGTGTGAATTTAAGGCTAGTTTGGGCTACAGAGTAAGTTCCAGGTCAGCCTAGGTTAGATTGAGACTCCACCTCAAAAACAACAACAGGGCTGGAGAGATGGCTTAGAAGTTAAGGTGCTTGCCTGCAAAGCCTAAGGGCCCAGGTTTCATTCCCCAAGAACCATGTAAGCCAGATGCACAAAGTGGCTCATGTGTCTGGAGTTCGTTTGCAGTGGGCTAGAGGCCCCACACTCATTGTCTATCTGCCTCTCTCTCTCTTTCAAATAAATAAAATATTTACAACAACAACAAAGGGAAGCCCAGCTCCCACACCCTCCTCCCGTCATCCCTTAGTGTCCCTTTCACAGCTACGCTTCCTGGAGAAGTGCTCTGCTCATTCCTCCCACAGCTAACAAGCCCCCTCTCCCAAAGAGACAGCAGCTCTCCCTACGACCACCGAAGACCACTCTGTGTCCCTCAGCAAACTGAAACTCAGAAAGGCTAGAGGTGGGGTTACCGGAGCCTAGCAGAGTGCCAGGTACACTAAGCATCTGTACATGTGCCTTTATGTGGGTACTGGGGAATTGAACCTGGGCTGACAAGCAAGTGCCTTCAACCACTGAGCTATCTCCCGAGGTCCCACCCTAACCATTTTTTTAGTGAATGAACTCACTGGTTTCCCACCTCAGCCTGCTATATTCCTCCCGGGGTGTCACGGAGCCCCTCACTCACAGGTGCCCAGGTACATGACCAGGTGGCTATTCCCGTCCAGGCCCTGAGCTGTCTCCACCGCAAGCCGGGTGTACTCCACGCCAGACTTCACCAGCAGGGCTGTTCCCACCACCTGCTCGTCCATCAGGAAATGGTCCTTCATGAAGGTCAAGGCTTTATCGGAGGAGGGGCCCACGGAGCACTGGAGGAGGAAGGAGACGGGCCAGGTTGGCACACGTTGCTGGGTCCTCCCTCCCCCGCTCTGAGACTCTCTCATGGTAGTCTTCATCTCAGGATGGTGGGTAAAGTTCAGGCCCTGGACCTCACAGGCTCCCCATGAGGACGAGAAGATCTAATAGTGGCCGAGTAAGCGGGGCCTGGCAGGCAGTGCGCTCGCGGTGTTAACACGCTCGCGGCTCTCGCCCTCAGCGCCTGCGCAGGGTGGCGGGCAGCCGGCAGGAAGCGAGGTAAAGGCTCCTGGCACACAAGCTCCACACTTCACTTATGTCTGCGGCCCCAGACAGGGCACAGGACCTGGCACAGTGAGGGCACAGTGCATATCTTTTGGATCGGTGACTGCACAGGAAGGGGCAGCATGGCACAGTGGTGCTCACCACAGTCTTGCATCTCCTCAGAACTTCTTTTGCAAAAAAAATTAAGAAAATAATTCTAGGGTTGGAAAGATGGCTTAGCACTTAGGGTACTTGCCTGTGAAGCGAAAGGACCCAGATTCAATCCCCCAGAATCCACATAAGCCAGATACACAAGGTGGTACATGTGTCTGGAGTTCATTTGCAGTGACTGGAAGCCCTGGCATGCCCATTCTCTCTCTGTCTCTATCTGCCTCTTCCTCTCTCTGTCTGTCACTCTCAAATAAATAAATAAAAACAAAAAATTTAAAAAAAATAATAATTCTAGGAAGAAAAAAACCCAAAAATTTAAAAAATGAAAAAAATAATTCTAGGGCTGGAGGGATGGCTTATTGGTCAAGGCACTTGCCTACAAAGCCAAAGCACCCAGGTTCAATTCCCCAGGACCCAAATAAGCCAGATGCACAAGGTGGCATATTTGTCTAGAGTTTATTTACAGTGGCTAGAGGCCCCGGTGCACCCATTCTCTCTATCTGACACTTTCTCTCAAATATTTTTTTAAAATGTTTAAAAAAGAGAAGACATGGGGGAGAAAGAGGAGGAGAGGTAGGTTATTTCTAAAGCCAACCCTGGGCATCAGTGTGATAATTTGCTTTAGTGTTGTTATTTTTGGTTTGTTTGGGTTTTGTTTTGTTTTGTTTGTTTGTTTGTTTGTTTTTGAGGTAGGGTTTCATTCTGGCCCAGGCTGACCTGGAATTCACTATGTAGTCTCAGGGTGGCCTCGAACTCACAGCAATTCTCCTACCTCTGCCCCCAGTGCTGGGATCAAAAGCATGCGCTACCATCCCCAGCTGCTTTAGTGTTTTTTGAGACAAAGTCTTGCTATGTAGCCCGGCTTACTTTGAACTTGCATTGGTCTCTGGCCTCCACCTTCTCCTGAGTGCTAGGATCACAGGCATGCACCATCATGCCCGGCCTATTTGATGCTTTAAATATGTACATATGTAAGTCTGATTTTTAAAGAGTTACATAAGAAATGCAAGTGAAAAGCCGGGTGTGGTGGTGAACACCTGTTATCTCAGCCCTTGGGAGATGGAGGCAAGAGAATCAGGAGTCAGAGCAAACTTAGGGAGTACAGAGACAGTCTCAAAACAACAACATGTGGGGGAAGATGTCCAAAACTGTGGTTGGAACACACCCCACGTTCCCTTACTCTTCAGTGATATGTCCAGATATCTGGTGTGCACTTACCTTTACTAACTTTATACAGGAGGGAGCCTGGTAACTGCTCTGGTTATAGGATATAATTGGGCACCTGTAGAATGTGGGCAGCTGGGCAGGTATGTGAGCATTAACAATGACTTTTTTTTTTTTTTGTGGTAGGGTCTCACTCTAGCTCAGGCTGACCTGGAATTCACTATGTAGTCTCAGGGTGGCCTCGAACTCACAGCGATCCTCCTACCTCTGCCTCTCGAGCGCTGGGATTAAAGGCGTGCACCACCACACCCGGCTGTGATGGATATTTTTTTCTTTTAATTTTATTTATTTACTTGAGAGAGGGAGAGAGAATGGGCACTCCAGGGCTTCCAGCCGCTGCAAATGAACGCGTGTGCCACCTTGTGCAGCCGGCTTATGTGGGTCCTGGGGAATGGAACCTAGGTCCTTCGGTTTTGCAGGCAGACGCCTTAACCGCTAAGGCATCCCTCCAGCCCTCTGAAGGGTACTTTTACATGCACATTATGAGAGGCTTTGGTAGCGCGGCGCGGGACAGTACTCACACTGCCTGGCCGAGGGCTGGTCTCGGGGCCCCTGTACGTGGTCCAGCGTGAACTGTCTTTGTTCATCTCCTTGAACTTCCCATTAAAGACCCGCTCAATGTCGGCCAGTGAGAAAACACAAACTGCGGAGCTCCTGGTCCCGCCGACCTGCCTGAAAACAGCCAGAGGGGGCGCTGTCCGTGGTTCCCTCTGCTTTTCCAGTTTGCTGCCCCTCCAGCCCTGCCCACCCTCTGTGCAAGCCCAGGAGGCCAGGAGAGTGGAGGCCTAGCTGTGCCGATAAGAACCAAGACAGTCCTCTGGAATCCCTGATTCTGGCTCAGGCCTGGCTGGAAGCCCATCTGAGGATATGAGGTGTGATTACTCTTAATGAGGATTAATTGCAGCACAGGCCCTGGGGTGGCTCCTGCCTGTCCTGCCTAGGCTGGCCTGTGCCCACAGGCGGGGCAGTATAACCAGCCTTCCAGGCTGCCTCCACAGATAGCCTTCTTTGGGTCTCTTAGACTCTTGGTCCTCAGAGAACCAACCACAGCCTATTTACCAGAAGGTCTCTTGTTTGTTTGTTTACTTAAGGTAGGATCTCGCTCTAGCCCAGACTGACCTGGAATTTACTATGTAGTCTCAGGGTGGCCTCGAACTCACAGTGATCCTCCTACCTCTGCCTCCTGAATGCTGGGATTAAAGACGTGCGCCACCACGCCCGGCCTCTCCCAGTCTTTAACCTACCAGGTTCTCAGTTTGGGATCCCCTGGATAGCATACCCAGAATGGACCGGTTTCCTTTGGTAACTGACTCATAGTTATTGGGTGTCAATACACCATAGGGCCAAGCTACACCTGTAGAACCTTGCAGAAGTCAGCTAGCCTTTCTCGTCCTCTGAGCAGGGCTTCCAGGTTCCTTTAGTGGCAGCAATGCCCCCTCTGTGCCCTAGCCACTGGGAAGCTGGGAGCTAACTCTGTGCTTGGCATCTAGGGACCGTACATCTTGTGACAAGAGTTTGCAACGTCCTGACTCTATCCCTAGCTTTTGGTAATCTCCCTTGTTTCCATTTCCTTATCTGGTCTATTCATTTTGCTTGTTTGTTTTGGCAGCTGACTTTGAACTCCTGCCACCACTTCCCAAGTGCTGGGATTACAGGCATATGCCACAGTACTAGCATATTATTCTTATGTTACTGGCTTTTCCAGGTAAGGTTTTGCTACAGTGATCCTCCTACCTCTGCCTTTACTATTATTATTTTGTTGCTTTTGAGGTAGGGTCTCACTCTAGTCCAGGCTGACCTGAAACTCTGTTGTCCCACGCTGACCTCAAACTCACAGCAATACTCCTACGTCTGCTTCCTGAGTGCTGAGATTAAAGGCATGCACCACAATACCCTGCTTATTATTATTATTATTTGGTTTTTCTTTTTTCTTTCTTTCTTTCTTTTTTTTTTTTTTTTTTTGTTTTTTTGTTTTTCGAGGTAGAGTCTCACTCTAGCCCAGGCTGACCTGGAATTCACTTTGTATTCTCAGGGTGGCCTTGAACTCACGGCAATTCTCCTACCTCTGCCTCCCGAGTGCTGGGATTAAAGGTGTGCGCCACCACGCCCGGCTATTATTTGGTTTTTCAAGGTAGGGTCTCACTCTAGTCCAGGATGACCTGAATTCACTATGTAGTCTCAGGCTGGCCTCCACCTCTTGTCGATTCTCCTATCTCTGCCTCCCAAGTGCTGGGATTAAAGGCGTGCCAACACACCGTAGGGTCAAGCTACACCTTTTTTTTTTTTTTTAATTTTCAATTCTGTAAACTTCTTCCTATCTTTTTTTTTTTTTTTTGAACCGAGCAGACTATAATAAGCTCGTCAGAACAGCTCTGAGCTTGATTTTCCTCATACGCATGAAAGACAGAGTGAGATTCCTGGGAGGCGGAGGCACTCAGATGCCTTCCCATGTAAAGTCGGGCTGCATCTGCTCCTGCGCGCCTCGGAGAGCCGGTTCGGACGGAGCTCGGACGCCCCGCCCTCGGGGGCCCGCTGCTCACCACTGCGAGGTGAAGACCGCGTAGATGCGGGCGCCGGAGGGAGACTCCGAGGGCAGCAGGACGGCGTGGCGGATCACGTTGAACGGCAGCTGCCCAGGCTGGGCACAGCGCAGCTGGGCTTTCAGGAAGGTGGTCCATTTCTTCTGCAACAACTTCTCACCGCCCACGTCATTCTAGAAGCGCGGCGGGCATCACGGGGCGGGGCCTTGCCCGCGTGACCACGCCCACCTACCCACCTCTCCCCGCTCCCATTGGCTGCCCGGCGGCCAAGCCACGCCCCTCCCCGCCCGCCCGCCCCAGGCCCATTGCGGAGCTACCTGGCAGACGCGAGCTACCCGCGAGGTGTGCAGCTTCTCGAAGAAGTCGAACTCGCTGGCTGTCTCCTCGAAGAAGAAGTAGACGAACTGGGTCGATGGGATGGCTGCCACGAAGGAGGCGTCCGCTGCGGCGGGGCACATGGGCTTAAGGGACTGAGCACCACACCAGACGACCCTCGGTGGCGACCCTTGGGTGGGCCTGGCTGCCAGGGTGCAGGTGGCCTCGCATCCCCTAGACTGCATTGATGGGCGTGGCGTGCGTGCGTGCGTGTGGCTTTCATTTAGGTAAGGTGGATTGCTTCTTCCCTGCTGGGCACATAGCGTGCCCTCAAACTCACAGCAATACTACGTCTGCTTCCTGAGTGCTGAGATTAAAGGCATGCACCACAATACCCTGCTTATTATTATTATTATTTGGTTTTTCAAGGTAGGGTCTCACTCTAGTCCAGGCTGACCTGAAACTCTGTTGTCCCACGCTGACCTCAAACTCACAGCAATACTACGTCTGCTTCCTGAGTGCTGAGATTAAAGGCATGCACCACAATACCCTGCTTATTATTATTATTATTTGGTTTTTCTTTTTTCTTTCTTTCTTTCTTTCTTTCTTTCTTTTTTTTTTTTTTAATTTTCAATTCTGTAAACTTCTTCCTATCTTTTTTTTTTTTTTGTTTTGGCATGTGTGCGTGATGTGTGCATGCATGTGTATATGTGTGGGCACACGCTGTGGCCTTGAACTCTCAGTGATCCTCCTACCTCTGCCTCCCAAGTGCTGGGATTAAAGGCGTGCCAACACACCGTAGGGTCAAGCTACACCTTTTTTTTTTTTTTTGTTTTGGGCATGTGTGCGTGATGTGTGCATGCATGTGTATATGTGTGGGCACACGCTGTGGCCTTGAACTCTCAGTGATCCTCCTACCTCTGCCTCCCAAGTGCTGGGATTAAAGGCATGTGCCACTATGCCCTGCCCAAAGTAATTTTGTTGTTGTTGTTGTTTTGAGGTAGAGTCTCACTCTAGCTCAGGCTGACCTGGTGCACCACAATACCCTGCTTATTATTATTATTATTTGGTTTTTCAAGGTAGGGTCTCACTCTAGTCCAGGCTGACCTGAAACTCTGTTGTCCCACGCTGACCTCAAACTCACAGCAATACTACGTCTGCTTCCTGAGTGCTGAGATTAAAGGCATGCACCACAATACCCTGCTTATTATTATTATTATTTGGTTTTTCAAGGTAGGGTCTCACTCTAGTCCAGGCTGACCTGAAACTCTGTTGTCCCACGCTGACCTCAAACTCACAGCAATACTACGTCTGCTTCCTGAGTGCTGAGATTAAAGGCATGCACCACAATACCCTGCTTATTATTATTATTATTTGGTTTTTCAAGGTAGGGTCTCACTCTAGTCCAGGCTGACCTGAAACTCTGTTGTCCCACGCTGACCTCAAACTCACAGCAATACTACGTCTGCTTCCTGAGTGCTGAGATTAAAGGCATGCACCACAATACCCTGCTTATTATTATTATTATTTGGTTTTTCAAGGTAGGGTCTCACTCTAGTCCAGGCTGACCTGAAACTCTGTTGTCCCACGCTGACCTCAAACTCACAGCAATACTACGTCTGCTTCCTGAGTGCTGAGATTAAAGGCATGCACCACAATACCCTGCTTATTATTATTATTATTTGGTTTTTCAAGGTAGGGTCTCACTCTAGTCCAGGCTGACCTGAAACTCTGTTGTCCCACGCTGACCTCAAACTCACAGCAATACTACGTCTGCTTCCTGAGTGCTGAGATTAAAGGCATGCACCACAATACCCTGCTTATTATTATTATTATTTGGTTTTTCAAGGTAGGGTCTCACTCTAGTCCAGGCTGACCTGAAACTCTGTTGTCCCACGCTGACCTCAAACTCACAGCAATACTACGTCTGCTTCCTGAGTGCTGAGATTAAAGGCATGCACCACAATACCCTGCTTATTATTATTATTATTTGGTTTTTCAAGGTAGAGTCTCACTCTAGCTCAGGCTGACCTGGAATTCACCATGTCGTCTCAGGGTGGCCTCAAACTCACAGCAATCCTCCTACCTCTGCCTCCCGAGTACTGGTGTTAAAGGCGTGCGCCACCACGCCTGGCCTACGTCACTAACCAACAAACCTGCTAGTGGTTTCACACTAGAGCTGGGGAGATGGAGGCTCACAGAAGAACCAAACCCTCACTTCCCTTCTCCCCTCTCCAGATCACCCACTGCAGAAACCCATCCTCCACCCCTCAGGGTGCTGGTGAGCTGCCTACCCCAGACCACTTTTCCTCTCTGTCCCCTTCCCTTCCTGCCTCATGCCCCTCATTTCTCAGATGTGAGACTTTTGCAGTTCTGGGACCCCCCCCCCACCTCCCTCTAGGAGGTGAATTCTAGGTCAGCCTGGGCTAGAGTGAGACCCTACCTCAAAAACAAAACAAAAAAAAGAAAAGAAAATTACCTTGGAAATGCTAGGCCACATCAGAGCATAGCTACATGTTAGAATGTGGCCTAAACACCCAGACAGACAGAGCTGACTTCATATCAAGGCTCTACCACTGACTGCACTCTCAGTTTCCCAGGCTGCTGGTAGGCACAGCAGGCCCTGCAGCGACGGCCTGCAGCAGCAATGGTTGTCAAGCACACATTTCCTGGAGAGGCTGCTAACAGTCCGCTCCTGTGTCCCATGTGAGAGAATCAGCAGTTTAGAAGGGAGTGCCGGGGATCCTGCCAGGTAAGTGCTCTACCGCTACATCCCAAGGCCAATTGTCTGGATGACTTTTGTTTGTTTGTTTGTTTTTGTTTTGTTTTTCGAGGTAGGGTCTCTCTCTAGTCCAGGCTGACCTGGAATTCACTATGTAGTCTCAGGCCGGCCTCGAACTCACGGCAGTCTTCCTACCTCAGCCTCCCAGTGCTGGGATTAAAGGCGTGTACCACCACTCCTGACTAATAATCTGGATTTTAACCAGCATTTCACATGTGCAGGTGGCTGAGAGACCACACACTGAGGATGAATCGTGGAATAGGCCAGTCGTCGCTGGCACCCTCCCTGCCTTCCTCTCTTCACACACCTCGTGCCCTCCGAAGGCTCCCATTAGCAGGGCGACGAGGTCACGAATATCAGACGTTTCTACCAGTGTGTGGATATTAAACTACGGATACCCTTTGAGTCAATGTTTATGTCCCGTGTCAGTGATTTCTTTATCAGCCATTTAGCAGTCGGTATTGTTCAAGCCGCATGCGCGCTGTCTGTGAACATGAGACCCCAGTAATAGTCCCTGCACATCTCTGCCCAGCAGAGCAGCAGGTGGGACTGTTCTTAGGCTGGCAGCCCTGGTGCAAGCAGATGCCCCCTGTCCCTGACCTCCTCACCATACTCCTCAGCCTTGGGACGCCTGGGTCTTGGATATTCAAGGCCAGGATGGTCTCTCGAGCCCCCACGTAGAGCGTGTTGCCATCGCCACTCAGGAGCAGAGTGTCGAAGTCCCGGAGGCCTTTCTGGGAGAAGCTGAGGGCCCTGCGGCTGTCCCCTGTTGGAGGCGGCACAGGAGGGGGTGAGGAGGCGCCCAGGCAGCAACTGGTTCGCGAGGGAGGGAAGGGCTGCCACAGCTCCCCACTCGTGCCTCTTCCCTCCACGCAAATGGCAGTGTTGAGCACTCAGTAGAGAAGAAACGTGCCAGAGACAGGGGAGTGACAGCCTGCGCCGGGAGGAAGGGGCCCAGGACGGCGGAGTGGATACCCCCAGGCTGCCCGCCCCGGCCCCCCGCGGTGAAGTAGGCCTGGGAGGGAACAACAGACAGGAGGGTTCACAGCCTCAGGCAGGAGAGGTAGCTGCTGTCTGCTTCTGGGCTGATGTTCGTGTATTTCTGGGTTCTAAGGGCCCTTCCTGCCATGACCACCTCCACGACCACCTCCACTTCCTTTCCTGGTCAGCGACAGGGACCTTCCACCACTCGACACACCATGAACAGAAGCAGCCTTTCTGTTTTCTGAGGTCTACCTAAGGAGGCGGCCTGACTGTCAATTGTACAGGTTAAGTCAGTTGGTGACTAGGGCCTGTCCACTGCCCGGTGCCCTACTGACCCACCTACAGGGAGGTAGGAGCCCTTCAAATGCTCTCTCGTGCGTGCATTTTCTTTTTTTCTTTTTGTTTATTTTATTTATTTGAGAGCAACAGACAGAGTGAGAAAGAGGCAGAGAGAGAGAGACAGAGAGATGCAGAGAGAATGGGCGCACCAGGGCCTCCAGCCACTGCAAAGGAACTCCAGACGCGTGCGCCCCCTTGTGCATCTGGCTAACATGGGTCCTGGGGAATCGAGCCTCGAACCGGGGTCCTTAGGCTTCACAGGCAAGCACTTAACCGCTAAGCCATCTCTCCAGCATTTTCTTTTTTTTTAATTAAAAGTTTTTTTTTGTTTATTTTTATTTATTTATTTGAGAGCAACAGACACAGAGAGAGAGAGAAAATGGGCACACCAGGGCCTCCAGCCACTGCAAACGAACTCCAGACGCATGCGCCCCCTTGTGCATCTGGCTTATGTAGGGTCCTGGGGAATCGAGCCTTGAACCGGGGTCCTTAGGCTTCACAGGCAAGCGCTTAACCACTAAGCCATCTCTCAAGCCCCTCATGAGTGCGTTTTTCACTTGGGCCTTAGTCAGGGGACCCACAGGCTCAGGAGTCTCAGGACCAAGAGGAGGACTTGGGAGGTACAGTGTGGAAGGCTCTGCAGGCACCCCACTCCGCACTGTATACACCTCACCCTGCAACACGCTCATTCTGCCTCTGCTTGGGACCCAGTCTTGCCGGCGTTTGGGCCCCACATCCCACACGGAGGCCTCTCCTTCAGTGGGCAACGATGACTTCTTCACTCAGTTGCCTCAGAAAAAGCTGCTGAAACCACAGCTGTACCCATGGGCAGCCGCCCTACTCTCAAGGGACTCCTGTCCTCCCTAGACCCTCCCCCAGAGCTAAGGGGCCAGAAGTGCCCTCCCTCCCAGCCTCACTAAGCTAGCCAAGCTGTGCTTCAGGCTCCAGGCCACCCCCAAGTAGATCGTCCCTGGGGACTTCTTCTCCAGTGTGGCTGGTTTGGGGTCACCACATCTACAGATGATTTAGCATAGACTTTGACTTTGGGGCACCTGGGTTGTGAAAACAGTTGGAGGTTTAAGGTATCCAGTTTGGTGAACGTGACATTTAAGAAAAAGGTTGAGGGCTGGAGAGATGGCTTAGTAGTTAAGGTACTTGCCTGCAAAGCCAAAGGAGACAGGTTCAACTCTCCAGGACCCATGTAAACCAGATGTACAAGGGGTGCATATATCTGGAGTTTGTTTGCAGTGGATGGAGGGAGGAAAAAGGTCGAGGGGCTGGAGGGATGGCTTACCAGTTAAGGCGCTTGCCTGCAAAGCCAAAGGACCCAGGTTTGATTCCCCAGGACACACATAAGCCAGATGCACAAGGTGGCACATGCTTCTGGAGTTTCTTTGCAATGGCTGAAAGCCCTGGCACACCCATTTTCTCCCTCCCTCTCTCTCTCTCTCTCTCTCAAGTAAATAAGTAAAAGAAAAAAAGAAAGCCAGGTGTGGTGGTGCACATCTTTAATCCCAGCACTTGGGAGGCAGAGGTAGGAGGATCACTGAGTTCGAGGCCACCCTGAGACTACATAGTGATCATAGTGATTTCCAGGTCAGCTTGGGCTAGAGAGTGAGACCCTACCTCGAAAAGCCAAAAAAAAGAAAGAAAGAAAGAAAGAAAGAAAGAAAGAAAGAAAGAAAGAAAGAAAGAAAGAAAGAAAAGAAAGAAACAAACAAACAAAGAAGTCAAGGAGCAATGACCTTTCTTGCCTTCCCTCAATTAGTGCAAGTTGTTCACCTCCTGTTCTCTCTCCTCTCTCTCTCTCCCTCCCTCCTCTTTCTCTCTCTCTCTTCCTCCTCTCTCTGTCTCCTCTCTTTCTCTCTCTTTCCCTCCTCTCTCACTCTCCCTCCTCTCTCTCCTGTCTTTCTCCCCTCTTTCCTCTCTTTCTCTTTCCTCTCTCTCCTCTCTTTCTCTCCCTCCTCTCTCTCCCTCCTCTCTCTCTCTTTCTTCTCTCTCTCTCCCCTCTCTTTCTCTCTCTCCCGCCTCTCTCTCTCTCTCTTTCCTCTCTCTCTCTCTCTTTCCTCTCTCTTCTCTCTTTCTCTCTCTCCCTCCTCTCTCTCTCTTTCCTCTCTCTCTCTCCTTCTTCTCTCTCCTCTCTTTCTCTCTTTCCCTCCTCTCTCTCCCTCCTCTCTCTCTCTCTCTCCCCTCTCTTTCTCTCTCTCCCGCCTCTCTCTCTCTCTTTCCTCTCTCTCTCTCTCTCTCTCTCTCCCTCCTCTCTCTCTCTCTCATCTTTCTCTCTCTTCCTCCTCTCTCTCTTTCCTCCTCCTCTCTCTCTTTCCTCTCTCTCTCCTCTCTTTCTCTCCCTCCTCTCTCTCTCTTTCCTCCTCTCTCTCTGTCCTCCTTTCTCTCTCTTTCCTCTCTCTCTCTCTCTCTCTCCTCTCTTTCTCTCTCTCCCTCCTCTCTCTCTCCTTTCTACCGCTCACTGGCGTCCCTATCGTTCCATGGCTCTTTCCCCTCCCTCTAGCACCCTTTCTCCTTCCGCAAACCCCTCATCCCTGCCATGCTGTCCCCATACTTCCTGGCCCACAGACGCTTACGCTTACCTGAGTGGTATTTGACCCTGGGCACAGGCCCCTGCCCATCAGCCCCGACGGCTGGCGGCAGTGACAGCAGCAGGAACAGTTGGGAGCAAAGCAGGCCCAGGGGGCTCCAGGGGTCCAGGCCCAGGGCTGGGAGGGCCATGCTCAGCCGAGGGCTGTCACCAGACGTCTCTGGGGAAACAGGCACCGGGTGCTTTCTGGGTGAGCAGTCCTTACCACATCCCCCCTGAGGGCCAATCAGACAGCCCCAGGCAGCAGAAGTTCCCCATCTGGAAGGGCCCTGGGTCTCACTTCCATTCCACTCACAGCCTCACAGTGGCCTTCCTCTGCCCCTTCAGTGGGGTGCCAGTGTGCCAGGGCTCACGCCCCTGGCCCCTTTCTGCCGCTGCCCTCACCCTGCTGGTCCTCACTTCACTGTCCAAGAGGCCTGTGCACCCTTGCCTCTTAGACCCCCTGCTCCCGTGGCCTGGAGCCCTGAGCTTGCCTGACCCTAGATAGGGGGTTTCTGGGGAGCAGTTCCTGTTAGCAAACTGTAGGTCCCCAGGCCATCCTGTCACTCAGCTCTGCTGATGTTCTGTGTCACAACACAGCCCAGGCAGGAAGTCGGAGCGGAGCCAGAAGCCTCCCCCCCCCCCCCGCTTGGTCTCAGGGACCCACACTCGCTGTCTTGTGTGGGCCTACCTGGCCCTTTTCTTCCAGGAGGTCGATGCCAGTCCATCCACCAGCTTAGCCATCTGTGTTTTCCGGGAGTGGCTTGGCAGGGCTGGCTGGCAGGCTCCCAGACTCTGCAACCCCCACCCAAGTACTCATGTCCCACACCCCCTCACCCCCATCTCCATGCCCCTGTTGTCTGTCTCCCTGGAGCTCTGTATCATCCTCCTCATGTCCACCAACCGCAGGCCGCCCACCTCACCTCATACACCCTTGAACCGGCCACCGTGGGAAGCCCTGCGTCCAGACCCCGGGGCAGAGTGCCATCCGAGGCAAAGAAGCGGGGTGAAGGTGGTCGCAGGCCCCAGAGGCAGAGGACAGAAGGCTCAGCCTGGCTGGAATGGGAGTGCGGCCCTCCAGGTGCCCATCCTGCCAAAGCCAGTTCCAGCTCCAGGCCAGGGAAACCAGAATTTCTACCTCGAGTTATGACAGATCCTGGCTGAGGCGGAAGCTGGTGGATCAGGAGGGAAAAATATGAGGCCGCCTCACAGGAGACACACCTCCCTCCCTCTCTCTGCTTACCTAGGTCTATCCAAAAAGTTTAAGAGGTCCTCTGGACCCCTTCAGGGATGCCCCTGTCTTCCTCACACATCACTTCCAGTCTCACCAGCCTAGCTGTGGTTTCTCCTCTTGCTCAAGATTGTCCAGATATAGGACCTGACACTGTTTTTCATATTCCTCTTTTCACTGACCCCCCTCCCCAAGCAGGATTTCACCACTCCTCCCTAATGAGAAGTCTTGCACTGGTCTAACCTCAAACCTCCCAATTTCAGCAGCGGGACAACAATCCTTAAAAAATAAAACAAGCCAGGCGTGGTGGCACACGCCTTTAATCCCAGCACTGGGGAGGCAGAGGCAGGAGGATCGCGGAGAGTTCAAGGCTACCCTGACACTACATGGTGAATTCCAGGTCAGCCTGGGCTAGAGTGAAACCCTATCTCGAAAAACCAAATAAATAAATAAATAAATAAATACATAAATAAAATTAAAAATGAAACAGTTGTGTGTCATGTTCTTACCTATGACTTGGCTGAGGAAGTCCCTCCTTGTGGTCTAATCTCGCTCATGCTTAGGATGATAGGTGAAGCCCAGAAAATTTCCCATCTGCGCTCATGCTCCGTGGAGCACACTTGTTGAGATGGAGTACCAGCCTCGACGGTGGCTGTTTATTCCTCTCCAAAGACTCCAGGGAGGGACCTCATAATGCAGGGTTAATGAGGTATCAAGGGCTCCAAGACCTATAAATTGGGTAGACTCCTGCCCACACTCATCTAGGTCCACAGATGACCCAGGGCTGATCTAACTTCAATCAGTAACCTATGCTGTGCTAAACGCAGGTTCTTACTGCCAGGAAGTCCTTCTTAACCTCCATCCCTCCCGAAGCAGTCCTCGCCAGGGCCCACTCAGCGCTCACGTTGTGCCCTGTGCCATCACCTCTCAGTGCCCAGGGGCTGGGCTCAGACAGAGCCCTCTCCTGATAACTGTTTCTTTCAAGACTTGCTGAGACTCCCCCTAAACCCTGAGGCTGGTTGCCAACTTCCTGCCAGGTTCTCAGGACTGAGGGGGACTTCTGGTCTGCTGACACCACCTTGAGTTCCCCTGGCCCCCAGCTCAGACTCAGGAAGCCGCCACCAAGGCTTCTGCGCTTATTTGGGTCAATGGGAGGAGACGAAAGCAGGAGGGTGGTTCTAGCACCACCTTCCCGGTCTGCTGCTCTGTTCCTGCCCTTCTCCTCGCCCCAGGGCCTCCGCCTGAGACCCAGTGCTCCCTCCCAGGCCCTCTGGCCCGTGGGAGGAATCGGTGCTATAGGCTTCTGCCCTCCCAACAACTTCTGCAGGCCGGCTGCATCACAGCCCCGCTGCATAGACGGGGAAAGTGAGAGCAGAGGCTCCACCACCCGGTGCCCACCTAACTCAGACCTGCCTCATCCGGAAGCTGACTCCTGCCCGGTGGCCTGTGCGGAGCTAGCGCCCCCTGCTGCCGCCGTCCACTCCGGGGACAGAGCAAGCAAGTGGAGCGGTGGAGATTGACAGCTCCCTCTTCTCTGGCTGAGAGAGAGAGAGAAAAATCTCCTCGGGGTGATTCCTGATTCCGGGAAGAGGGATCAGAAACCTGCCTAAAGATAGGGTATTGGATGCCTGAAGCCAACCTCGGCCCAGATGCTTCTCTGCCCCTGGGTGCCACCCTCTGCCTCCTCCAGCTCCGGGTGCAGTGTGCCCCTTCCTCCTGAGCCTCTGGAACACAGTGGCAGTCCTAAGTTCAGCAGGCAGAGGGCAAAGCCGGAGCCAGCTTCTTCCCTGTGACCACACAGCCCCCGGCCCCCACACCCCGAGAAGCCCACACTCGCTATAACCTGAAAGTTGCCAAGCTGAAAGTCTTAATCATCTGAAAACCAGGGGCCCATATTTCCGGTTACCACGGGGCCCCCACAAACTGTGTAGCAGGTTCTGCCCCAGCACTCGGTGGGGCCTCCACGTCCCCCCTCCATGCCCAAAGGAGGGGGCTAAGGCTAGGGACAGGAAACACCTGGCCCAGGGTTGGCATCAGGCAGCGTGGCAGGTACAGGGGCTGTGGGGAGAGGTGTTTGGGGACCAAGGGCCATGGTCACTGCTCCACTCCCCGTTGTGCCAGCCTGTTTCTCCATAAGCCCCGGAGCCCACCCTAGGGTGCGACCAGGACCACCAGCCCTGAGCCTCAGTGTCCCCCGGCCAGGGCCCAGCACTCCAGGACAGCGGCCCCTGCTGCGGGCTTGCTCAGCCCCAGTGTGGATGGCACGAGGGGGCAGAGGTGGGAGGACCCGCTCCCTGGGATTCCCATCCCTGCCCCTGCCTGAGCCTTTCCACCAAGCCCGCTGTCTCTGTCTCTTCCAAGCCCCTGTGCAGCAAGGATGCCTCACTGAAGGAGCCCGAGCAGAAGCCACCTCTGGCCACCAGTGACCCGGGGGGTCCCATTTCTCTGGCCGCCTCTTCCTTCCCCCCCAGAAGAGCGGAGTTGTGGGGGGCATCGACTTCCTGCTTCCTCCCCTAACCCACCGCCCTGCCTCGTGCCTGTCCCCCTTCATCTAATTAGAAGACAGTGAAATCAACTTCAGCAGACGGAGCGCACTCATCCGATCGATCGTACAGGGGCTCAGAGGCGCTGAGGGTGTCCCCAGCCTCGGTGACCCCCCCCCCCGGGATCCCTCCACTTCCTACCATCCCTTCTGCCTCCAGTCTCATTGCCCCCCACCCGGCCTCACCCCTCCTAACCCCTTACCCGCTGCCTCCTAGGTCTCCTCTCCCAGGCTGGCGAGCGCTGGAGGCTGCGCCGGGTGTCACACACAATGGTCTGACCCCTCTGTCTGCCCCTCTTCAGGGCAGAGCTGTCGCCAGACAACGGCCCGCCCCTCCGCTCTGCACCGTCTGCCAGCCCTCCCACTCCTTACCTGGCGCTCTGGGATTCCGTGGGTGCCTCTACGTTTCCCTCCCCCTGGAATGCGGGCGGCTTTCTGGTCTTCTAGTGCCTGGTTCCCGCCACCCCACCCCCACCCCCAACCCCATCCCACCTCACTGGTCCTTAGTCACCATGGCGACCGCATCTCTAAGTGGGAGGGACCAAAATCTCCCCATATTCTTCCTCCTCCTCTTCAGTGCCACTGCGTCCCACCTTCCGTGGCTCCTGGATCCACATGTACGGAGAAAAGATTCCAGACGTGGGAAGGAAAGGTCCGCTAACCACTGGGTCCCTCTCAGCCCCCCTGTCTTCCCTCACAGGCAGGCACCGCTGGGCAGACGTGTCCCCGCTGGGTTCAGGGAATCTAACGGAACAATTACCCTTATGACCAGCCCTTTCTTTTCTTTTCTAGGTATTGTAAACATGTAGGGAAGACACACCTGGATGCTGGCCTTTCCCCAAGCACATGGAGTTTACCACTGAGTATGCAAATAAGCCCACAAGTATGCATACATATATATGCAAATAGATCAAGGGTTAGGGTTTCTGTCAAGAAGCTTAGGACATAGCTCGACCGGTAATAGTTCTTCTGTGCAAGCATGAGGCCCTGAGTTCTATCCTCAGAACCCACATAAAAGCCAGTCATGGGCTGGAGAGACGGCTTAGCGGTTAAGCGCTTGCCTATGAAGCCTAAGGACCACGGTTCGAGGTTTCATTCCCCAGGACCCACAATAGCCAGATGCACAAGAGGGAGCACGCATCTGGAATTCGTTTGCAGTGGCTGGAGGCCCTGATGTGCCCTCTCTCTCTCTGTGTCTGTTGCTATCAAATAAATAAATAAATAAATAAATAAAATATTTTTTTAAAGAAAAAGCCAGTCATGGGCTGGAGAGATGGCCTAGCGTTTAAGGCGCTTGCCTGCAAAGCCTAAGGACCCAGGTTCAATTCCCCAGGACCCACATAAGCCAGATGCACATGATGGCTCATGTATCTGGAGTTCATTTGCAATGTCTGGAGGCCCTGGTGCACCCATTCTCTCTCTCTCTCCCTTTCTCTTGCTATCTCATAAATATTGTTTTAATATTTTGTTTTTATTTATTTATTTATTTATTTATTTGATAGAGAAAGAGGGGGAGGGAGAGAATGGGCATGCCAGGGCCTCCAGCCACTGTAAACAAACTCCAGATGCATGCGCCACCTTGTGCATCTGGCTAACGTGGGTGCTGGAGATTTGAACCTGGGTCCTTTGGCTTTGCAGGAAAATGCCTTAACCGTTAAGCCATCTCTCCAGCCCATAAATATATATATTTTTAAAAAGCTGTTATTAAAAAAAAGAAAAGCCGGTCGGGCGTGGTGCCACATGCCTTTAATCCCAGCACTCGGGAGGCAGGGGCAGGAGGATCGCCGTGAGTTTGAGGCCACCCTGAGACTACATAGTGAATTTCAGGTCAGCCTGAACTAGTGTAAAACCCTACCTCGAAAAACCAGAAAAAAAAAAAGAAAATCCAGTCATGGCCATTCACACCTGTAACCTCAGTGCTAAGGGGACAGAGGCAGGAAGACCACTAGAACTTGCTGGTTTATCAGCCAATCTAACCAAAAACCGTGTGAGTGCTAGGGAGATGGCTCAGCAGTTAAAGACACTGCTTGCAAAGCCTGGAGGCCCAGGTTCTATCCCCTAATGCCCACATAAAGCCAGATGTACAAAGTGGCGCATGTATCTGGAGTTTGTCCACAATGGCAAGAAGACCTGATGTGCCCATTCTCTCTCTCTTTCTGTTTGTAAGTAAATAATAAATTTAATTTTTAAAAATTATTTTTTGAAAAAGGTATCAGCAAAAAAAAAAAAAAGGTATCAGCTTCAAGTTCACTTAAAGATTCTGCCTTGGTGGGAGGGGACTGGAGAGAGGGCTCAGTGGTTAAAGTGCTTGCCTCCTAAGCCTAAGGACCTAAGGCTCAATTCCGCAGTACCCACATAAGCCAGATGCATAAGGTGGTACATGCATCTGGAGTTCGTTTGCAGTGGCTGGAGGCCCTGGCATGCCTATTCTCCCTCTCTCTTTCTCTCTCACTCAAATAAATAAATAAGTAGAAACAAAAATAAAGATTCTGCCTTAGTAAAAAGGTGGAAGGTGCCGGGCATGGTGGTGCACGCCTTTAATCCCAGCATTTGGGAGGCAGAGTTAGGAGGATTGCTGTGAGTTCGAGGCCAGCCTGAGACTACAGAGTGAATTCCAGGTCAGCCTGGGCTAGAGTGAGACCCTACCTCGAAAAATGAAAAAAAAAAAAAAGGTAGAAGGGGCTGGAGAGATGGCTCAGCAGTTAGGGCGCTTGCTTGGGAAACCTAATGGACTCCAGTTCAATTCCCAGTGCCCACATAAAGCCAGATACACAAAGTGGCACATGTGTCTGGAGTTTGTTTGCACTAGCTGGAGGCCCTGGCGTGCCCATTCTCTCTGTCTGTCTCTCTTCTTCCTATGTGGAGGATCAGTAGAGGATGTGTCTCATGAGGCACGGGCATCTTGTGAGCACACACACACACACACACACACACACACACGTACGCGGGCACACACACCAATCTCCAGTTCAGGTTCTGCCTTCCTTTTCAAAAATAAGTTGCTACCTTACAAAGAAAGTGTCTCCCCCAGAAGCCCTCACTGACCAACATCCCCTACATTGCAGTAAGAGGGAGATAGAGAGCAGACTTCAGAAAGAATTTTCCAGAAGGTTAACAGTAACAGTACTAAGGATAGACAATTAGAGACAAGACGGCTGAATCCTTTCTCATCTGAGACGCAGCACAGAGAAGCAGAGGTTTAGATGGAGGCTTTTTTTTTTTTCAGGTAGGGTCTCACTCTAGCTCAGGGTGGCCTCGAACTCATGATGATCCTCCTACCTCTGCCTCCCGAGTGCTGGGATTCAAGGCGTGGATGGTGGCTTTGAGAAGAGGTTTGGATTGGAGGCTTTGGGAGCTGGGTTTTGTGTCACCTCTCAGCCCTGATCTTAAGCAACTCTCTCATCAGAAGTCGCTCTGTCCCTGTAGGCCTCTCACTCTAGGTCAGGCTGACCTGGAATTCACTATGTAGTCTCAGGGTGGCCTCGAACTCACAGTGATCCTCCTACCTCTGCCTCCCGAGTGCTGGGATTCAAGGCACTCGCCACCTCGCCCAGCTCTTTCAGGCCTCTGCTTCTTTACTGCTATGGAAGGACGGGAGAAAGCCCCTTCCACGCTGGCCTCCCTGGAGCGTGGACTGAGCACCTGAGACTAAAGACCAAGAGCTCTGGGTGCACAGCTGGCTGCCTGTCACTTGCTGTGTGACCCCAGACATGGCCCTTGTCCTCTCTGGCTTTCAGGCCGCGTGGGAGTGGCCTGGCTCCTCCGCTGGTCTACAGTGGAGGAGAAGGAAGTCGTGACCCTGCCTGGGCAGGTTTCACAGGCCAGTTCCGGCTGCTGGGGGGAGGGGAGGTAGTGTGCATTTCCTTCTCGGGCACTGAGGGCATGCCGGGCATGCCCTGTACTGAAAATGCCAGTGGGCACCGTGGGGCGGGCGCACCAGCCCCGCTGCCCGACCCTCCACCCTGCCCGCCCCAGTCTGCGCTCAGGCCTGGGACCCCCGTGCCTGTTTGCCCAGTCTGCCCTGCCCCGGGAGCGGAGATCAAAAAACGGCAGGAACTGGAGGAAACTGGGCCAGCACTGTAGGAGAAGGAGAGCGGCTGGGCGCAGATGGACTGAATTCCCGTCGAGGTCCTGGAGTCCCTGCCCCCATCGCCGTCATTGCTAGGGGACCTGGGCCCAGTCTGTGTGACAGGATTAGGACTACCTTCGGAAATGATCCAAGGAAAAGGGAGGGGGACCTATGGGTCTCCGTGGCTCCACAATATGCCAGTCTCCCTAGCTTGACCCCAGGGGACCTTGGCATATGACCCAGGGGTCTCGGCACATGAAAAAACAAACTTCCAGGGCCTGGAGAGATGACTTAGCGGTTAAGGTGTTTGCCTGCAAAACCAAAGGACCTCGGTTCAATTCCCCAGGACCCACGTAAGCCAGATGCACAAGGTGGCACATGTGTCTGGAGTTCCTTTGCAGTGGCTGGAGGCCCTGGTGCGCCCATTCTTTCTCTCTCTGTGTCTGCCTCTCTCTCACACTGGCAAATAAATTAAAAACAAAAAAACCAAAAAGCTTCCAAAAAGGAACCAAATTGTTCTGATGAGAGTATGGGGGTTCAGTCCAGGACACAGCCCTCCTGTCCCCCACTGTGGGATGGAGAGGAGAGAGAGCTATGCTGTAGTCTAGCCTCCGTGGCTCCGGTGTTCACCGCTCGATTCCCTGTGGTTCTCTAGCCTCAGTTTTCCCAACTGTGGGACTGCGAGGTGGCCTGAGTCTTTGAGTGTAGAAGGGGCAGGAGTTTAGCAAATTTCCCCAGAGAAAACGAGGTAAGGAAAGAGATGAGAGCCAGGTGTGCTGCTGCTGAGGAGTAACCCTCAAGGTCCTGGGGTGCCCTGCCACCAGGCTGAGATCACAGGGCCGCCCCCTGTCCCCACCATCATCCACGAAGTCAACACACTCCACCTCCATAGTCAAGAATCTGGCATCCGACCCTCCAGCCCCCACCCCAGGGATCAGAGTGCCCCTTCCCCACCGCTTCCACACCTTACCCCCAGCCCAGCAGTGCAGACCCTAACCCAGGCGTCTGAGACTTCCAGCAGTCTGCACTGGGCAGGGGCGGAGCAAGGCCAGGCATGGTAGGGGACAGGGCCTGCCAGCCCCCTCCAGTGCCCCAGTTCCCAGGCAGCTCTTAAAGAGACCAGGAAGAATTAGCCAGGGCAGCTTAAGGGGTGAAAGTGGAGGAAAGGAGATGGAGGGGGCAGTACCGGAATTGCCAGGGCCAGGGGAGCCCAGTAGGAGCCTGGCACTGGCCACGTCCTCTGGAAGCCCCCAGGTTCCCTCCACCTGGCCAGGTCCTTGTCACCCCGCTCTGACCACCACCTCGCACCTCCCAGCCCCTGCTCCCTTTGGGCTTCTGCCCACTTCCTTCCTTCTCTCCCTCTATATTCGTGCCACCTCAGTCTGTTAAGGGCTGCCAGCTGGCACTGACTGGTATGAGGCACAAAGAGTAAGTAAGTAAGCCCGAGAAGTGGAAAGGCCCCAGGCCTGAACACAGGGAGGGGCTCTCCCCTCAGAATCAACCTGGGACGGAGGCAGAAGGCACGACCCTTCCAACAGCCTCAGCTCCTTTCCACTGGGTCTCTGGAGGTAGAACCAGAGGGGGCTCTGGAGAAGCTGGGAGACAGAGAACCCAGCTTACTCCCTCCCTCTCCAACTTCTGATAGGCCATCAAGGTTGTGACATAAAAAGGGAAAATAAGGGCTGGACAGATGGCTCAGTGGAGTTCCTTTGCAGTGGCAGGAGGCCCTGGAATGCTCTCTCCCTCCCTGAAAATAAGTAAATTTTAAAAATTATAAATAAGATTTTTTATAAATACCTAGCTATTTTTTAAATTAAATTAAATATTTTTATATAGTCGGGCATAGTGGTGCACTTTAATCCCAGCACTCCCTCGGGAGGCAGAGGTAGGAGGATCACTGTGAGTTCAAGGCCACCATGAGAATACAGAGTGAATTCAGGTCAGCCTGGGCTAGAGTGAGACCTTACCTCGGAAAACCAAAATAAATAAATAAATAAATAAATAAATAAAGGGAAAACAAAAAAAAGGCTGAGTGTGGCTGGGAGGGAAGCCCTGTGGTTTGATCCCACATGAACACAAGACTGGGAGAGTGGAGGGTGGGGGAGCAGAGGTTCAAAGCTACACAATACTGGAGTGCGACCCCACCTGGAAAACAAAAACAAAAGAGAGAGAGAGAGAAAGCCAGGCATTGTGGTGCACGCCTTTAATCCTAGCACTGGATGAGGTAGGAGGATTGCCGTGACTTTGAGGCCAGCCTGAGACTACATAGTGAATTTCAGGTCAGCCTGGAGTACGGTGAGACCCTACCTCGAAAAATAAGCAAAAGAGAGAGAGAGAGAAAAAAAAAAGAAAAAAGAAAGAAAGAGAAAGAGAGAGTATGAGAGTGAAAAATCAAGAGAGAGAGTCTGAACTTTGAATTGATAGCCAGAGGGGGCAGGCAGGGGAGCTGAAAACCTACCACAGAGACAGAGAGAGAGAGAGAGAGAGAGAGAGAGAGAGAGAGAACACAGATAATAGACAAAGACAGACAGCAGACAACGTTATTTCTCATTTCTGCCTTTTCTCAGGTGCAGAGTTCTCTTGGAATGAGTTTCACATTCCCACTGCTGGAAGGCCAAATCCCAACCCAGACCCATCTGGCCCTCGCCTTCCCCCAGGTCTGCGTCCTTCCTGACATCTGCGTATACCCTTCCAGCCCTCTCTCTGCAAAGCCCTCGGGGTAGTCATCCACAGTGCTCCTCCGACATCTTCCTGACGTTTGTGTCTATCCTTCCAGCCCTCTCTCTGCAAAGCCCTCGGGGTAGTCATCCACAGAGCTCCTCCAACATCTTCCTGACGTTACGTCTATTCTTCCAGCCCTCTCTCTGCAAAGCCCTCGGGGTAGTCATCCACAGAGCTCCTCCAACATCTTCCTGACGTTACGTCTACCCTTCCAGCCCTCTCTCTGCAAACCCCTCGGGGTAGTCATCCACAGTGCTCCTCCGACATCTTCCTGACGTCTGTGTCTACCCTTCCAGCCCTCTCTCTGCAAAGCCCTCGGGGTAGTCATCCACAGAGCTCCGACATCTTCCTGACGTCTGCGTCTACCCTTCCAGCCCTCTCTCAAGCCCTCGGGGTAGTCATCCACAGTGCTCCTCCGACATCTTCCTGATGTCTGCGTCTACCCTTCCAGCCCTCTCTGCAAAGCCCTCGGGGTAGTCATCCACAGTGCTCCTCCAACATCTTCCTGATGTCTGCGTCTACCCTTCCAGCCCTCTCTCTGCAAACCCCTCGGGGTAGTCATCCACAGTGCTCCTCCGACATCTTCCTGACGTCTGTGTCTACCATTCCAGCCCTCTCTCTGCAAAGCCTTCGGGGTAGTCATCCACAGTGCTCCTCCGACATCTTCCTGACGTCCGCGTCTACCCTTCCAGCCCGCTCTCTGCAAACCCCTCGGGGTAGTCATCCACAGTGCTCCTCCGACATCTTCCTGACGTCTGCGTCTACCCTTCCAGCCCGCTCTCTGCAAACCCCTCGGGGTAGTCATCCACAGTGCTCCTCCGACATCTTCCTGACGTCCGCGTCTACCCTTCCAGCCCGCTCTCTGCAAACCCCTCGGGGTAGTCATCCACAGTGCTCCTCCGACATCTTCCTGACGTCCGCGTCTACCCTTCCAGCCCGCTCTCTGCAAACCCCTCGGGGTAGTCATCCACAGTGCTCCTCCGACATCTTCCTGACGTCTGCGTCTACCCTTCCAGCCCTCTCTCTGCAAAGCCCTCGGGGTAGTCATCCACAGAGCTCCTCCGACATCTTCCTGACGTCTGCGTCTACCCTTCCAGCCCTCTCTCTGCAAACCCCTCGGGGTAGTCATCCACAGTGCTCCTCCGACATCTTCCTGACGTCTGCGTCTACCCTTCCAGCCCTCTCTGCAAAGCCCTCGGGGTAGTCATCCACAGTGCTCCTCCGACATCTTCCTGACATCTATGTCTACCCTTCCAGGCCCCTCTCTGCAAAGCCCTCGGGGTAGTCATCCCACAGAGCTCCTCCAACATCTTCCTGACGTCTGTCTACCCTTCCAGCCCTCTCTCTGCAAAGCCTTCGGGGTAGTCATCCCACAGAGCTCAGCTGCCACTGCATTTTCTAGGAGCCAGAGGAGTCCTGCCTGGAGGAAACCTCTCCGCCCTGGCTCGAAGGGAGCAATAGCAGCCTGCCCACTAGTGGTGACAGTGAGGATTGTTCTGTCCCTTCAGAAGTAATCTAGCAGTAGGTTCTGGGAAGGTGCTTGTGTCATGCCAGTTGTTTATTCATCAAATTTTTTTGTTTTTGTTTTTTTGAGGCAGGGTCTCACTCTGGCCCAGGCTGACCTGGAATTCACTATGGAGTCTCAGGGTGTCCTCGAACACACGGCAATCGTCCTGCCTCTACCTCCCGAGTGCTGGAATTAAAGGCATGCGTCACCACGCCCAGCCCTCAGTTGTATATTATTTAGAGAGAAGACAGAAAGTGAGTAAAACCCAAGAGGAATATGTCCGATGATGGAGGAAAATAAAGCAGGGATGGATGGAGAGATGGCTTAGTGGTTAAGGCACTTGCCTGCAAAGCCAAAGAACCCAGGACTCAACATAAGCCAGATGCACAAGGTGGCGCATCTATCTAGAGTTCATTTGCAGTGGCTGGATGCCCTGGCATGCCCATTCTCTCTATCTGCCTCTCTCTCTTTCTCAAATAAATAAAAATATTTTTAATTTTTTTTTAATTGAAGGGTTAACAGCAGCAACAACAAAAGCCAGGCGTGGTGGTGAACACCTTTAATCCCAGCACTTGAGAGGCAGACGTAGGAGGATCACCGTGAGTTCAAGGGCATCCTAAGAAAACAGAGTGAATTCCAGGTGAGCCTGGGCTACACCGAGACCTTACCTTGAACCACCCCCCCAAAAAAAATAATTGAGTGTGGTCACATATGCCTGTACCCCCAGTCTTGTGTGGGGGTGGTAAAGACAAGAGAAGCCCTGGAGCTCACAGGTCAGTCAGTCTGACTGAAAAAGGGCAGCTCTAGAATCAGTGAGGAGGACTCCATCTCAAGTGAAGAACTTGGAAGAGTGACGGAGACGGGCACCTGACCTTCTTCTCTGACCCCACACCCGTGCGCGTGGGGCAAACACACCTGCAAGCACACACATGCATACACTGTGCATACATATGCGCGCGCACACGCACACACACACACCACACACACACTTTTTTTTCCTTTTATTATTTGGGAGACAGAGAGAGAAAGAGGCAGAGAGGAAGAGAGAATGGGCATGCCAGGGCTTTTAGCCACTGTAAACAAACTCCAGACACATGTGCCACTTTGTGTACCTGTCTTACACAGTGCCTGGGGAATACAGCCTGGGTCCTTTGGCTTCAAAAGCAAATGCTTTAAATAGTAAGCAATCACACCAGCCTAATTTTTTGTTTCTTGTTTTCTTTTGTTTTGAGGTGGGTCTCCCTCTAGCCCAGGCTGGCCTGGAATTCGCTATGTAGTCTCAGGGTGGCCTTGAACTCATGGCATTCCTCCTAACTCTGCTTCCCCAGTGCTGGGATTAAAGGCGTGCACCGCTGTGCCTGGCTACACACATAATGTTTTGAGACAAGGTTTCAGGTGTCCAAGGGTGGCCTTGATCCTCCTTCCTCAATCACTCAGGTGATGGGATTACAGATGTCCACCACTAGGCCCACAGGTCAGTGACATCTGAACTGAAACTAGAAGCAAATAACGGAATAGAACATGCGATTGTTGCATGGGAAAAGTGGGGGTGGGCCACAACACTGACCTGATATAAGTGTTTGGAGGCAGATGCTGGGTATTTTCCAGGCACACCTGGACAGTGGCTGCAGAGTTATCAGGGCGAAAGTGGCACCAGGTTTTTGTGTCTGGCCTTGTAAGTATGTGCCATTGTGAGATTGGTTTTTTTTCTTCTTTATTTAGTTGTTTAATATATATAGAGAGAATGGGTACGCCAGGGCCTCTAGCCACTGCAAATGATCTCCAGACGCACGTGCCACCATGTGCATCTGGCTTACATGGGTCCTGGGGAGCCAAACCTGGGTCCTTAGGCATCTCAGGGAAGTACGTTAACCACTAAGCAAGCTCTCCAGCTCAGGACTGTGGTTGTATACTGTGTGCTTTGGGAAGATTCTCAGGGTTCTGAGCAGAGCAATAAACTAAACTAATAAAAGATCCCTGTGTTGCTCAGTGAAAAACAAACTGTGCAGGGGGAGGCTAGGGAAGCTGCATGAAACTGAGGCTGTAATCCAGGCAGGACATAATGGGAACAAGCCAGTGGCAATGTGGTAGTTTGAATGTATGGCCTCATAGATGCAGTTTTATTTTATTTATTTGAGAGAGAGAGAGACATAGAAAGAAAGAGAGAAAGAGAGAAAGAAGGAGGAAAATATATAGAGAGAACGGGGACACAGTGCCTCTAGCTAGCCATTGCAAATGGACTCCAGACACGTGTGCCACCTTGTGCATCTGGCTTACGTGGGTACTGGAGAATCGAACCTGGGTTCTTAGGCTTCACAGGCAAGTGCCTTAGCTGCTAAGCCATCTCTCCAGCCCAGGCATTTTATTAAAACTGAACTTACAGCCGGGCACGGTGGCGCACGCCTTTAATCCCAGCACTTGGGAGGCCAAGGTAGGAGGATCGCCGTGAGTTCAGTTCGAGGCCACCCTGAGACTCCATAGCGCATTTGAGGTCAGCCTGGGCTGGGGCCTAGCAGGCAGAGCCCCGCTATCGAGGGCGTGTCACTGGGGTAGGTCCGCCCTAAGGAGTGTGGAGAGCAGTTTGGAGCTCTGGCTGTTTGCTGGTGCCTCTCTGCTTGGATCCACAGAAGGGAGCTGGCTTCTTCTGCCATTCATGGTGTTCCCCTGGAATTTCTAAGCCTGAAATAAACCCTTTCCTCTGATAAGCTGCTTTTGGTCCAGTGTTTGTCCAACAACTTGAAGCTGACAGCAACAGGCAAGAATGGACTGGACTCCAGATGGATTTGAAAGATCGGAGCTAGGTCCGGTGACATACACCAAAAGTTCCTGCTACTCAGGTTGAGGTGAAAGGGTCTGTTGAGCCCTGATCAGACCAAGTAGCAGAAAGGAACCAAATCAGAAAGAGAAAAGAAGGAGAAGAGGGGAATAAAGGAAGAGACAGAGAGAGAGAGAGAGAGAGAGAGAAAGAGGAGCCAGGTGTGGTAGCATGCACCTTTAATTCCAGCACTTGGGAGGCAAAGGTAGGAGGATGGCCATGAGTTCAAGGCCAGCCTGAGACTACATAATGAATTCCAGGTCAGCCTGGAGTAGAGTGAGACCCTACCTCAAAAAACAAAAAGAGAGAGAGAGAGGGGAGAGAGAGAGAGAGAGAGAGAGAGAGAAGAGAGAAATAAAGGAAAAAGAAACAGAAAGAAAGAAGAGAAAAGAAAGGAAGGGTAAATCCTTGGTCAAATGCTTTCCTAGTATTTAAGAGCCCCTAGATTCATTTCCCAGCACAGGAAAGACATAATTTTTAAAATTTAAATGAAATTTAAATCCAAAGCAGGCATGGTGGTGCCGCCTATAATCCAGGCACTTGGCAGGCTAAGGCAAGTCTGGACTGCTTAGTGAGTTCCAGGCCAGACTGAGCTGCAAAGAAAGACCATGTGTCCACAAAGCAACACAAATCCCAGTGGGCTTTGCTAATGGGCTGTTGTGGGGTATGAGAGACTGGACATAATCAAAGATGACCTCAGGGATTGGACCTGAGTGATTGGAAACAAGGATGATACCAGCATCTTAGACAGAGGAAGCTGAGAAACCTGGCTGTGTCTTGGTTTTGTTTTGTTTTGTTGGGACCAGGTCTCATGTAGCTTCAGACTTGCTATGTAGCCCAAGAATTACCTTGAATTCCTAAGCTTCCTGTCATCACCTCCCAAGTGCAGGTGGGAGCTACCACTTCCAGCTTGGTTACATTAACTTTGTTCGTTCATTCATTTAGAGAGAGCACACCATGGCCTCCAGCCACTGCAAACGAACTCCAAACACATGTGCTACTTGTGCATCTGGCTTATGTGGGTCCTGGGGAATCCGACCTGGGTCCTTTGGCTTTGCAGAAAAGCACCTTAATAGGCCGTCACTCCAGCCTATGTATATATATATATATATATATTTGAGAGCAACAGACAGAGAGAGAAGGAGGCAGAGAGAGAGAGGGAAAATGGGTGCATCAGAGCCTCCAGCCACTGCAAACGAACTCCACATGCATGCGCCACCTTGTACATCTGGCTAATGTGAGTACTGGGGAATTGAGCCTCGAACTGGTGTCCTTAGGCTTCACAGGCAAGCACTTAACCGCTAAGCCATCTCTCCATTCCCTCCCCCCCTTTTTTTTAAGGTAGAGTTTCACTCTATCTCAGGCTCACTTAGACCTAGAATTCATTATGTAGTCTCAGGGTGGCCTCAAACTCCCTACCTCCTACCTCTGCCTACCAAGTGCTGGAATTAAAGGCATGCGCCACCACGCCCAGGTAACTTTTTTAAAAAAAGTATATATATTGTTTATTTATTTGCAAGCAGGGAGAGAGAATAAGAGAGGTAGAGAAGACTATTGCCACTGTGAACAAACTCCAGATATATGTGCCACCTCGTGCAGCTAGATTTCCATAAATACTGGGGAATTGAACCAGGGCTGGTAAACTTTGCAGGCAAGCACCTTTAACTGCTGAGCCATCTCCCTAGCCTTACATTAACATTGAAATGCCATTTGACCTTCAAACGGGGATGCAGGTGTCCAGTGGGGAACAGGGCAAAGGAGCAGGCTGAAGGTATAAACTGGGAAGTCAGCAATGCAAGCATGGTAGTTAAAGCCAGGAGCTTGGAAGAAACCTCTTGAGTCAGAGTTGCCTGCACCCCATGAGCCTGCACCGCATGAGCCTGCACCCCATGAGCTGAGCCCTGGGCACCTGGGTGCAGATGGGCCATGGAGAGAGGAAGAAACAGCTGGAAAAGGTGGATCACCCAGGACAGAGTCGAGGAAATTGAGGACTGAGAAGTGGTCATTGGGTAAAGGGTGTGCAGGGAGGGCTGGAGAGATGGCCTAGTGGTTAAGGTGCTTGCCTGAGAAACCTAAGGAGCCAGGTTTGATTCCCTAGGACCCACATAAGCCAGATGCACAGGTGCTGCATGGGCCTGAAGTTTGTTTGCTGTGACTGGAGGACTGATGTGCCCATTCTCTCTCTCTCTTTCTCTGCTTCTCTCTCCCTCTCAAATAAATAAGTAAATAAAAAAGCCAGGTGGGGTGGCACACACTTTTAATCCCAGCACTCGGGAGGCAGAGGTAGGAGGATTGCTGAGAGTTCTAGGCTGCCCTGAAACTACATAGTGAATTCCAGGTCAGCCTGGGCTAGAGTGAGACCCTACCTTGAAAAAAAAAAAAAAAAAAAAGAAAGGAAGGAAGAAAGGAAGGAAGGAAGGAAGGAAGGAAGGAAGGAAGAAAAATATTCCTGTCTGGCTTTGAACTTACTATATATCCCAGGCTGGCCTCAAATGCTCAAAGATCCTCCTGCCTCAGCCTCCCAAGTGATGATATTACAGATGTGAGCCACTGAACCCGGAAAGAGAAGATCTTAGGTGTTTCTTGTATTAACAATAAGTGAAGTTGGGTGTGGCCTTTAATCCCAGCATTTGGGAGAGGTAGGAGGCTCTCCATGAGTTCAAGGCCTGCCTGGGACTACAGAGTGAGTTACAGGTCAGCCTGGGCTACAGTAAGACCCTTCTTCAAAAAAAAAAAAAGACTAAAATAAAAAAAATAGGGGGCTGGGGAGATGGCTTAGTGGTTAAGGCGCTTGCCTATGAAGCCCAAGGACCAATGTTCAATCTCTCCAGATCCCACATAAGCCAGATGCATGAAGGTGAGGCAAGCGCAAGGTCACACATGCCCACTAGGGGGAGCAAGCATCTGGGATTTATTTTCAGCAGCTGAGGACCTGGCACACCAGTTCTCTCTCTCTCTCTCTCTAAAATAAAAGAAAAAAAATTAAAGCCAGGTGTTATTGGCACATGCCTTTAGTCCTTGCACTCAGGAGGCAGAGGTAGGAGCATCACTGTGAGATCGAGGTCACCCTGAGACTACATAGTGAATTCGAGGTCAGCCTGGACTAGAGTGAGATCCTGTTTCAAAAAACAAAAAACAAAAAACAAAACAAACAAAAAAAGGTTGATAACTTTCATAACTAGTATAGCCATAGTTCTTTTTAAATTTTTTAAAAAATTCATTCATTCATTTTATTATTATTATTATTATTATTATTATTATTATTATTATTTTAGTTTTTTGAGGTAGGGTCTCGCTCTAGCCGAGGCTGACCTGAAATTCACTATGTAGTCTCAGGCTGGCCTCGAACTCACGGTGCACGGTGATCCTTCTACCTCTGCCTCCCAAGTGCTGTGATTAAAGGCGTGCACCACCACGCCCAGCTGAATATTTCTTTTTTTATGACATTTTTATTAAAGAGAGAGAATGGACACTCTATGACCTCATCCCTCTACAAATGAACTGCAGATGCATGTGCCAGATGGGTACTAGGGCTTTGAAAAAGGGCCATCAGGCTTTGCAAGCAAGTGCCTTTAACTGCCGAACCATCTCTCCAGTCTTCCTTCCTTTGTTTGTTTCTTTGTTTTCGAGGTAGGGTTTCTCTCTAGCCCAGGCTGACCTGGAGCTCACTTTGTAGTCCAAGGCTGGCCCTGAACTCACAAGGATCCACCTACCCTGTGTCTGAGTGCTGGGATTAAAGGTGTGCACCACCATGCCCAACTATCCCTCCTTTAAAAAAATATATTGGGTTGGAGGGATGGCTTAGCGGTTAAGGCGTTTGCCTGCAAAGCCAAAGGATCCTGGTTCCATTCCCCAGGGCCCACATTAGCCAGATGCACAAGGGGGTGCATGCGTCTGGAGTTTGTTTGCAGTGACTGGAGGCCCTAGTGCACCCATTCTCTCCCTCTCTGCCTCTTTCTCTCTCAAATAAATAAATAAATAATATATTAAAAAATATTTATTTATTTATTTAAGAGAGAGACAGAGCCAGGTGTGGCTTGGCACATGCCTTTAATCCCAGCACTCGGGAGGCAGAGGTAGGAGGATTTCTGTGAGTTCGAGGCCACCCTGAGACTAAATAGTGAATTCCAGGTCAGCCTGGGCTAGAGTAAGACCCTACCTCGAAAAAGGAAAGAAACAAAAGAGAGAGACAGACAGACAGACAGACAGACAGACTATGATTATGACAGGGCCTCTTGCTGCTGCAAATATATCTCAGATGCATGTGCCACTTTGTGTATCTGGCTTTACATAGGTATTGGGGAATTGAACTTAGGCAAGCGGGCTTTGCTAGGAAGTGCCTATAACCACTAAGCCATCTCCCTAGCTCCCTGAGAATATTTCAATTCAGAGGAAATAGCTACAGCCCACTTCCTCCAGCTCTCAAATTCTTGTCACCCTCTCTTCTGCCATCTGCCATGTTTCCAGAGCTTTGAAGGGGGTGATGACATAGATATTGATGATGATGATAATGATGATTGGTTTGTTGAGATAGGGTCTCACTCTAGCCCAGGCTGACCTGGAATTCACTATGTAGTCTCAGGGTTGCCTCGAACTCACAGTGATCCTCCTACCTCAGCCTCCCGAGTACTGGGATTAAAGGTGTGTGCCACCACGCCCAGCTAAAAACATGTCGGGCTGGGGAGATTGCTCAGTGGTTAAAGACTCTTGCTTGCAAAGCCTGAGGGTCCAGGTTTGATTTCCCCAGTGCCCACGTAAAGCCAGATGCACAAATTGGTGCATTTCTCTGGAGGTTCCTACTCACTGTCTTTCTGTGTCTGTCTCTCTCTCAAATAAATAAAACTACTTTAAATATATATATATATATATATATATATATATATATATATATATATATATATATATGTCTGTGACAGCTGTGGTGGCACACGTCTTTAATCCCAGCACTCAGGAGATAGAGGTAAGAGGATCACTGTGAGTTCCAGGCCATCCTGGGACTACAGAATGAGATCCAGGTCAGTCTGGGTTAGAATGAGAGCCCACCTCAAACCCCCACTCCCCTCCACATATATACACATATATGTGTGTGTGTGTGTGTGTGTGCGCGCGCGCGCGCGTGTTCTCAGCTTTACTCTAGGAATTACAGAACAAAAACAAGAATATGTTGTCAAGTATTCCCCCGTGGCCTGCTGCACGCTGAGCCGCGCAGAGCATCTCGCGAGGGAGGAGCCCCGTGCGGAGGCTGTAACTGTAAATTCTGCCGCAGGCCACTTTGCGGCGGGTTGCGCACTTGCCTCCAAAGCCGTGGGCCCTCGTCCTCAGAGCAGGGGACCTGGCCTGCGGGGCTCGGTGTCCGCAGCCCGCAAAGCCTCCGCAGGCCTGCCCCAGCCCTCCCGGGCTGCTCCGACCCCACGCCCAGCAGCCTTGCGGGTCGTGGTGGGGTGCTGGCGCCCCCAGGTGCCCGGCTCAGGAAGTGCAGGCAGGGTACAACCTGGCTCAGCGGACGCGGGACTGTGCTCCTGCCCAAGACAGCAAATGCCAGGCCTTGCTGCCTAGGCTGGCAGCGGAAAGGTTTTCTTCTTCGAAGCCGCCCACCTGGGCTCCATTCCCTACAGCACTTTCCTCTGACGTCCCTTCCCCTGAGAACTCGTGGGGTCTCGGGTGAGGAGATCTCAAGGGGTTCTTGCATGATTTCAGAGGTTTTTCTCTGGTCATTGATTTCATTTTTTTTTCCAATCTGTTTTCCTACAATTAAAAAAAAAATGCCTTTTGAAGCCGGGCGTGGTGGCGCACGCCTTTAATCCCAGCACTCGGGAGGCAGAGGTAGGAGGATCGCCGTGAGTTCAAGGCCACCCTGAGACTCCATAGTGAATTCCAGGTCAGCCTGGGCTAGAGGGAGACCCTACCTCTGAAAAAAAAAAAAAAAAGCCTTTTGGGCTGAAGAGATGGCTTAGCGATTAAGCCCTTGCCTGTGAAGCCTAAGGACCCCGGTTCGAGGCTCGATTCCCCAGGACCCACGTTAGCCAGATGCACAAGGGGGCACATGCGTCACATCTGGAGTTCATTTGCAGAGGCTGGAGGCCCTGGCACATCCATTCTCTCTCTCTGCCTCTTTCTCTCTGTCTGTCGCTCTCAAATAAATAACAATAAACAAAAAAATGCCTTTCATGGCTTACCTGCAAAGTTAAAGGACCCAGGCCTCCGATTCCCCATTATGTACCTGCAGATGCAGTGGTGCATGCATCTGGAGTTCAGCTGGAGGCCCAGCACACCCATTCTGTCTCATCTATCTCTCTGCTTGCAAATAAGTAAATTAAAATATTTTATTACTTTTTTTATTTGTGGGTGTGAGAGAGAAAGAATGGGCACGCCAGGGCTCCAGACACTACAAACATCCAGACACATGTGCCATCTTGTGCATCGGGCTTATGTGGGCACTGAGGAATCAAACCTGGCTCTTTAGGCTTCACAGGCAAGCGCCTTAACCGCTAAGCCATCTCTCCAGCCCAAATGTATATGTTTTTGAACCCTTTTCTGGCTGGCATGGTGGCACAAACCTTTAATCCCAGCACTCAGGAGGCAGAGGTAGGAGGATCACCATGAATTTGAGGCCACCCTGAGACTCTGAGACTCCATAGTGAATTCCAGGTCAGCCTGGGCTAGAGTGAGACCCTACCTCGAAAAACCAAAAACCAAAAACAAAAAACAAACAAAAAAAAAAAAAACCCTTTTCTTTCTTTTTTTCTAGTTTTACACACTGTCATTCAACTTACCTGGAACTTACTCCGCTACCTAGGCTGACCTCAAACTCATAGTGAATCTCTTGCTTCAGCCTCCCAAGTGCTGGGATTAGAGGCACAAAGCACTACATTCTGCTGTTTTCAGTACTGAGGAAGACCCAGGGTCTCCATCACGTGACAAGTGCTCTGCAGCTAAGCCACGCCTTTGCCCACAGCGGTGTCTGACAGGCTCAGGTCTTCTGTCCAGAAAACATACACATATTTTATCACCCACATTTAAAAAATATTTTATTGGGCTGGAGAGATGGCTTAGCAGTTAAGTGCTTGCCTGTGAAGCCTAAGGACCCCGGTTCGAGGCTCGATTCCCCAGGACCCACATTAGCCAGATGCACAAGGGGGCGCATGTGTCTGGAGTTCATTTGCAGTGGCTGGAGGCCCTGGCGTGCCCATTCTCTCTCTCTCTCTCTATCTGCCTCTTTCGGTCTCTGTCTGTCACTTTCAAATAGTAAAAATAAACAAAAAAAAAAAATATTTTATTTAGAGCCAGGCATGGTGGTGCACGCCTTTAATTCCAGCACTCGGAGGCAGAGGTAGGAGGATCGCGTGAGTTAGAGGCTACCCTGGGTCTACAGAGTGAATTCCAGGTCAGCCTGGGCTAGAGCAAGACCCTACCTTGAAAAACAAAACAACAAAACAAAACAAAAAATATTTTATTTACTTGAGAGAGAGAGAGAGAAAGCAGTAGATAATGGACGCGCCAGGGCCTCTAGCCACTGCAAATAAACTCCAGAAGCAGAAATCACCTTGTGCATCTGGCTTTACATGGATACTGGGAAATAGAACCTGGGTCCTTAGGCTTTGCTGCAAGCACTTTAACCGCTGAGCCAGCCCTTGATCATCTTTATACACACACACACATATATATGTTTTGTTTTGTTTTTGGAGGTAGGGTCACACCCTAGCCCACGTTAACCTGGAGTTCACTATGTAGTCTCAGGTTGGCCTCGAACTCATGGAGATCCTCCTATCTCTGCCTCCTGAGTGCTGGGATTAAAGGCATGTGCCACCATGCTTGGCTGATTATTATTATTTTTTAATTTTTTAACTTTATTTGAGAGAGAGAGAGAGGGAGAGAATGGACATGCCAGGGCCTCTAGCCACTGCAAATGAACTCCAAATGCATGCGCCTCCTTGTCCATCTGGCTTACAGGGGTCCTGGAGAATTGAACTGGGATCCTTTGGTTTTGCAGGCAAATGCCTTAGTCACTAAGCTATTTTTCCAGCCCCTGATTATTATTCTTAAATCTTTTTTTTTATTTGAGAGAAAGAAGCAGATAGAGAATGGACATGCCAGGACCTCTAGCCACTGAAAATGAACTGCAGACACATGCACCACCTTGTGCATCTGGCTTTTTATGTGGGTACTGGGGACTTGAACCTAGATCCTTTGGCTTTGCAGGCAAGCACCTTAATGACTAAGCCATCTTTCCAGCCCTGTTTTTTATTTACTTATGTTTGTTTGTATGAAGGTAGGGTCTCACTCTCACTCTAGCCCAGGCTGACCTGGAATTCACTATGTAGTCTCAGGATGGCCTTGAACTCTCAGCAATCCTCCAATCTCTGCCTCCCGAGTGCTGGGATTAAAGGTGTGCACTTGTTCGGTTTTTTTTTTGAGACAGGATCTTACTTACCACAGACTGGCTCAACCTCAATATGTAACAGGGAAGGACCTTGGACTTCTGACCCTACACTCTCTGCTTCCCTTCCTGAGTGTTGGGGGTACTGGGGTGTACTACCTCACCAAGCTTAGTGGTGCTGGGGGTTGGGTCCAGGGCTTCATCATGCTTTTGTTTTTCATTAACAACAATTATATACATATATAACATAATTATAGACAATAAACCATGGTAATTCTCCCCCTCCCCATGTTTTTTTTTTTTCCATTTTTCAAGGTAGGGTCTCAGTCTAGCCCAGGCTGACCTGGAACTCACTATGTAGTCTCAGGGTGGCCTCGAACTCATAGCGATCTTCCTACCTCTACCTCCCGAGTGCTGGGATTAAAGGCGTGCGCCACCATGCCCGGCTTGTTGTGCTTTGCAAGGTAAGTTCCTGTGCTCCCATCCACCCTGTCTGTCAGTGCCCCTGTCAGGTTCACCACGGGTCACCACCACTCACAAGGTGCCTGATCGCTGTGGGGTGGATGAAGGGGAGGAAGGAGACGCCTCCCCTTTGCTCCTCCCCAGGACACACCGACTCCTACAACAGTCCTGTCCATCACCCCGAAGTTGCTCTCCAAGCTTTATTTCTTTGTTTCCTGAGGTCAGGGCAGGCAGTGACCACTGGGCCCCTGTGTGTGCGTGCACCTGCCCCTCAGAACACATGGCGACGCCCAACAAAGACACACCACAGCAGCCACGGATGGAAATAACTAGTGTATTGATCTGGGGAGGGGAGGCGCAGATGGGAAACAGAGGGTGAGGGGCTTAGTGTTTGCCAGGAACTACGGTCACCCCCTCTATCCCTCTCACCTTCTTTCTTTCCAGTGGGCCCCTCCCAGCAGCCTCTTTTTCTTTCCTCACTGTACCCGACTTGACCGTGACCTTCAGTGACTGGGCAGGACCCACTCTCAGACTGACTTCCCTCCCTCCTCCCTGTTCTTCCTCCACCTCATCCCCATCTCTTGTCAAAATAAAATCCACTAAAAGCAAGCGCGGGGGGGGGGGGGTTTCCTAGGAGCGTCCACTCACCCGGGCTAGGGAGGGGGCAGGATGAGGGCAGGCCAGGCGCAGGAGCCTCAGCCATGGGGAGGAGAGCCAGGAAGTCCAGCCCTAGGGCCCAGGCTCGGCCTCCCCTTCTCTTCCCTCCTCCCTCTCTCTCTCTCTCTCTCTCTCTCTCTCTCTCTCTCTCTCTGGCTGGCTTGGCAGTGGGCCAGCTGTCTTCAGGAGGCTGGTGGAGGGCTCCACGCCCGCCTCTCAGGCACCATGTCACAGGGTCCCGGGCTCAGGGGCAGCAGGGCAGTCCGCGAGGCAGAAAGTAGGCTGCGTACGAGTAGCCCTTTCCCTGGGCTTCTCAGAGCCGTCTTACTCAAGGAAAGGAAGCGAGAGGAATTAAGATTGAAATAAAGGCTGGTTTTTTTTTTTGTTTGCTTGTTTGTTTGTTTTTGGCTTGTGATTTTCCTTCTGTATAAAACCACTATAGAAAATAACTTCTCTTAGAAAAAAAATATAGAAGTAAAAAACCAAAGGGGCTATTTTTCTTTGGCTTCAGGCCTGCTCCCATGAGGTTCAGGGCACAGGTGGGCATGAGGTGAGGAGGAAGCAGGAGGGTTCCACCCCAGCCCCTGCCTGGCCGGTCCCACATTACATGATGCGGCAGTTCTGGGGGTTCTAAGAGAGAAGAGAGGGCAGAGGTGTGAGGGGCAGTGGCTGGGCCCTTCCTTCTCCCTCCTGTCTTGCCCCACCCCTCACACTGTCACCCCGCCCTGGCCTCAAGTCTGGGGCTCAGACGAGAGGAGCAGGGAACAAGAGGAGCGACCTAGAACGGCTTACAGGAGCGAAGGGTCCCCCCCCCCCCCACCGCCTTGCCCCACCGCTCAGTGACCAGGGCTTCTCCTGTAGGGCTGAAGGCAAAAGGGTGAACTCACCTGGGTCCGGGGACTGGAGTTGCCCAGGAGGTAGGAGCGGGTGACCAGGTTGTCCCCGAAGCTGCCACCCCCACTGCCCCCCACACTGCGGTAGCTGCGAGTCACTGTGACACTGGAGGCGGAGGAACCCGAGGAGATGGATCCGCCCACCTGGGCTCCCGAGCCGGCAGACGCCTTGTCAGCAGGCTGCCCGCAGGTCCCGCACAGCACGGTGCGTGAGCGCAGGTTGTACTCGGCGGGGTCCCCCGAGCTGCTGCAGTGGGAGCCCTGGGGAGGGAGACAGAGTCTGGGACTGAGTGCTCAGGCCCAGCACCCAGCCTCGGGGCTCTGTGGGCTCTTCCCCACCAGGCAGGAAGTGCGCTTCCATGCCCAGAGAGCCAGAGGGAATAAGGGCCTGGGAAGCTGGGGGTGAGTGGGTGGGTCGGGGGAGTTGGGAGGAAGGACACAGAAGAGACATCAGTCCAGAGAGGGATGTATTTCACTCTGTCCTAAGTCCTCTAAACTTAGGAGGGGGAGGCAGCTGCGGGTAGAGAAAATTAATTTGGGAAGTGGACAGGAACGAGGGAAAGCACTCTTGTCTTTAAGATGAGGAAATGAGAGGACAGGCATGCGACAGGACCGGAGACGGAGACGGGACCAGCAGGGGAAACACATGCAAGAGGATGGGAAGGGAGGCAGGGCTGGGGGCTGAGTCTCTGTCCTCCCATCTCCTAACCACAAGGCAAACCCAGACCCTCGTCCGCAGCTACCGCGGCCTGCACCACAGCGCCAGCAAGTTCCCACTCCCTTCCTTGCCGCAGCAGGGCGCCCGGAAACCTGGGTTCCCCGATCAAGGGTTGGGGAGGAGAGAGAAGAAAGGCCAGGCAGCAAGTGAAGTTCCAAAACGTTCTTTAATGAAAAGACTTTGGCGTGGGAGCTGGGGAGAGGCTGCCTCGGCCGGGCATGGCTACCCAGTGTGGGCTGGGTCTCAGCGGCGGCTGCCACTCACGTGGTGGTGATGGAGCAGGTCATCTCCATCCTCGTCTTCATCGTCCTCCACCATGGTCACTGAGCGTACCAGCTTGCGCATGGCCACCTCCTGTGGGGACACCCACCGGCCCCGGCTTGAGGGTTGGGGTGAGGCAGGGAGGGCTGCACACTACACACTGGCCGAGAGCGGCCACCTGGAACCTTCCCTTGTCTAGCTGCCTATTCTGTCCTCTCGTGCCATAGCTGAGGAACTTCCTTCTACCGAGGGACACGGCCAAGCTCAAGACCATCAGGTCAGAGCGGGGCCCCACTGCAAACACCCCTATCAGTTCGATTTTACCAGGCACGCCACTGGAAGGGCTTTTGGTTGGCACACTGAGTGGGGACTTGAGTCTGCGGGGGAGTGACCCTAGAGTGACCGGGCTGCCTTGGGTTGGGGCAGCTGGCCCCCTTCATGGCCAGCAGAGGGAGCCTTGTCCAGCCATGGGCGGCCTGCAATGTACTCACTTCCCCAGTGGAGTTGATGAGGGCTGTGCGAAGGCTGTTCCCACAGCCCCAAGTGTTCTGCGCCTTCCACACCAGGTCGGTAGGGGGGCTATGGGTGGCCCCAGCTCCTGCAGCCCAGACCTGGGGAAAGAGGATTTGAGAAGCGTGTTCACTCTAGGGCTCCCGTCTCACGCCACTCCATCTTCACCAAAGGCCACCCCACTCCTGAGTCCTGAGCACCCCACCACTCACCGTCACCACCTGCCCGGCCTTCAGAGTGAACTTTGGCGGGAACCGGTAGGTCAGCAACGGATCCTCTCCATTCTGGCGTTTGATCTGCCAGTTACCCATGGACTGGTCCTGCCAGGGAGGAGGGAGAGGGGTGCTTAGCCTGGCTCAGGCCGGAGAATAGCCTGATTCCAGGAGATCAAGGAAAACAGAGCTGGGGCTTGGGCAGATGGCTCAGTGGTTAAAGGCACTTGCTTGTAAAGCCTGCTGGCCTAGGTTACATTCCCCAGTAGCCATGTGAAGCCAGGTACACAAAGTGACCATGTATCCGGAGTTTGTTTGCAATGGCAAGAGGCCCTGATGTGCTCATACTCTTTCTTTCTTTCTCTCTCTCTCTCTCTCTCTCTCCTTCTCTCTCTGAAGTACATTTTTTTTTTAATCAAGTAAATAGTTTTTTATTTTTTTGGTTTTTTGAGGTAGGGTCTTGCTCTAGCATAGGCTGACTGGAATTCACTATGTAGTCTCAGGGTGGCCTTGAACTCACGGCGATCCTCTTACCTCTGCCTAAATTAGGCCGGGTGTGGTGGCACATGCCTTTAATCTCAGCACTCGGGAGGCTGAGGTAGGAGGATCGCCGGAAGTTTGAGGCCACTCTGAGACTACATAGTGAATTCCAGGTCAGCCTGGGCTACAGTGAAACCCTACCTCGAAAACCACCCCCCAAAAAAAGAGAGAGAGAGAGACAGATAGACAGACACCAGGCAGGCCTGTCACCTTCCACATACAGAGGCCTTTGCTCTCCTCCCACTAACCCCACCCCTCAATAACCACAGCTGTTCTGTGTGAACATGTGTGCTGTGTCATGCACACTGATACGGTCCCACCAACTGATGACACAGGGACCGCTACTCATCGCCAGCCCCCAGATGAGGAAACAGATGAGCTCCCAGCCCGGGGCCGGCAGCCAGGGCTGGAACCCACACTGTGTCCTCAGACCCTGCGTCCGGGGCCTACCTCACTGGACTTGTTGCGCAGCCGCACGAACTTGCCCTCCTCGTCCACCTCCTCCACAGCCACGCGCCCGCTGGTGCGAGCGTGCTGCGAGAAGCTGCTGCGGCTCTCGCTGGACTCCAGCTTGCGCTTTTTGGTGACACTGCCGCTGGCGCCTTGCGACTGAGATGAGTGGGAAGAGGCGCGCCCACGGCCACGCTGCGAGGTGGGGCTCGGGGACAGGCGCAACCTGGAGACAGAGACAAGGAAGGGGTTTAGTCAAGGGCAATCACAGGCTGGGGACCCCCCGCCCCCGGCCCGCGCTTCCCGACCCCTCCCAGCTCACCTCTCCTCCTCGCCCTCCAGCAGCTTGCGGTAGGCGTGGATCTCCATGTCCAGGGCCAGCTTGATGTCCAGCAGCTCCTGGTACTCGTCCAGCTGTTGCTGCATCCTCGCCCGCATGTCAGCCATCTCGCGCTCCTTCTCGGCCAGCAGCCGCCGGCTGGTATCCCGCTCCCGGGCCAGAGAGTCCTCCAGGTCCCGAAGCTTCGCCTCCTTGGCTGCTAGCTGCAGTAGAGCAAGCAGGGATCTGGTGAGCTCCCATGGGGTCCCAAATAATAGAGAGGGAGGGGACACGGATACGGCACATGGCACCCAGGACCCTCTCCAGATAGCTGGGCTCTCGCCAGAGTTCATGGCAAGCTCTAACACGGCCTCAGCCAGTGACCAGGAAGCCCTTCCCAGTCTCTAATTGAAATCTCTCGTTCTGAGGCTAGACCCATTTCCCCCATCACAAGTAGCCCAAGCAGGCAGAATAGCATCGATGCCTTTTTTTCCCCCAAGCAGCAAAAATACAAAAGGGGGTGGGGATGTGCACAAGACAGCGGTGGGCAACTTGAGTCAGAATACTCAAGAGCAACACTGATGCTTTTAAACTTTCACACTGCAGGGCTGGAGAGACGGCTTAGTGGTTAAGGCGCTTGCCTGGAAAGCCACAGGACCCAGGTTCGATTCCCCAGGACCCACGTAAGCCAAATGCACAAGGAGACGCATGCATCTGGAGTTCATCTGCAGTGGCTGAAGACCCTAGTGCACCCATTCCGTCTCTCTGCCTCTCTCTGAAATAAGTAAAATTAAATAAATAAACATTTAAAATTTTGCACTGCGGAATGTTAGGACAGATCTGCGAGTCAGGGAGGAGGAGGATGCTTTCCACTTTCAAATGGGAAAGCGAGGCTGGGAGATGTAGCTCGGTGGTAGAGCCCTTGCCTCGCGTGCACAAGCCATGGATTCAAAGCAAGCCAGAAAACACTTCTTCCTCAAGTAGGAAAACAAAGGCTGGAGGATGAAGGAATACTGGAATACTGGCGTCAGATTCAAGACTAGTCAGTGGTCCTGGGGCCTCCTCTCCCCCTTTTCTTGGTTTTTGTTTTAGTTTTTGTTGTTGTTGTTGTTGTTGTTCATTTTTATTTATTTATTTGAGAGCAACAGACAGAGAGAGAAAGAGGCAGATATATATATAGAGAGAATGGGTGCGCCAGGGCCTCCAGCCACTGCAAACAAACTCCAGATGTGTGCACCCCCTTGTGCATCTGGCTAATGTGGGTCCTGGGGAATCAAGCCTCGAACCGGGGTCCTTAGGCTTCACAGGCAAGCGCTTAACTGCTAAGCCACCTCTCCAGCCCTTTTTCTTTTCTTTTTTAATTTTTTTTCTCCATTTTTATTAATATTTTCCATGATAACAAAAAAACATCCCATGGTATTACCCTCCCCCCTTTCCCCTTTGAAATTCCATTCTTCATCATATCCCCTCCCCATCTCAATCTTTCTACTTACATATATACAATATCAACCTAATAAAAGCCCTCCTCCCTTTCTTTCTCTTCCCTTTCTATCTCCTTTTTTAACTTACTGGCCTCTGCTACTGAGTTTTTTCCTTCTCACACAGAAGCCCAATCATCTCTAGCTAAGATCCACATATGAGGGAGAACATGTGGCGCTTGGCTTTCTGGGCCTGGGTTACCTCACTTAGTATAATTCTTTCCAGATCCATCCACTTTTCTGCAAATTTCATAACTTCATTTCTCTTTACTGCTGAGTAAAACTCCATTGTATAAATGTGCCATATCTTCATTATCCACTCATCAGTTGAGGGACATCTAGGCTGGTTCCATTTCCCATTTTCTTTCTTTCTTTCTTTCTTTCTTTCTTTCTTTCTTTTTTTTTTAAGGTAGGGTCGCACTCTGGCCCAGGCAGACCTGGAATTCACTCTAGTCTCAGACTGGCCCTGAACTCATGGAGATCCTCTTACCTCTGCTTCCCGAGGGCTGGGATGAAAGTCTTGCACCACCACGCCCGACCTCTTCTCCCCTTTGTCCCCCTCCTCTTCTCCTCGGCAGACTTCTACCTGTGCCCACACCAGTGCCCTGGCGGAAGGCCGTGAGCTGGCGCCTTACCTGCTTCTGCAGCTGGCTGAGCTGGGCCGAGAGGCTGTCGATCCGGATGCGGGACTGCTGCAGCTCCTCGTGGGCGGCCCCCACCAAGTTGCTGTTCCTCTCGGCAGACTGCCTGGCATTATCCAGCTGTAGGGAGCACCGAGGGGCCGGGGCGAGGGAGGGGTGTGAGGAGGACCTCCCCACCGCCATCCTCAACCTGTCCCCCGGCGCGGGCAGAGGCGGGGAGGGAGGGGCGGGCACCTTGGCAGAGTAGGTCTTCTCCAGCTCCTTCTTGTACTGCTCCACCTGGTCCTCGTGCTGGGCCCGCAGCTCCTGCAGCGCGTCGGCCAGCCGGCTCTCGAACTCGCGCTGCTTCCCGTTGTCAATCTCCACAAGGCGGGTCTCGTGGCGCCGCTTGGTCTCGCGCAGCTCCTGTCAGGGGTGGAAAGAGGGCGACCCAGGGCCCAAAATCACGGCTGGTTCCTCGGAAGCTGGCTGCGCTGCCCTCCCTCCCTTTGCTAAGCTGGGAGCTGGGTGCCGGCCACCCACTTCCTGTGCACTAGCCTAAGGCCTCGGGCAGGTGAGCTCTGCACACAGCCGAAACCGGGCCCCAAGCTCGGTGTCCATCTGCCCCCGAAGCCCGGCTCTCAGGCCTGGCAGGGGCGGTCCTCACCTCACTGTAGATGTTCTTCTGGAAGTCCAGTTCCTCCTTCAGGGTCTGCAGCCTGTTCTCAGCATCCACCCTCCGCAGCATCTCGTCCTGAAGTTGCTTCTTGGCCTCACCCAAGGCGGCCTCCAGCTGAGAGGGGGGAAGCTGTGGTCAGGGTCGGGGTGCTCCGAGCATGCGCTGCAAGGAGGCTGAGTGGCGGCTGTCCGCAGAGGGGACAGGTCTGGGTGAACTGATGCCCATGGAGACAGCGACGTCCACTCGTTAGTAATTACCCTGGGGAGCCATGGTACTAAGAAATCAAGGATAGGCCGGGCGTGGTGGCACACGTCTTTAATCCCAGTACTTGGGAGGCAGAGGTAGGATCACTGTGAGTTCAAGGCCACCCTGAGACTACATAGTCAATTCTACGTCAGCCTGGGCTGGTGCAAGACCTTACCTTTAAAAAACCAAAAATTAAAAATTAGGGCTGGAGAGCCAGGTGTAGTGGCTCACGCCTTTAATCCCCGAACTCAGGAGACAGAGGCAGGAGGATCGCCAATGAGTTCAAGGCCACCCTGAGACTACAAAGTGAATTTCAGGTCATCCTGGGCTAGAGTGAGACTACCTCAAAAAACCAAAAAGAAAAAGACTTCGTGGTTAAGGCATTTGCCTGCAAAGCCAAAGGACCCAGGTTTGATTCCCCAGGACCCACGTAAGCCAGATGCACAAGGGTCACATGCATCTGGAGTTCATCTGCAGTGGCTGGAGGTGCTGGCGTGCCCATTCTCTGTCTGTCTCTTGTCTCTCTATCTCTTTCTGCTTGCAAACAAATAAATGAAATTAAATAATAAAAATCTTTTTTAAAAAATTAAAAGAAGCAAGGATAAAACCCTCCTCCACTCAGGGCCTCCTTTTCCTGGCACAGCAAGGCAGTTACTAGGAAGGAGGCCTGTCTGTAGAAAGTACAGAAGGGACAGGAGGCAGGAAGGAAATGCTGGGGAGGGGGCTGCAAAGGCCTCAAGAGGCCAAGACCCAAGGGATGGACTAGTGGACTCTGGGGAGGGACACTGATGGCTGCAGGGCACAGACACATGTACAAGAGCACAAAAGTGGGAAGGACACGTGACCTCTTTGAGTTTTCAGGAAGACTACCAGTGTCAAAACCTGAAGCTGGGTGCTGGGCTTGGCGGCACACACCTTTAATCCCAGCACTCGGGAGGCAGAGGTAGGAGGATCGCCGTGAGTTCGAGGCCACCCTGAGACTACATAGTTAATAAATAAATAAATAAAAACCTGAAGTTGGGGAGGAGTGATGGGAGAGCGGACAGGACCAGTAGAGAGCAGCTGGAAGATGAAGAGAAGCCTTCATCTGCCCTGGAGAAAGCTCCAGAGAAACCTGAGCTGGGAGCACGAGCACAGTGGCGCTGGGACATTCGTGGTGGGAAGTGCAGTCTGCTCGGGGCAAGCGGGAAGGCCTGGGGAGGGCAGAGCTGGAGGCAGGGGCAGGAGGCGTCAGCCTGGCTTTGAAGTCAACCCGATGGCTTCTCCCATCTCTCTACAGCGTGCTGCAGGGGCAGGGCCCGGGAAGGGAGCTTGCCCAAGAGCTCCAGGTCTGACCACCGAGCAGGCAAAGCCACACAACTGGGAGCAAGCCAGCCTCTTCAGTTCCCTAGCTCGGAACGTGAGACATTAGAGGCGAGCAGAGAGGGCAGTGTTGTGAACGTGAAGGTCACCACGTGCATGCATAGTTATTAACTTATGTCCCATGGGTAGGGGGGAGCCATCAGCTCCCCAGGATGACGACAGTGGATGGGGGTTACTACACTTCTTTCTCCAGAGGTTGAAGCTATCTGGGAGGCCCAGGAGGGCAGGGATCTAGGGCCAGGAATAGCCCATTGCTCAGTTAAGACAGAAATGGCTTGAGGATTACTTTAAATTCACTGTGCTGGATTCCCCAGTGGCCAAAGAAAGATGAGATGAGGTCTGGATGAACGAAATGATCCCAGGACAGGTGAATGGCCTTGGGACTGAGTGACAGGTCGGGGCCAGGGTAGAAGAGTCAGCGCACCCCCATCAAGCGTGGTCACAGGGATGGAGGGAGAACCCAGAGGGTGACCTACCTTGGCCACCTGTCCCCGCAGGTCGTGAAGCTCGCCCTCTAGTGTGCGCTTCTCACTGAGCGCGGTGCTCAGGGCTGCCTCCTTGGAGTTGAGCAGAGCTTCCAGGTCCTTGAGCCGGGCCTGGGCAGCCAGCAAGTCGCCCTCTTTCTTGGTATTGCTAAAGAAGACAAGAAGGAAGAGTGTTTTCTTTCTTTCTTTCTTTTTCTTTTTCTTTTCTTTTTTTTTAAATCTTTTTTCGGTTTTTCTAGGTAGGGTTTCACTCTAGTCCAGGCTGACCTGGAATTCCCTATGTAGTCTCAGGGTGGCCTTGAACTCACAGTGATCCTCCGACCTCTGCCTCCCGAGTGCTGGGATTAAAGGCGCGCGCCACCATGCCCAGCTCTGAGTGTTTTCTTTTAAAGTTAAATTTTATTTTATTTTTATTTCAAGAGTTGGTTTTAAAGGAATCCACGTTTTGAGAAAGAGGGTCCAGCTCTTAAAGTCAGCCGCAGGAGTTGGCTCTGCCAATCTTCCAACTGCCAGGAGAGGGCATGGTTGTGCTAGGTTTGTTTACATGCACTTGCCTCTGGGGCTAGACTCCCACCTTCCTCAAGATTCCCCCCAAACCCCTTTCTGCTTCCCTACCCTTCCATGACTCAGGACTCAGGAACGCGCCCGCCCGGGGCCCAGAGCAGAGCTAGATCCCGTGACATGAATGCTTTCTCTCAGCTCCCACCATCCCTCCAAAGCACACAGGGCACCTTTGTCTCCATTCCCTTCCTACACAAGGCTAACCTTGCCCTCCCCAGCTCCACCCATTTCTCATTCAGCCACCCTGAGCAGCCACAAGTCCCCAGACCTTTCAGTTTGAGCCCCCAAAGCGCTGATTTCCTACTCTGGGTCCGTTTGGCACATGTGGGACTGCAGAAAAGGAAAGTCTGGCTAGGGGAACCCTGGGCAAGGATAAGGAGGCATGGTACGACCCTTCCCTCTCTCAAGACCCAGTCTGGGAGCCCTGATCAAGGCAGAGCAGAGGGCCTGCCTCCATCAGAGAGCCTCTGTCTGCTTCCCATGCGACTTCAGGCCTCCAGAACCAGCCTGGAGCCTCCCTCCATCCCCGGCTCCTCAACGCAGGCAAAGCTTTAGCAAGACCCCACCACTGTGGGATGCCTCCGCCTCTCTTGTCCTAATGCCCTCTGTGAGTGAGCTAGAGAAACGAAGAGGTCTCATTTTCATAACAGTCTCTAGAATCATGGCATATTTTCTATATGTACAGAAGTTATCAATAAAAAGGTTTTAAAAAGTGGGAGCTGGCAAAATGGCTCAGTGGTTAAGGAACTTGCCTACAGAGCCCAACAACCCAGGTTCAATTTCCCAGTACCCGTGTAAAGCCACATGCTCAAAGTGGCTGTTGCATCTGGAATTCCTTTCCAGTGGCTAGAGGCTCTGGCGCCCCATATCCTGCCCTTCTTCTGTCTCTTCTCTCTGTGCCTTTCTCTGCTTGCAAATAAATAAATGAGACTATTTTAGCTGGTGGCACACGCCTTTAATCCTACCACTTGCTGTGAGTTTAAGACCACCATGAGACTGTATAGTGAATTCCAGGTCAGCCTAGGCTAGAGCCAGACCCTACCTTGAAAAACCAGGAAGAAAAAAAGAAGAAAAAAAAAAAAGGTTTGGGGGCTAGAAAGATGGTTTAGTGGTTAAAGTGCTTGCCTGCAAAGCCTAAGAACCCAGGGTTGATTACCCAGTACCCACTTAAGCCAGATGCACAAGGTGGCACATGTTCCTGGAGTTCATTTACAGTGGCTGAATGCCCTGGCAAACCCATTCTCTCTATCTGCCTCTTCTTCTTCTTCTTCTTCTCTCTCTCTCTCAAATAAATAAATACATGATTTTTTTGTTTTGTTTTTTCGAGGTAGGGTCTCACTCTAGCCTAGGCTGACCTGGAATTCACTATGTAGTCTCATGGTGGCCTCGAACTCATGGTGATCCTCCTACCTTTGCCTCCAGTGCTGGGATTAAAGGTGTGCAACATCAGCCCTAGCAATAAATTTTTTTTTTTTTAAAGGCTGGGCATGATAGCATACAACTTTGATTCCAGGACTTGGCATTCAGAGGCAGGAGGCCAGTCGAGGACAACAGAGTGAGACTATGCCTTGGGGGGGGCGGTGGTTACTGGCCATGGCAGTGAGTGTTTCTAGTCCCTGCATTTCAGAAGTTGAGGTAAGAGGACTGCTGTTGACTTCCAGGCCAGCCTGGGCTAGAGTGAGACCCTTCCTCATAATAATAAACAAAGTCTTCTTGAAAAGCCTCTGGACAGGGCTGGAGTGATGGCTCAGCAGTTAGGCATCTGCCTGCAAAACCTAACAACCTGGGTTTGACTCCCCAGTACCCACATACAGCCAGTTGCACAAAGTGGCACATGCATGTGGAGTTCATAGGGCTGGAGAGTTGGCTTAGCAGTTAAGGCATTTGCCTGGAGTTCATTTGCAGTGGCTGGAGGCCCTGGCATGCACATTCTCTCTTCTTTCTATATCACTCTGCTTGTAAGTAAATAAATAAAAATTTTAAAAGAAAGGAAGAAGGAAGGAGAGAGAGAGGGAGGGAGGGAGGGAGGGAGGGAGGGAGGGAGGAGGAAGGAAGGAAGGAAGGAAGGAAGGAAGGAAGGAAGGAAGGAAGGAAGGAAGACAGGCTTCTGGATAGGGCTGGTTGGTAGGGCGGCCTGGCATGCACAAAGCCCAGGAGATATACGAACTCTTCTTTAGGGAGAAGCTAAGAAGCACTTGCTCCCCAGGCAGGGAAGTCCTGACAAACTGAAGGCCGATTCCACTCAAGTTGGCCTCGGTGAGCCAGTATGTTCACTGGGCTTTCTAGCAGCGTGGGTAAGGGATTATTCCCTGGTGTGCCAAGACCTCAAAACAGCCACATTGAAAGGTCTCATCCCAACATGAATAACAACGTCCCCATGGCTGGACAGGTAGGGAGCTTCCTCAGCATGTCATGGAAAACAAAACAAAACAAAACACCTTTGGAGAGCCTGAGAACTTTTCCAGACATTATAGTTCCTTCACAAATAGGTGGCGCACGCCTTTAATCCCAGCACTTGGGAGGCAGAGGGAGGAGGGTTGTCATGAGTTTGAGGCCACCCTGAAACTACATAGTGAATTCCAGGTCAGCCTGGGTTAAAGTGAGACCTTACTTGGAAAAACAAAAACAAACAGATAAAGAAAAAAAGGGGACGAGGGGAGGCAGCAGACCTAGGCAGTGGCAGGAAAGACCCACGGGCCTGGTCCTAGCTGCAGTCTGTGATGGATCAGTCCACAGCATGAGCCCACCACAGCCAATGGAAAGAACAGAAAAGCCTACCACAGCTGATGGAAAAAAAAGAAAAGCCCACCACAGGAAGAAGAGCGACCCTGCCACACCACTCTAGGCAACAGTTCTCCCTGGACGAACAGGAGAGAAGAGGCTTGCAGAAGCTCTGCTCTGCAGGGAAGACTTGCTGGGGAGGTTTCCAACGCGGGGTCCTCCCCTCCACAAGGGCTCCACCCGGCTGGGAGGGTGACTAAGGGCCCGTGTGCTCCCTCCATCCACCCCTCAGAACAATTTGCTTAATGCTGCGATAGTGTCTTCCTCCCGCAAAGAGGCCCTTCCAGAACCAGAAGCTATCTCTCCTCCTCCGTCTCAGCCTGAAAAGCTAAAAATAAAGTCAAAAACCCAGCTCAGGTCTTGGCTGCCAGCCGGCCTGGCCCTGGCTAGAAGCACAGCCCCAACTTTCCATGACTTCAGAACTTTTCCAAAGCTACGGCAGCTGCACTGCACGGGAGGAGAGAGGCTGAAGGAAAAAAGTAAGGCCCAGGGTAGTGCAGACTCTGAGCTCCTTGGACCCGCTCCAAGGCTGGCAGGGGCTTCCTAGAGGGGCTCTCCATCTTGAAGACCACCAGCTGGGCTGCAGCTACCTTGTCTGGCTAGGGAGACTCAGAATAAAGAGAACTAGCTCAGAGTTGGCAACCCAGCACCCAACGTTCTCCTTTTACAGATGAGGAAACCGAGGCACAGAGGAGGGTGGACGGCTCAGTATCAAGCATGGCAAACCGACGCAGGGACAGTGCTCCAGGCTACTTGGCCCACTGGGCTCGGGCTCGTCCTCCACCTTCGCCTCACTGCCTTCCTAAGCCACAGGTCTACAGAGGATGCCCACAGAGGCCAGGGGAAGAGAGCCGGCCTGCCGAGGGGGAGAGGCCGCATAAAGCGGCAAAGGACTTCAGACCCCCGTCTCATGGGCAGCGCGCCAGTCCTGCCTCCCTGGATCCCAGAGGGGCAGCTCCCAGGACTCTCCCTAGCCTTGGCAGGGCTGGGATTAGATGCACAGACCCCATCTTCCAGGACCATGGTCTGTGACATGCAAGGGGTAGGGTTTTGGTTTTGGGTTTTTTTTTTTTTTTCACTCTAACCACATACTTCCTATTGCTCTCAAAGATAGTGGTGGCAGTGATGACACACAGCCATGCACCACTTGACAACGGGAGTCACACTGTAAGATGGGAGGTTAGTTGACTTTGTCATTGCATCGACATCACAGTGTTTGTACAAGCTGCTGTCACCAGACAACAGCTATAATTTTATGGACCCCTTTTCATTCATGTGGTCTGCCCCTGACAGAAAGGTTGTTATGTGGTGCATGACTGTAATAGTAAACAGTCATATAGAGCTCATTATGTGCCAGGTACTGCTCTATTACAGTGCTAATTCATTTAATCTTCACAGCTGGTCACAGAAACCACGGAGAGCAGGGTGCTCCGGCCGGTTCTGCGCAAGTAGGCAGCAGAGCCTGACGGCCTCCGCCCATGCCATGATGCGCGGCCTCCAGTGAATCAAGGGGTTTCCCTCTCCCTCCCAAACGTTTATGCCCGCACCTGAGAGAGGTGATTAAAGGCCCAAGACACACCCTGGAGCTGAGGGAAACCTGGAGCAGAGAGGAGGCAGGAAGAGCCTTTGTGGTTTTCACCACAGCCTGACTGTGGGGAGGAGGCCGGCCACCCTCACCATCCATGGGCTCATGACTCAGCCTCGGGAGCTCTGCGCCGGGAAGCCTCAAGCACACCCCAAGAATGGGTGTGCGGAGGGGAGGGGGATGAGGCAAGGAGCCCATCCTCTCCTCCCTCTTCCCCAATCCTGCCTGTCGAGGGCTTTGGGCCTGGGCCTGGACGGAGATGGGCTGTGGCCCGGGCCACGAGGGTGGACGTGGAAGGCTGGACACGTGCGGCGCTGGCGGGGAGGACAGGGTGGGGCAGGGAAGAGAGGGAGCGCAACCCCCGCAGGTGACTCATGCTCAGGTGGACAATAGCCGGGCAGGGGTGGGGAATTCCGTCCACCAGGGTTCCCAGGGGCCAGGAGAGCCCGGCTTGCCCGAGTCCTGCCCCCAGCCTGGTGCCATGCGTGTCCGCCAGGGTCCCCAAACCCCGAAGCGAATGCATGGGCGATGCCTCTAGAGGCAAGAAGGGCTGGGCATCCTGTTTTAACGGGTACCAATGTCCACCGAGAGGAAAGGGGCTGGGGTCGCTGGCTGCTTTGGGGGGCTGGGGGGGAGAAGGCCACCAGGCAGCAAAATGGCCGGGTGGGCAGCAGGCCAGGCGCTGACCCGCCCACTGAGTCATCCTCCAGGCGGGCCGCTCGCGCCAGATATGGAGCTCGTGAACCGCCTGTTGGGTCTGGTTGCCGGGAGCTCCCGGCCAGCCTGAAGGGAGTGGCCTGCACTTCCTCCCGGGCCGGCCGGGAGACTCCAGACGGCGCTAAAAATAAGTAGGAGGGGAGGACCCGCCAGGGAGGAGGAGCCCCAGGCCGGCGCACTGGCCTCACCGGCTCTCCGCGTTGCCCATGTCGCGCAGCCCGCCGGCTTCCTGCCCGCGGGAGAGGGCGCCCCCCTGCGGCCGGGCCGGGCCTGCGCCTGCGCCCGGGAGGCCCCGCTGGAGCCCGGCTCTCTCCTGGGAGCGCCCTTCCGGCTCTGCACCGCGCCCATTCATTCATTCAAGCATGCATGCAAACATTTATTCATTTGGTATCTCAGCCTGACCTCCAACTGGCTATGTACCTGAAGATGACTTCTTTTTCCTTTTTCTTAATTTTTTTTTTTTAATGGCCTGGAGAGATGGCTTAGCAGTTAAGGCGTCTGCCTGCAAAGCCTAAGGATCCCGGTTTGATTCTCCAGGACCCATGTAAGCCAGACGCACAAGGGGGTGCATGCGTCTGGAGTTCATTTGCAATGGCTGGAGGCCCTGGCACGCCCATTCTCTCTCTCTCTCTCTCTTTCTCTCTCTCTCTCCCTCTTTCTCTCTCTGTCACTCTCAAATAAATAAATAAAAATGAACAACAACAACAAAAATAAAATGATTTTTGTTTTGTTTTGTTTTTTGTTTTTCAAGGTAGGGTCTCACTCCAGCTCAGGCTGACCTGGAATTCACTATGTGGTCTCAGGGAGGCCTTGGAGAAACTAAGGCCTTGAGAAGACTACGTTTAAGCACTAAAAACCTGCCCACCAGGTCAGTTGAGGGCATCCACAGCACAGCAGGCAGGGACACAGCACAGCAAATCGCATGATTTCAACTGCAGAGGTATAGCTCCGTATCTGGCGCCCAACCCAGAAGAGAAGGAAAGAGAAGAATGGGCGGGACCAACCAAGTGTGGAGTAAACCCGCCTGGGAAGCTGAGGCAGGAGGAGCACTAAGATCATTCAGCCTTCTCAAAAATAAATAAATAAATACAAGAGCTGTGAGTAGTGATGCACACCTTTAATTCTAGCACTGGGGAGTGAGTTCCCCAGGTCTGGGGCTAGAGTGAGACCCTACCTCAAAAAAAAAATGAAGAAGGAAGGAAGGAAAGAAGATGTCACAACTCAAGCAGGCTACAGAAAGTGACAGGGAGACAAAGAGGACCCTAGGGAAGCAACAACCTTTCCCTTGATAGGATAGGAGACCCTGGTCGGGACAAAGAACCAGTGAATCTAGCACCCCTGCACCTTCAAACATCATACTTGGGGCTGGAGAGATGGCTCAGCGGTTAAGGCCCTTGCCTGCAAAGCCTAAGGACTCAGGTTCAATTCCCCATTACCTACATAAGCCAGATGCATAAAGTGGCACATGTGTCTGGAGCTCTCTCTCTCTCTCTCTCTCTCTCTCTCTCTCCCTCCCTCCCTCCCTCCTTCCGTCTTTCTGTCTCTCAAATAAATAAAATATTTTTTAAAAAGTCACATTTGCCGGGCTTGGTGGCGCACACCTTTAATCCCAACATGCATTTGGGAGGCAGAGGTAAGAGGATCACCATGAGTTCAAGGCCAGTGTGAGACTACATAGTGAATTCCAGGTCAGCCTGGGCTAGAGCGAGACCCTGCTTCAAAAAACAAAAATAACAACCACCAAGTCACACTTATCCCCAACTGTGTGCAGCCACCCAAGATAACCACTGCTCCGAAGTAACCTCTGTTTGTTTTCGTGGTTGGTCTGAGGGTCTGTAACCATTTTTGGGGAAGGGCAAGATGTGGGTAGCCCCACCCTTGCATTCTAGGATATGGCCTTCTCTAGAAAAGAGAACTTGAAAGGGCGGAGGGAGGCGTTTTACAGACTTAAAAGCCTCCTGAGCTGTCCCTAAACCCACCCTGTGAAGCTCTGGATGTTTTCCAATTGAAAAGAACACGGTAGGTTCCCCAGAACGAACCAACCCTGCCCTCCACACACACACACACGTGTGCCCACAGCTGGCACAGCTCAGCTTCTGCGCTCTGGTGGGTGAAACACCCGTCAAACAGGCCCAGGGTCTGAGGCCTCTCGGATCCCCTTCCAGAGCATCCAAGCTCCCAGCTGTCCTCCCCGAAGACAAAGCTGGGACTTTGGAGAGGAGGGAGGGACTTGAGTGTGTGTGGGGGGGTCTGGTGCCCAGAGGGTGATAGCAGGCATGTTGACATGTTCCGACACAACTCCAGCAGAGGCGCTGGGCCTGGCTGGCAAGGGGCCAGGCCTGAGTCACAGCTGCTGGGTGTACCAACGCATTGTATGGAAGAGAAGCCTGGAGCCAGAGGCTGAGACACCGGGGTCTTAGACATCAGGCAACTGGATTCCTCACCAACTAACTCCTGTAAAGTTCCCTGCCAAAGTCCACTTTTCATCTTACTGACCTGTCCTTCCAGAAGCCAGGCCTGTGTTGTCACAGAAACGGAAGGGTGGGGACAGAACAAATAAAGGAGAGGGAGAGAGGGATGGACTAATTATGTGGAATGACCTGAGGGGGCGGAAGGGTGGGACATTTGGGGGACCCTCACAAAGGCGGGGATGTGATGTGGGACCAGCCTCTGTAGCTCAGCAGCCTTTGCTGTCCTTGTGCTGCAACTGACCACAGCCTCTGTGAACTTGAGCATCACCCCCGCGCCCCCTTCTTCTCTGGGCCACTAAGGCACCCCAATTTGTACTGAGCAGGGTCTTCTTAGCCCTCCATCTAGTGGCACATAGCTATTAACTCTGAGTACTCCAGGAGAGAGCTGGAGCCCCACCCCAGTCAGCAGAGGAAATGAGGGAGGGCCTGGCCCTTCTGGTCCCACAGCATTCCAGCTAAGCCTGGGAAGACGCAACGTGCTCTCTCAGCTGGGAGGGGGCGGCAGGACAGTGTCTGGGAGAAGGGGAGCTGTGTCCAGCTCCAGAAACTTCCTCACCCAGCCCAGAAGCTCTACCCCTTAAAGCGCCTCTAGCCTTTCTGAGCTAGCCCTAATGAGACTCTGTGTATCCCCTATCAAATGCAGACCACTGCTCCTCTTACTGCGACTTGAACGTAATACTCAAGGGAAGACTACCTGGAGGCCTCGTCCCTGGCTGGACAAGCATTGGGTGTCCTGTCTACTCTACAACCTGCCCTCCAGCATGACTCAGCTCCCCTGCCAGACAGAGGATCCCAGCCAGAATTATTGCTGGCAGGATTCCGGCTTCCTCTCCTCCTCCAGCTGAACAGTGGGGTCGGAGAGGCTTCACTTCCTAAAAACTGTCCCCTTTCCTCCTCCTCTTCTTCTTCCTCTTCTTCCTCCTCCTCTTCTTCTTTTCTTTTTCTTTTTCCGAGGTAAGGTCTCACTCTAGCCCAGGCTGACCTGGAATTCACTATGTAGTCTCAGGGTGGCCTCGAACTCCTGGCGATCCTCCCACCTCTGCCTCCTGGTGCTCCAAGTGCTGGGATTAAAGGTGTGCGCTACCACACCCGGCCTGTCCCCTTTCTTAAGGGACTTGTAAGGGAAGACCTCCTCGCACGCAGCCCACTGTGACAGAGCAGGTGGCACGGGGCAGATCAAGGTCACTATGCACCTCCCTCTGACGCCAGGCACGTGCTGCGTTCTGTCTAATCCTGGCAGCTGGAGGTGACAATCCCGCCTCCCTGGAGTCCTCCTTCCAGCCTCCAATCAGTGTCAGACCTTGGTGGCCAGCTCTCCTGTCCTGCTACATGATAGGTCCCTTCCATTGCCCAGAAGGGAGAGGCACTGAAGACAATTGTCCTTTCCTCCAGCAGTGAAAACACACACCAACAAGGTAATGTCACAATAATCAACCATTTCAAGAAAACTATCTTTGGCAACCAAAGAGAAGTGGTTTTGGTTCCACTGCTATGGGGAAATGCTTTGAGAGAATAGCACTGGATATTAATTATACTCACGTTGACTATATTTGTTTTTACTACTTCTCATGTGTGTTTGTTTCTGGTTGTTTCCCACCCCCACCCCCAGGTAGGGTCTCACTTTAGCCCAGGCTGACCTGGAATTCACTCTGTAGTCCCATGCTGGCCTCAAACTCATAGTAATCCTCCTGCCTCAGCCATGCTCCACCATGCCTGACTTTCATGTGGGGTTTTAGAGACTCTTTTTGTTGCTGCTGCTGTTTTTTTTTTTTTTTTTGTCTTGGGGGGGGGTTGAGGTAGGGTCTCACTCTAGCCCAGGCTGACCTGGAATTCACTATGTAGTCTCAGGGTGGCCTTGAACTCATGGCGCTCCTCCTACCTCTGCCTCCCAAGTGCTGGGATTAAAGGCGTGCGCCACCACACCAGGCTTAGAGGACTCTTTTCTCACTTTGTGGGCCATTTGACTACTACGGAATTTAAGGGATCTCTAGAGACCTTCTGCTTGAATGCTCTTTCTCTGATAGCTAGGGAAATCCAGAGAGGGGTGATGATTAACTCAAGGTCACATAGCAATTTAGAGGTGAGGCGGAGGGGCAAGGCTGTTTCTATTACCTCAAACTGTCTGTGGTAGACCACCTTAAATCTCACTAAGTGACAGCAGATCCGTTGACATCCCCAGATGTCTCCAAGAATGCCGGGGCTTGGCCCGTCTTCAGTTCACTACTGCCTGCCTGCAGGTGAAGAGGGTGGGAGGAGCTCTCCCTGGTATCTGGGCCTCCCAGACAGCCTCGCTCCAGGCCGGCACAGCTGCCCGGGCTGATGAGGGCTGCGGAGGAGGGAGGTGTCAAGGGGAGAGCAGAGCGTTTTGATGACAGGTGACGGCATCTCCTAGCAGTTGTCATCACAGCTGTCTCTGGCCTCAGCCCTGACACTGGACTATTGAATTGCTGGGAGGGGGCCCATGAGCAACTGGTGTCCTGTGAAGGACAAACCTACAACACTGCAGGAGGTCAAGGGCAGGCCCTGCAGGACCCTAGTGAGAAAGACCCCTTGTTTTTATGAGAGAGAGAGAGAGGGAGAGAATGGGCACACCAAGGCCTCTAGCCACTGCAAACCCTAACTCCAAACGCATGCACCACCATGTGCATCTGGCTTACATGGGTTCTGGGTAATTGAACCTATATCCTTTGGTTTCACAGGCAAGGACTGCTAAGTCATCTCTCTAGCCCTCCTTAAGCACTTGTTTTTCAGCTCCTGGGTTTAGCTGTACCTCTTTTCCTTTTCAGTCAGGATGTGGATGGACCAAAACAAAACAACAACAACAACAGGCTGGGCATGGTGGCGCACGCCTTTAATCCCAGCACTCAGGAGGCACAGGTAGGAGGATCATTGCGAGTTTGACCTGAGACTACATAGTGAATTCCAGGTCAGCCTGGGCTAGCGTTAGAGCCTACCTTGAAAAAAAAAAAAAAAAGAAAAAAAGAAAAAAAAAAAAGAATGTGGATGGAGGGTACCTAGGGCCCAGGTACCTCCCAAGGTCCCCATCTTCATCAACCTAATGGTGCTGCCAAAGGGCACAACCTCTTCCGACCCAGGCAGCCAGCTCCCGCGGCATGTTTCAGGACATGATCTCCGGCCTCTCCCAGAGCCTGACTGTCTCACGAGCTATAGACAGGATCTCCAGGCTGCAGGAGCAAGCCTCAGCCGGACCTCCACGCGCCTCCCCTGCTAGGGAAGTGAGGCTCAGTGCGCCTCTGGGTAAGGCAGGCTGGCAATCCAGGAAGTAATTCAGCACCGAGGATTCACAGGCTGGGGGAGAACTGCTTCTGCTTTGTGGACCTGAGATCTGAGGCACCATCTCACTTAGCCCAGGCTGACCTGGAGCTCACTCTGTATCCCAGGCTGGCCCCCAGAATCACAGTGATCCTCCTGAGTACATGAGCCATCATGTACATGTTTGTTTGTTTTTGTTTTATTTTTTTTTTCCAGGTAGGGTCTCGCTCTAGACCAGGCTAACCTGGAATTCACTATGTAATCTCGGGGTGATCTCAGTTTCACGGCAATTCTCCTCCCTCTGCCTACTGAGTGTTGGGATTAAAGACATGCACCACCATGCCCTGCTTGTTGTTTTTTTTTTTTTTTTTTAAGATAGAAGTTTACTATGTAGTGCAGGCTAACCTTAATATCCCCACAATCCTGGGCTGGAGAGATGGCTTAGTGAAGGCGCTTGCCTGCAAAACCTAAGGACCCAGGTGTGGCTTCCCAGAATCACATAAGCCAGATGCACATGGCGGCACATGCGTCTGGAGTTCATTTGTAGTGGCTAGAGGCCCGGGAGCGCTCATTCTGTCTCTCATAAATAAATAAAATATTTAAAAATAAATAAAAGTCCCCACAATATTCCCATCGCAGTCTCCCGACTTCTGAGACTGATGAATTTGTACCACCAGGTCCAGCTTGTACTAGGGATTGAATTCGGGCCTCATGCACGCTAGGCAAGTACTCTACCACAGAGTTGTACGTCCAGCCCAACATACAAAATTTTTTTTTTTTTTGAGGCCTGGGGATGGAAACCCTCAGCCCTGTGTACACTAGACAGGCACTCTACCACAGACCCATGCCCCAGACCCCCAGTCTAATTACGATGCAGTTTCTGTGCAGAACACTGGTTCCAGATTCCAGAGGGTCTTTTTGCTCTGGAAGAATAGTTTATTGAGTACACTACAAGGGAACAATGAGCTGTACTAGGGTACAGCCTGCATTTTTAAAAATAGTTTATTTACTTATTACAGTCAGAGAGAGAGAGAGAGAGAGAGAGAGAATGGGCGTGCCAGGTTTTCTAGCCACCGCAAACGAACTCCAGATGCATGTGCCACTATGAGTATCTGACTTATGTGGGACCTGGAGAATTGAACCTGGCTCCTTAGGCTTCACAGGTAGGGACCTTAACCACTAAGCCATCTCTCCAGCCCCCAGCCTGCATTTTGTGTTTTGTATGTATATGCGTGTGTGGTGCATTCACGTGTGCATTGCATGCATGTTCACATGTGTGGGTGCACATATATAACCTGCAGAGGTTAATGTCAGCAACTTGGTCAATCACTTTCTACTTAACTTTTTTTTTTTTCCTCCTTGAGGTAGGGTCTCGCTCTAGCCCAGGCTGACCTGGAAGTCACTACGTAGTTTCAGGCTGGCCTTGAACTCACAGTGATCCTCCTACTTCAGCCTCCCAAGTGCTGGGATTAAAGGTGGGTGCCACCACGCCCGGCTCAGCCCTCTATTTTTATGTTGTCTTTTATTTATTTATTTATTTATTTATTTATTTTTGAGACAGTGTCTAACACAAGTTGACCTGGAACTTACTCTACAGCCCAGGCTCACTACTGGGATTACAGTTTTGAGCTACCACCTCAGTCTTTCTGTCTTTAATCCTTTATTTTTTTTTTTAAGTTTTAGATGTTATTAAGAGAAAGAGAGGAGAGAGGAGAAAGTGTGAAGAGCTCCTGCCCAAGGGGTAAAGCCCAGATGTCCTGTGTGTGTTCTACTTGTCTCTTTCAAGATAGGGTGTTACTCTACCCCAGAGGCTGTCCAGGAACTCCCTCTGTAGGACCTGGCTGGCCTTGAACTCATGGTGATCCTCCTACCTCTGCCAATAGTTGTTATTATTATTATTATTATTGTTTGTTTTGAGACTGGATCTTGCTATGTAATCCCAGCCTAGGGACTCATGATATAGCCCCAGCCTGCCTTCAAACTGGAGTTGACCCTCCTGCCTCTGCCACCTGAGTGCGGGGATTATCAGCAGACTTTCCAAGGAAGATGCAGAAAAGGGACCCCGGGACACAGCGGGGAAAGGGCAGAAGGCGCAGGCATTCAGGCCCAACTCACTCCCCGACAAGACTAGCTTCACCCTGTCTTCTGTGGTCTCTTGTAAAGCCACCAGGGTGTGTGTGGGGGGGGGGGCGACATCTGAGTCATCCACCCAGCTGTCCTGCCTGGGGTGGGGCCCAGCTCTTACTCCGTACCCCAAGGGCTTGCCCTAGCACTTCCAACTTTAGCATTCTCCTATACTTTGTCCAAATCTCTTGAGGTCTAGGACACAGAGGTAAGGGAGGGAAAGAGATAGAGGGAGAAGGGGAGAGCAGGAAGGAGGGAGAATGGAGAATATGAGAAGCAGAGAGAAAGATCTGTTTTCTTTTCCTGGAACCAATAACCCAGGTGGAAGAGAAGAGGGCCTTGGGTGTGGTCAAGAGATCCAGCCTGGGCCAAGGATTGCCACAGGGTCTCACAGACAGCTCTGCATCCCAACTCCAAGTCAGGCCCTGAACTCTGAACTTGAATTAAACATTAAACCAGTCACTACCTTCTTTCCAGGTTCTGGTGGGAGGGTTCAGATAATACCTTTCTTCCTCCCCCCAAACTCCATTCTGGCCCTTTCTCCGCACCAGCCTGAGCTTAGCAGACAAAAAAGAGCAAGCAGTCCTGGTTCTTCCTACCACGGACACAGAAGGGGACAGACACGTCAGTCTGTCCCCTTTGTCTCCACCAGCGTGGCATCTAGGTGTGCACACCACCCCCTTTTTCCGGAAGCGCAGCCTCCCCAGTTAGGATCCGTGGGGGAGAACAGAGGCAGGTGGCCAAATATAACCAGTATACACATCCCCCCCCCCCATTCCACGTGTGTGCACACTGCCTGGGGCTCCAGGGCCAGACAGCTGCACCGGGAGGCAGAGAAGACAGGATGGTGTGACCAGATGAGCAGGAGGTTACGGGCTCCGCTGGCCCCGTTCCTCATTAGTGTTGACTGCAGATCTGCTCTGCAAGTCCTGCTTCACAAAGCGCTTTTGGCAGCTGCGTTGAGTAATTTAGATCTAACTAGTTAACTCACTGGTGCTTCCCTACCTGGCCTCCTATCTAAGTCGTTCATAGTGCTGATGGAGAAAGGCAGGTGAGCAGGGCGTGGTGGCGCACTCGGGAGGCAGAGTAGGAGTTGGAGGCCAGCCTAAGACTACGTAGTGAATTCTAGGTCAGCCTCAAAGAAAAAAAAAAAAAAAAGACAGGTGGTCCCTTTTTATGGAAATAAAGATTGGACCCATCTGTCCTCACAACTCCCATCTACCCTGCAGAGAGGGCTGCTGGTTCTGTCACACCCACCACCTGGGGCTGGAAGCTGGGCGAGAGCCGAACGCCCAGAAACAGAGTTACAGGACGAACATGAGGCTGGAGAAGACAATACAAAAGGAGAGGAGAGGGGGTCAATGCTACCAGCTCCTTAGGGATCTACAAGGTCCTTCAGTGCCTTCTGGCTTGGGTTTACACAGAAGAAAAGGGTGCAGGGGCTGGAGACATGGCTCAGCAGTTAGACACGTGTTTGCAAAACCTGACGGCCAGGTTTGATTCCCCAGTACCCACACAAAGCCGGGTACACAAAGCGGCAAATGCATCTGGAGTCTATTTGCAGTGACAGGAGGCCCCAGAGTGCCCATTTGTTCTCTTGTTCCTTCTCTCTCCTTGGAAATAAATAAAATATTTCTAATCCCTTTTAAGAAAAAGGGAGCAAAGAGAAGGAAGCCAAGTGACCGGAGGGGAGGTTGGAAGCAGAGGCCTAAACCTCCAAGCTCAGGAAGGCCAGTTTAGAGAAAAAGGTGGAGTCAAGTAGGGT